>JAOUQW010000001.1:16267950-16295620 GCA_028565825.1 Olivaichthys viedmensis
AGTCTCTTGTCGTTCGTGTCCGTCTCCGGTGGTCAGTGAGCGGGGGCGGGGGGGGGGGGGGGGGGGGGGGTGGGGGGGGGGGGGGGGGGAGGGGGTGGCGGGGACGCTCCTGTTTCACCTCATGCTGTGTCAAGTCTGTACTTAGTAGCCCCATCTTTTTGTCTACATTGTTGTAAAGTCTAGTGCTGTACATCCAGTAACATGTCAAGATGAGGTGCCTCCAGGCAAGACCTTTAATGCCTGAGCGTTGTGTCTGTGTGAACTTGCAGTGGTGATTTTATAGTTTATTACTTTGCTTTCACACTTAAAGAGGAACTGTAACATTTGGCAGCTTGCCGGGTGTGCCTTATTGTAAATTCAACCTGTCATTTGCACGTACGACGCCACAGCAGAAAGTTAATAATTCCTACAGTTTAGATTCCTACATGTTATGGAGCTGAGAGATCAGATATCTGTAGTAAAAAAAAAAACACATAACTATTGTTGAAGAGTCTGCCTTTCTACCCATGAACATGGCTTCTATTGTGCTCAGTTCAAGGAGTTACTTTCATTGACGAATACATGCAAAGGCACTGGGCGAAGAACAAGACTCTGTGTGTGTCATGAGGCTCCCAATCTCCTGCAGCCCTAAACGAAATCTGATCTCTCTTTTTAAGGGACATTTCTGCTGAAAGACATCGGCACGGCTCATTTGCTTCCATCATCTCGTCGGGAAGAAACGTAATCCGGTAAGACAGCCGCAGACGGAAAAGGGCGCTGCTTTCAAAACGCCAAACACATTTGTCTATTGTCAATATTTTGACAGAGTTCTCGTCAAAGCGCAATTATTTGTCAAGCGCACTGCCAAGGATTTAATTGATACATGCATAATTACATGCTTTGTCACAGAGAGGCGTTTGAACAAAGCGTCTGCAGTCTTATTAATGGAGCAGCGAGACGTCTCTTTCATCAGTAGATCTCATGATTGCTTCATGGCCTCCTATAATCCAATACTGTAAGAAGATACAGCCGCATCCCTGAGTGGACATCTTTCACAAATCAATTCATTACGCTCCTACCAACGGCAAAGCACCCTTTCATAAATCAATCCGTCCCCTATCCTGGCTACTGGCAGTTAAAAGGCATTGACCACAGTTATGGTTCTGACATTGTCTCATGCAGAGCTATCAGCTTTCCCCTGCTAGAAAGATTAATAGCCAAATGAATAGATGGTAGATTTCGATCAAAGCAGCTTATTAAACTGCAAGCATTGTAGTAGCACTTTTCCACTTTAAGTTTTATTTTGTTTCCTCCTCATTTTTCTATAGCAAACATTCATTGCTTATAGTAGAACTCATACATATTAAATGTCTACATAAAACACATCATTCGGTCAGTTTTCACTGCATGCCACCACAGAACTCTCGGGTAATACATCACGCATTTGGTTCTTTCCCCCCCAAGCCACTAAGTGTGCATATGTGATCAATGAGGACAGGGTCATCCAGCGAGAGATGACAAAACAAGTCCTAAGACATCAGGAAGCAATGGGTAGGCTTCCCCTCGAACAACAGCAAAGAATTTGCTGAAGCTGATGGACGATGAGGAATGAGGCCTTTTTCTCAGAGCAGTCTAGATATCAGGAATTTTTAAAGTAGCTCAGGGCAAAAAAGGCAGCTCTTAGAACAGAGTGCACACTGTTATTATTAAATCTGTGAAACGCTAAACTGAATTGAATCTGTATAGTCAGGACTACTACTCCCTGTAGTTCCTACAAGTCTAAGATCTTCTTGGTTAGGAAAACAAATTATACATGACTGAATACGATTTTAAGGCTATAGAAGAACCTATTTTTCTACCTCAACAGGATGGAAACCCAGATTAATCTATGAGCTCTTCCCTTAATCGTTATCATTTCAATATTTTTTTAAATCCAGTCACAAACAAATGATGCTTTGTACTAAGGGGACCAAAGGGATATTAAAATTGGTGGCACCCAGTAAATTACATGTAGGTCAAAAACAACCAAAGGTGTGTAATTATGCAGGCTTTTCAATTTGGATTTGCCGAGGTTTTATTGGCACGTGTTCCTGAGGGGGGACGGTGACCGTCCTCATTAGCTGCCATTGAACACTTAAAAGCAGAGCGTCACCCCAGCAGTGCGAGAGATGATCGGCTGCTGTCACCGCTCAACTTGGACAGTGTGGTGATTACAGCCTGCCTTATGAAAAAGGCAGAACAGAGAATGTGTGTGTGTGTGTGTGTGTGGATAGAGAAGAGGGGAATGTAACACAGGTGGGCGTTTTATTGTGTCGTCTGTGCCAGCGTGGAGCCCGTCTGCAGGCTGGCGTTGCCGTGGTAACAGGCCTGACGGTTGGTGGTTGAATCACAGGTGAGGGAGAGGGAGGGGGGAATGACAGAGATACAGTTCCAAGAAGGAACGATCGATCGAAGGAGGGAGCGAGGGATGGCAACAATACAACACTGCCAAGGCCATCTGCATAATGTGCGGTACATGCTACATTTATAGAAATAACCTTGGAGACACTACGCTACATAAAGGAAAGGTTCACAACATAATTACTTGCCAATTTGAGAGGTCTGCATCTTTTGGTTGTATTAGGTATTCGAAAATTTCACGAGTGTTCACAGTGGAACTGCTAAAAACAGTAAATTTGTATGTTTATTTTCATTTTCAACAATAAAAAATGTAATACCACTTAATACAAAATATATGATATAGTAAGGAGGCATAACCATGCCCAATTTTTTTTATTTTCTGTCGTTTCAGACTGAAAAAGAAAACAGCGTTTAAAATATTTAACAATGGAGCTGGAGAACACAAAACTAAATCGATCCAAATAAAGTATTTCTAATACAGTTTTCGTTTAGCACTTGAATTCCTACAAAGCACTTTCTAAAAAAATGGTCTGTCCAGAGAGTAAAGTGAATATTAAAGCACATGATGAGCTCACCTCGACAAACGGTGCCATTGTCCACAGCTTCGTGGCCCGCCTTACACATGCACCGACCAATGGGTACCATCCACTCGCCATCACCGTTGCAGTAGAGTTTGATAGGCACGTCCACTTCCTCTGCATTGGGGATGCACACTCCCCTTGCTGCTACCAGGGAAGTGCTTTCGGCCCCGGACAGTGTCTCCTGAAAAATGGCCCCGTTCCGGATGGCGCGTGGACATTTCCGGTAGAAAACGCGGACAGCAATAAGCGACATGCAGCCGCCGTAGTCCTGGAAGGCCAAGTAGAAGCCGTTACGTGATACAGGCCCAAAGCTGCGCACCTCTGTGTTGATCTTCATCACACGTCCGCCCAAGTCCACCTGCGAGAAACTCTCGTCAGCCGCAATAGTGTCGACCTTGATCCATGGGTTCTCCATCCACGGAGGGGACACCTTAGTAGCCGTGTCGGCGTCTGATTCGTAGTAGTACAGATTGAAGGTCTCCTTGCAGGAGCCTGGCACCCGGGGGATGCTGCTGCAGTCCCGCACCGAGAACTTCATCTCCACGTGGATGCGCTGAGCTCCTCGCCGGTGGATGTACTTAGTGCGTACCCAGTTGTTCTGGTTGGCGTCGAAGACGTTGCACACTTGGTAGGTGCGGATGGTGTTCATGTTCTCGTCGTACCCGCTCACCTCTTCCCACTGCAAGAGAAAGTAAAAGGAATGTTTACAGAAAGGCTATATTAGACTATTCCTATGCTCCTTACCGCTGGTGTCTCTATACCTTCTAAACCCCTATCGTCCATGACAGCCGGTGTAAGCCTATTCCCATTTGAGATGAAACTCACAAATTACTTACATGAATACATGAGCTCTAAACCGCAGGGCAATAGCGAACATCTTGCAACATGCTCTCTCATGTCTGTCTAGGCTCTCTGGGGACGTTCGAAGAGTAGCCGAGCCATTTTCAGAAACTCTCCCCACAGGCACCAGCTAGATTACAGGGCAGGAGAGGTATGAGGTGAGGAAGAGGGTAAAATCCTCTGGCTAGCCTGCTAAAAGACTCTGGCACTGGAAGTAAAAGGGACTCCTTTTGGACCGTGTTAGTTGGAGTCCCCCCTTGGCCATGTTTATTTGCCTCTTATTTTATGAAAGAATGCGATATTGATGCAGCTCGCTCAGAACGGAAGGACAGGTGATAAACGTCAGTGTTTACACAGTCACCTGTTTTTTGCTGAGGTGGCTTCCGTCTGTCCTCTGGCACAGAAAGAGTGAGCCAACATTAGCACACAATTTTTTCCCCACACCATGGAAGGTATCCAAAATGGATGTACAATTTAATAAAAAGGTTAAACTGCGCTACTTGAAAAAAATATATAAAAAAAATATGGCCTTTACTTTTCTACACTTTATGCATATAAAATATGGATCATCATTTCCAGTGAAAATAAGAATAAGTAGCCGACAGAATTCAGTCTTAATCAACCCACTTGTTAATGGAGACCACTGTGTTAGCTCTTGGCAATTACAACATGTAAAATTTTACCCCTTGAACATTACAAACTTAGAATAATCAAATTATACGGATGGCCATTTTAGAGACGGAAACAGACTTCTTATTAAGTTTACAACTATATATTGCACACACTAAAGCACTAAGGATACATGCACCAGAGACTTCACTGCTTGCCCTAAAGTGACTCCAGATGCCTTCTTTGTGGTTTTCAACCCAGCTGGCTAAGGATCAAGCTAAGGGCCCTCAGCACTAAACAACCAAGATTCCAACCACTGAGTGAGTCAGAACCTTGACCTTGTTCAGCAGGGGAAAAGCCCTTTTCTTCACCTTATAGGCTATCTCACACTATGGCCGCAAAGCCCATTCAGCGCCTGTCCCTTCAAACCAACCGCCCACCCCCTCTTGCTTTCACTCTTCACTTCACTGCTGACATAATTTCCCAAATTAGTCGCTACTTAACGAGGATTTTGACAGGGTTTTGACGGGATTCTGCGAGAATGTCAAGCCTCACGTTCGAGACCCCCATTCTATCAAACACCCTCAAACTAATTAGAACAGCTTTCTTTTACGAGACTTTTGTTCTTCGCGCCCATGTCCCAATTATTGTCTGCAGATTGAACAATTATTCAAAATATGTATGGAGTTGCAAAAGATTTCTGGGGACAATTCAATCCGGTAGCCATTGATATAACTTCTATAAGGTGATCCATTTAAAATAGAAATGAATGTTTTGCGCTCCAAATGAGGCGTTACAAACTTACTTAGTGTTTAGTTTGGTTTAATTCTGAAGACTTCACTCATTCGCGATGGCAAGTATGGAGAAGTATTACAATGTTCTCCAGTCTGGGTTATACAAATGGACAAATGTGTCCAGGGTCATGAGCAGCCATTGACCTTACCACTTCCCCCTAAGCAAAACTATTATTCTATTGTGGTGAGGAGGGGCTGAAGGCCAGTTAAACAGGAGAAGACAGAGTGTAACATCCTTTTGTTGGAGGCTGCAGATTTGACTGATCAAATTAGAAGAGAAAAAAAGCTGGGCAGTTGCTAATGAGAGATGGAGAGTCAGTGAGGGCAATGCATGGTGGGAAGGGGTTGGGGTAGAGTGGAAGGGGCTACAGAAACCCCAAACAAACGAATCTGAAAGGAGGGCCTCTCTGTCCTGCCATGGCTTTTCTGCCACTCTTTTATCGCATCCAATGGAGAGAAGCAAATGAGGCATAATAAGGGCCCAGCGATCAAGCGCCTAGTGTGAAATTAAATGAAACGTCTTCATTTTCACAGGTTTTTCCCCCTGGATTTAGGTGGGAGTGCGGCTGAAGGTGGTCATGTGTTTTCAAATGTGAATGTGGTGGGGGTGATCTACTGGGATAAAGAATTTTCAACCTCTCTGAACATTAATCGTCTACTCCTTTCTTTTCTCAATGTGTGTACTTGCCATAAGGGATTTGCTAAGTCTTTTGTTAACATGACTAAGCATTTTAGTGGTCCAAAATAGTTATGATTACAAGCAAGTGTTTCAAGACGATGAGTGCAACATAGACCACTGGATGAGGAATTCTGAAACTGTCACTGATGGAGACGTCTGCTTCTTACTACTCAAATATTTGGTATTCTGAACATTGTTTTTGAACTGTTTCTGACTCTTTAAATGAAATAAGGCCTTGACCTATAAATGAAATTCAACTTCTGTGCACTGTTCCGTGACTCTATGGGTAGCTCACCTTTCCTTTAGAAAGAACACAGGAACCATGAACCGAGAAAGAACAAGTATGTGAGGGCCTTCAGGAACAAAAGAAAATAACACAAGCTGAGGCCTCTGTTCAGGAGCATGAGTCCAACATAAAGAAGCATATGGGAAGTGGGACATCATTAGTTCTTGCGCCCCGTTCCACAACTCTAAAGGCTGGCACTCAGAAAGATTAAAGCGCTGTTGAGTCTGTGGCTCAATACTTGGCCTACAAGGTTACGCCTAAGCATAAAGAGAGTCCTCCCACTCTGTGCTAGTGTGGAATTAAACTAAAAAGTTCATTGGATGGGAACATATCCTGGGACCTATTGACACCATCTATAAATATTGAAGGGGTCTTTGTCACTTACCTCACTGTTGTACTATGGATAGACAGCTAGTACTGTAGGCCAAGGCAGTTTCAATATCCGTCTGTCATTACAGAGGAATGAAAGTCCGGGC
Organism: Olivaichthys viedmensis; assembly: GCA_028565825.1. Taxonomy (NCBI): domain Eukaryota; kingdom Metazoa; phylum Chordata; class Actinopteri; order Siluriformes; family Diplomystidae; genus Olivaichthys; species Olivaichthys viedmensis. The sequence continues at coordinate 16,274,595 of JAOUQW010000001.1, forward strand.
ATGCACAAAAAATTGTAATTAAACTCATGTAACTAATGACCTTTTCTTTGGTACACTAAAACCACACTGAGACAGTTCATGCTTTGACCCTTTAGTCACTAGTTTGAGGAAAAAGTTCCCACTGATATACAGCATAAGTCTTCTAGGAAATTCAGTTTAGAATCAATAACTCCCTCAGCACCTAAAGAGAGAGAAAGTTCATCTGCAATATAATCTATAAGCTTTTCTGACAGTCTCTCTCTGCTTGCGATCAGTACAGCCTAGCGTTACGGACTGCTCTTTCGTGAATTATGGAATAGACTAGCTTCAGGGGACAAAAAGGCTGTCAGCAATCACTATTTTTTTTCAATATTAATTGCCCCATCATAACAAAACTCTTGAAATTTTATCTGGACTTCAGCATCTTTTACTAATAAACTGTCACAGCCTTGAAGAGTTCATGAGCCCAGTTATAGCTCTCGCCCAAGAGTGTCACGTAGAATACTGTAAAACAGTGCTGGAAAAGTGAAGCATTGCTGAAATCTCTTCACATGAATTATGTTCTTTTCACATTTATTTATTTAAATTTAGGCAGAATGAGTATGGCGAACATGTCCTTGGTACAAAGAATCAATGAATCCATAATGGATTCATAATGGATTCATTAAAAAAAAAAAAAAAAAATTCACATAAAGGACAAAGCACATTGGACGCCGACTTGTCCAACTTTCAGTTGTGGGAAATCTGTCAGTAGAGACGTCTGTCCTGAGGGGACGTGTTGGACAAATGACAGCCAATCTTTGTGTTGAATTACAGAGCAGTATGAGTCTACATCCCTGTGCACTGCTGGGCTTCCCACCACAAACAGGGCGGAGAAAGAGAGAGAGGGGGAGAGAGAGGCCCACTAGCTGAGCCGTCTTTAGTAGTCAACTCCAATTACCTCGATCTACTGGTAATGCACAACATGTGAAGTTAGACAAACAAGCTTCCTATTGCCTCTTTAACCCTTCTTTCCCAATCTCCATGTGGATCATGTTTACATATTTTCCTTTTAAATAAATCAAAGGTACAGACGAGATGCTGCCAATCCTGACTTGATGCTTCAATCTTTACAACACACTATGACCACATAGAAATTTGTGGCTTTAATGAGGAGACCCTAAAATTGTTAAATGCTACTTTAAAGACCATCTCTAATTGGCATTGAACAAAACATAACTGTCATTCCGTTATGGAATGCACCCTTAACCTCTTCAGAGGAGCCTCAGAACGGTCCACTGTGTTTGGTTTTACATATTATAACCAGACATGAGCTTTTTAGGACCATCTGTTTCTTTCCAACTCCTTCTGGCTCTTTGCACGCTGCCCACTAATACAGAAAGTGTGTTTTCAAGTAGATACAGTACAGTTCTGTATATAATTAGTGCAGATAGAAGTTATGAAACCTTAGGCTGAGCATTCATATGATTCAGCCTCGACTATCTCTAGAAGGTCCAATTTCAAATATCACAATATTTCACTCGAATACAGCAGATTATATCATATGATTGGTTAATTATTAGTTATATTGGTTAACCCTTACATACTGTTCATAATATGACCCTTTACAGTATGGACTGGGTCATTTTTGACACGGCCCACCTACTGCCTCATGTTTAGTCTCTATGCCCCAAAGCTTTTTCTTATCTAGGAACACTTATAAAACACAACAATAAATTAACGCTAAGAAAAAACTCTAAATAATGTTTTAGAGGTCAGCGGAAACACCCTTTTTTTTCCTTGTTGTAAACCCCCCACCCACTATCCCAAAATATGTGTAGGCTAGCACCTGTACAAAAATTAGTGATAAAAAAAATATTAAAAGTTTTGTCAATTCTGGGTCACTTTAGCACGTATTTAGGGTGGTTTCATTTCTTTTAGGTGTCAAAACGGGTCAAATTGGACCCGAACAGTATGTAAGGGTTAAGCTGACAATGTATTTAGATGATTCAGTCTTGACTATCTCTAGAAGGCCCAATTTTAAATGAGCCACAATGTTTTACTGTAATGCAGCAAATTATATCAAATGGTTAGTTGTAGTGGTTGTACGAGTGTCCTATTCTGCTGTTTTGAATCAGAAAACGAGAAGCAGAAGAGTATAACACTAATTTTATTTCAGAGTGCACATGCCACATCAGTTATAAATAAGCAATGAGCTATTTATTACCTAAAGCGTCCAAATACCACAGCCTTTATATTAGTATGTATTACTGAAACCAAGCATTAAAGCCTTCAATTTAAAAACAAAAGTGTTTACAGAAGGAAGCACAAAAAGAAATAATTCATCTAACTAAACATCCCTGTTTAAGAAAGTATTTTGTAGGTTCTCATATAAGATGTTGAAAGTAACTATAGATGTGAGCTGGTACTATATGCACTGTAAATATAATACAAGATAAATAAAACCTGCTCCCACCTGGCTGTGAAAAATGATCACCATATGTCGTCTTTTAGAAAAGATATTATGCTGCACGATTACATCTTTCAACACACGCACTCCACACACTGTACAAACCACTCCTGGGGGGCCTTCAGCAGGAATTCATGTCTCAAAAAGGAAAAGAATGGATGATTGCATGAATGAATTCATGAACGGCTGCATGGATGGATGAAAGGACGAATGAAGGAACGAATGACTGCCACATCTGGGTATTTTCTCCTTGCATACCATGCAAGTAGGTTTGAGTTTATTTAACAAAACTATTTGGTGTCAGGAAAGCCGACTGTTGACGGAGCACTCCATATTATGACTGATAGCAATCTTGTAGCTCAGACCCTTGGGCTCGGCAGGGGTGTAAGACAATAACTTACGGCCTCTTTTTCAGTAAGATTCAAGAAGTCCACCTGTTCCGCTCTACTGCAAGGCACTGCCTTTTTCCCAAAACAACTAAGCCCCGTCTCCTTTACAAAAACAGAATCTGACTACACTAAAAAGAGAAGGATGCATACAGCTTTATGTCCAAAAACTTTAACATTATATGAAAGCTTCTGTAATCTGGAGAACTCAACAGCCTTTTAAGAGTGCATAGTTGTTTGAACTATTTCACATTTGTATGCCTTCCGTAAGGCATGAGATGTAGAAGTGTATGCACTGTATTACAAAAGTGAACAATTTAGGGTAACTTTTTTTTTTTTTCTACCCAGGCATTCTTTTTGAACACCATGATGTCAGTTCCTTGAAAAAAGCTGACTTGTGTCATAAATTCATTGAGACATATTTTTGTACAGCTGAAAAAGTGAAAAAAGAAATGATGCAAGCATGTGCAATTCCAGGCCTCATATTTGGGGATAAGAATAAAGCAAAACTCATTCTTTTTAGATTGGATCCAGAAGCAGGGTGTCTGATACGTCTTACTCTTTGTTCTCCAACATTGATAGCACCATCAGCAAAGGAAGAGGCTGCAAGCCTTCGGGTCTGACGTGGTGATGGAGAGCAAATTATATCTGGAAAACTTTGAAGTTGCACAACTGGCCTGTTGAAATCTTGCCCTCCTTTTTTCCCCTCCTAATTCTTTCTTCTCTGTCTTTTCTCTTGACTGAATGCAGACGCACGGCACAGTATAATTTAAACCAGCCCCCAAAAACAGACCACAGAAGCGTAAATAATTGAATAAAATAGGGAGTGTTTTTTTTCTGAAATACACCAGCAAATTACTCAAGAACTTTTTTTCTTAAGTAGTTCAGATTTTGGAATGGAGGAGGACAAGGGAGGAGTTTGGAATCTGGTTTCTCTCTGACCAAACGGTGCTGGGCTAGTAAGCGGCTTTTCAGCTGGAGAGATCCCAATGTCAGACTCAGTGTTTCGAAAGCTTTCACATCTAATGTGGCCCAAAGGGGTGATAAGAGCTGGGAATATTTTCATAAGTGTAAAACTGTGACGTTAATGATGGAGTGATGTGTGATATGAAAACCAGTGTTGATACATTGTTACATCTGTCACAAAAGCATGACACTTACACTGTTCTCACTGGTGCCCGATACAGGAAATACTGTCCAACCCAGCTCAGCTGTCGCTGTAGTGGAGTCCATTAAAGTTTCTGTGGAGGAAAGAAAACATTTTCAAATTTAAATGTATGTAAAGTTCACATTATGTACAACACAGAGACCTTGTGGGAGCCAACCATGCCAGGTCAAACACCAGACTACAAGTCACTAATAACAAGGAGACTGATGAAATTTATTTGAAATTTATTCATATTTTACACACGGCTATGAATAAGAGAAAAATGAATAAGATATTAACACCTAAGTACCTATTTTTTTCTTAGTTTTTAATGAAGTACTGCTAAAATGTAATAAGATATGAGAAATAAATAGATTTTCATCATCCTCTCTAGAATATCCTTCTCCCTCTAGTCATTTATGGTAGTTCAAGAACAGGAGGCTGCATAAAATATTAATCAACATATCAAAGTGCCAACATTATTTCTACTTTATTATTCCCACTGTTTATAGTGTTAAAAAAAAAAACCTGAAAAAAGCAGAGGTTTGAAAGGGAGTCTGCAGAAATGTAGGCAAAAGGAAATACTGGGTTCCACTTTCCCACTGTGTGATTCAGCCAAGATCTTTCAGAGACAAGAGCTCACTATACGACTAGATCTCCGGGGAGCTTACGTGTGGAACAGGATGTGGGTTAGGAGTAGCACTGCACTCAGATAACCACCAGAGACACGCTCAATAAAGACGTACTCCCAGATTGACATAGGGAATTGCTAATCAACCCCAGTCTTTGTCCTCAATATGCCTTTGCAGACTTTTTAGGTTATTTGCAAAGATAACAATTTAGGCTACGGTGTACAAGTTCAAGATTAAAATGATATGTTACGACAGCACAGAATTGTTACACTGTGTGTTCAGAACTTTCTTTATATACAACTGCGTAATGAATTAATGGCCCAGTGGCACAGGTGCTAATGACACTTGTCGAACATTAAGATCTCTAAACCACCAGATTACATTTAAAGGACTCCAGTCAACATACAGTCTTTTTTCATGAATTATCCATCATGTGTCTTCCCCCACACTGGCTGAAAGAGCCGCATATGCTACAGCTATGGAGACAAGCCATCTTTTGTGTGTGTCTGTGCGGTGACGGTACCCATGTGGCATTCACCGGGGAATGGAATGATAATCCATGAGCAAGAGAATGGACCACTGGGACAAATCAGATGAGGCCGATAACCTGAGTCGACTTCCTCCGGTATTCAAGCTGCTCTAGTGTGGGTCAGATCCCATGTAACGAGTCCTGCCAGACCTTTAGCCGTCTGATTTTAGCAAAGCCGCATGGCATGGAGGAATGGAGGACGGTTACTTTACCTGCTCGGGATTATCTGGTGTGAAAGCACAAAGCACACCTTTGCTAACCGGGTTCAAAGAGAACACATTCTCAGAGGTAGCCAGGTGGAACGCTCCATTGAGTCAGTCAGGCATGTCTGGTATGGAAAATTCTAGCATGATTAATCCATGATAATGCATTTTTCCCTTAATTAATTTTCTGTGTTAATTAGAGCAAAGCCAAGTTACCGAACTTCATAAAGAATTAGAGAGTGACATTTCATTTAATTTTTTTTTTATATCACAGACCAAGGCAGCTATTTTGATTTCCTCTCACAAGCTCTTTAGTATAACACATTTTTGCAGTCTTAGCTTGAGGCTGACATAATTACAAGTCTTGCGAGCCCTAGCTATTGGAAACATTTAAATATTTACAGAGTTTTCTTTATTCATGCATCAAAGACATTTAAACATTTTAAATGTGCTCTGGAAATGGCTGCAATTAGGATTCCCACTGAAACAGAGCCTTCACACACACACACACACACACACACGAAAAAGCTCTGGTAAAGAATGCAATCTTGACATTTGTGACATTAGATTTCCAGGAAAAATCATAGTGTCCATTTAACTGGTTCCACATGTAACTGAATTATTTTTGTGTCCATGCAGGATCTCAGCCATATGACAACCTACACAAACATTTCACATTCCATTCAATTAACTCAAATCTTATCATTTGGCTGGCGAAACAGTGTTGGTGTTACAATTAGTAGATAATTATGTAGCGTAATGATAAAAGCAGTTATTTGTGAGGTGTAGTGAGGATCATTATATCCTTGTTTGTGTGCCAGTGGTGAATTGTAAAGCACCCCAAGGGCATTCTCCAGTAAGGATGAACAGTTGCTGCTCAGGGTTAAGGCAGACTGATGTAGATGCATTGTGAATCCCTCTCACCTCTCACACACTTCCTGAGTGTGCAATATAATTATCACCCTGCAGCTAAAGAAAAAATACTAAAGCTCTCTAGTACAGGTACCTCTCATGCACAATTGAGTTGGCAGAGAAATGGCTTCAAAATCAGAATCATAATTCATCGACTGAAGATTCAATGTTCAATCTGGGGTTTGTGATTATATACATTATAATTATCAGCGATATGTACAGGTAAATGCCACTGTGTCAGCAATCTTTGTTTATGAGCGTTATGGCCGGGGCAAAGCAAGACAGAGGGTGTCAGAGAGTGGAATTTACATCGACTCATCTGTGAGTGTCTGTTATGGCTGGTGCAAGAGCTGTGAGAAAGCAGAGTGCTAATACTGAGGTTGTACAGCAGACCAACGCAGCAATATTTCAGCCGTCAAAGAGCACAGAAGAACACATTAGCTTGCGCTTTCAACAGGGATAGTTCCTGAAGTGCACTTCCAAAGAAACCCTGAACATTCAACAACTCTCCAAGGGCTTTGAAAGACCCGCAAAGCTCAGCGCCCTTCTGGCAACACCTACTAAAAGCCAAGCTGGATTTTCAGGTAGGCTGAGAATATTTAGAGTGCGATGGACGTCTATGAAAAGTGCTGGGCTAAACGGCACTAAGAGGGCTAACGAATGCATGCTCTGCTCTCAACTGAGCTGTCAGGAAGCATGCAGAGCTGCATATGCTTCACAGAGCCACTCAAATCAAGGTTAGAAATCTCAGCTGTTCATCACAAGACTACAAACAAAGGAACGGCACTAAGAGGGCTAACGAATGCATGATCTGCTAAATGCTGGTCCACAATAATTGATAGGAAACAGGATCCTTTCAGCCTAAGGATTACTGCTGTGGAAATTGGTTGGTTCTCCAGCACCCAAAAAAGAGACACCTGTTAAAACTGCCGCTTTTAAAACGGCCACAGAGAGTTATTTGGGGTGCGCCGCAGTGTGAAATTGCCTTGCTGCTCATTAGTACGAGGTCTGTTTATTTGATGAGGTGGTTAGTGGTGTGGTTTGGAACTACAGAATATCACACACCCTCTGGTCATGTACGGACCAGTACTACTGTCCTTAGTCTTCTCATGGACACTCACTGTTAACACTTGGATAGTGGTATCATTACGATTGCACTCTTTGGCTCTATACTGTAGCACAGTGAATTTGAAATACAAAAATGACTACAGAGACTTTTAAAGTGTAGACTCCTAAAGAACAGCTCTTTGATGCACAGTCCTCCCATTTTAGGAGACCAAACGACGATGAACAACTGTTATTCATTTTAAGGAATATTACTCAGTAACTACTATGAAATATTCAATAACTACAGTGAAACTAATAGAAAAAGTGTGTAGTTACGAGAGTGAGGAATGTAAGTCTGGACCCATTGACGGGTCAAGGGGGTTAACTAGCTGTGTGGTGATGCTAGAGGTGTTCGCAGGACTGTTTTCTTAATCCCACTCCCACCCGCTCCTGAAGAAATTCTGGCCAATCCCGCCCTCTCGCGCAGGAAGTCTAACCAATCCTGCCCGCTCTCGCAGTTATTTCTGTTTGTACCCGCCTACAACTTAGTTGGTACTAAAAACTTACCAACCAGTGCTGATAGCTTTTTGCACACCTGCTGGCTTTGTGCCGAATGCACCCTGAACTTCTGCTCCAGTCAGAAAGGTAAAGTAACATGAGCGACAACATTTCACAAAGTATCACAGTATTCAGAGTTTGAAGTGATTATGGATGTTTTTGTCTCACAGACACGAACAAATTTCCAGTACGTTCATGTCTGCAGGGGTGATCTACTCACACTGGCCTGTCAAAGAGAGACGTGACGACTTGAAGTGAATTGTGGCTTACGTTGTGCATGTCTGGAACAAATCCTTACACTCAGACGTTTCCACATCAAAAGCACTCTCACCACATCTGGTTCAGCAAAAAGGACCTGGGCTGGAGACCACAATGCCATCACTCTAGCACAAAAGAGAGCAGCTTCTCTACATTCACAAGCATGAAACCTCACACTTATACCTAGAAATCTCAAGTTCACTTTTCCTGAAATAACATGTTACAAGCAGCTTGAAGTGCATAGTTAAAGGCCAGATATGCAACAGAAAAGGCACAGCTGTTTTAGCATTTTACAGCGGTGGTTTCCTTACATACAGCCGAGAATGTTCATCAAGATTCCTGTAACATTAGGAGCCTGTGGGAAACCCCATTTTTCAGGGATGTCAATCCATGGTAGCAAAGTCGTGTTTATGTGACAACAGCATTACACGGTCACATGTCAAAATGAAGAGAAAATGGTCTTGTGGCTGAAATGATGAGTGAGTAATACGCCGCTTCTGGAAGAAAGGTGACCTTGGACCTCTTTCAATACAAAAAACGTTGATTAGGTGGGAGCTCACATGAGCGTGGTGTTACAGAATGGCATTGTATGGTAATTGAGTCCGTATGCCCAAGCATACAGCTCCGGGAACAAGGCTTAGCGGATGAGGTGGCATAGACCCAAACCCCCCGACAGCATTACTTCAGGGGCCGCTCGGAAAAGTCAAACACCACATCAGTATGCGCTGCACTTTACATGCATCTCCCGAGCGATTTCGCTCTACCAGAGAGATTTATGAAGACTCTGAGGTTACTGCTAGGCACTAAAAACCAAGTCTGGGGGCCTGATGGTGATGATGATGTAAGAGCATGCAGAGTGATGTGGCAAAGCAGAGCTGAAGGGAAGGGGAAAGGGGGCTAAGCCAACAGAGTATCAGTGTGTTTCAAGGGGAAGAGGAAGTCGGCAGTTGATTTTGGCAGTGCAGGATGCCCTGTGAAATATGCTACCACATAGCTGACAGCATGATGTAGATCTGTATTCCCAGGGTCTTGGGCTGCACTAATGCTCCCTCATAGCACATCATTCAAAACAGCTAAATGTGTCCAAGATGAAAATGGGTCGAGGTAAAGTAGGGGAGAAAGAAAAATAAAGATGGCAGAGGAAAAAAGTGAGTGTGCACATTTTTTTTTTTTTTGCTCTCTTTCACACATTGACAGCACCACAACCTCTCGACAAGTAAAACATTCTTGGCTACTCTAATTTATGTTTGTCTCAAGGCCAGTCCTCCAATTCAGTCCAAATGCCTCTTTAACAGCACTTTTAATGGCTCTGTGTTTTTTTCCAGTGAAAAGCTTAATTATTTACTCTGAAAGAGCCTCACAAGGGGCCTACAAAATGGTAATTGCAGGCACCTCGCTCAGACTCTCACTCAATCTCTTCCTCCTCCACCGGCCCATGTGAAGATCCCGCTTCAGATGATTGGCTGCGTCTAACAAAACAACTGAAGCCAGGCTCACGCTGACAGACAAGTCTCTGTTCCAGCAGATTACTATTCCATAGCACATAGTAACTCTTTCTCGAAATCCCTGGCTCTCACTTCATGTTAGATTACAACGTCCTTGTTAGCAGTCATTTAGGACCCCTGTATTTTTTCCACACAGTGAGAATGTTATTGCTATTAACAGAAGTTCATGGCAGTCATTAACCTGCTGAGATGCTATGAATCTGTGTTTTGGTTTTAAGAGGAGCTTGTATTTCAAAATCATTAAAGGGTTGCAAAGGACTATGAATTTTGCTCTAAATATCATGAAAAAACTGTCAGTTTGATGATCAACATAAATTTACTGACCATATGTAAAATGACCTATATCACCTCATGATTCATACTCACAAAAACATCATAAGAACCCATTGATGCTTGCTGAGTTCATTCATACGCACCTTGTTGTTGGATTTGCCTGAAATTAAGTGTGATATAGCAACTGAAGCATGTTCTGCAGTACACCATTTTTACACGACTAGGTAAATTTCAAATTAAAAAAGCCAGCTGCAGGAAGGACATATTGTTTACTTTAATGGTAGAGCCGTTGAACTATAGCTCAAATTCATATAAAAAATTTACGATGGCACATATGAGTTGATTGTTACCAGTGACCCAGAATCTTCTCATGTGTGCTTTACTATAAGAAATGGCCTCTCCGTTATGGCAGGCCTAAATCATGCCTAAAATAGCTTAAAGTACACGGAAGCATGAAAAGCTCTTTAAACAGGTTTTGGGAATAGTGTACGATTCTCACAAACCCGGGACAGATTGGCAGTGATTAAAATGTGAACACTGCGCTGACATGAATATAGTGGAATTCTGATTTTGTCACAAATGTGTGGTCGGGAAGGGTTGCGTGACTAGTCAGTTCATCAGTCTTGGCTCGGGCTGGCAGAACTGTAAAATTTCCAAACTCTGTAACTCCGCCACAGGGCTCATGGAAAATGTTATGGCGGTTTGTCTAAGAAGGTTTTTAGTCATCCAGGTCGTTTTGGAATGTTGTAGTAGTACTACGTCAAGATTATGTCAAGATAAGTCAAGATTGACTTACTCTTATTAGACTATGGAGCTTTGGTATAGAACATGGGGAGAACAAGTCAATGTTCACACAGCAGGGCAAATCTGATTTATTTTTTAACTTTGACTTTTAGACTGAGTGTCTGCATTGCAAATTACAAGTGGCCAAATCCAATTTGGTTTTCTTTTTGGACTGTTATTTGCTTGCATATCCACATTGGTTGTTACAGTAACCACGCAGGTGTGTGTACGCCGAGTAATACGGGGCTAGCAAAAGTTTGTTAGTTATTGACATGGAGATTTGGATTGATGTGGCTGCTCAAGTCCTTTAAAAAAATATTGTTAGGATACCCTAAAATAAAATAAAAATGTATTAGGCTACCCGGGATCCATGTAAATTTTCTCTCTCTAACACAAAGTTATTGCAAAAGGTTTCCTATTGACTATATACCCCCTACCACTATATGGTCAACAGAACTCTGAGATTCAGCCACATAAAAAACCCAACAAGTTTAGGAAACGCACTGTTTAGATAGATTACGTTAGGTGACTAATAGAGATCTTAAACATTTGTATGTGGATTTTTTTTTTGTCTTTGAATAAGTAAATATTATAAAAATGCAAATAGTATTTGAACACTGGAATTTGTTCTGACAACCCTGTTCTTTACATAAGGGGAACGTCCAGTCATGAACATAATAGAGGCAACAGCAACAAAAAATTAAGAGTGTGGCTTATGTTGTGGCTTATCTTACAGTTAGATGAGATCCTCCCCATTGACTGTATATATGGATACAGACTATGAATCTCTTCTGGCCTGCCTTCATACTGGTTTTCATCCATTTTGTTGTTTCTGATGTCAAGAAGTGCCGCACACCGAATGATGGAAAACCCCCCCACATGAAATCTGATTCGACTGGTCACATATGTCCAGAAATCCGAAATCCTAAACTACATACAAATGTGATTTGAATCTGATTGGAAAAAGACAGATTTCAGGTGTTTTTTGCTGTTCTGACTGCAGATAAACAGACTGCAGATTTGGCTCTTTCCTGAGCCAAAAAATCTGATTTGAGTTGCCTGTCTGAACTCTGAACATAGCCTAATGATCAGAGTGATAGTCAGCTTCAGTGTGCTTTTAACACTCTCATCCCAGTTAAGCATTGAGACTCTGTACATCACTGTACAGCTGTAGGTTGGGACAATGTAAGCTGTAAGCAGGGACATGTATTCCATTTTAGAGTGATTAATGCTCCCTCTCTTGACATCTTTTTTTTTTTTTTATCTATCCATGCACTCTCCAAATAACCCCAAGCTGAAGCATGTAAAGACACCATATTCAGGGCCTCTTTTCTCCAAATCCTATACACCCTGAGTCCTGTACAATGTGATTATTTTAACCAATGAATGCCACTCAGCAATTAACCTGCCAAAATAATGTAGTTTACTTTATATATACAGTATATAACTCTAATTCTGCAGATTCTTAGCAGTGTGGATGTGGGAGTCCCAGTAACCTCCACAAGTCCTCCATGACATCCAGGACACATCCATGACGCCACAGATGGCCTGCTCGTGAGCTGTCAGAAACAAACACTGTACTACAACACCATGTCATGTTCCAGGACTGACTGCCGAGCACTAAATATTCATGAAGCAGGGGAGGAAGAGGTGCGGGGCTCCGGTTTCCGCTGCCCTGATAGCGTGCTGAATATTTAAATGCAGCCAGGAGGGACCATGTCCTTTTCTGGACTCTGGGTTACGCAAATTTAAAGCTTTCAAACAAAGCCTGTTCATAGGCAGGACTAGAATTAGACTGGATATGCCTCCTCATTCCTAATAATGAAACAAATACGATTTTAAAAAACAGTATTAACCTGACCTCTTATTATAAGCCTTTTAAGCAATAGAAACATTTTTATATAAAATGTAGGGAAACGGCTTTTCAATCACATTCGGCTTTCCGATAAATGCCTGCCAAGACAGTGGAATCATTAAAAATTATGACGAAAAATGCTAACCTGTGGTGATGTGTTGCTCGCAAAGCAAGAACACTTATTATGAGTAGAAAAGGCCCAATGTTGAGTCTGTGTTATTATGCACTAATGACATTTAGTGACATTGCCATTTGGGATGAGGCTCTCTGGCAGACTATAACACCTATGTGATTAGTTTTCATTTAGAGAAAAAGGGAAAAGGGCAACATTTTAAAAAACGCAGTCTGAGGGGCTGCCACAGACGGAGGGGAGGAGTGCCGCTCAACGATTCAGTTTTAATGCATGAGCGTGCAAACTAACACAATGAACGCTCACAACAAACACGCTGCTGCCTTTGACCTTCAGGGTTTTCTTTTATTCCCCCCAGTCGAGACGAACAGGAGTCTGTTGATTTTTAAAGACGCCGGGTATAGACTAATAAAGCAAAATTCTCTATTTGTTCTCTATGTTTTCAAAATGCCATTGCTGTTGGGGGTTTATAGCTCTATTAATTAACATCAGTACACTTTCCGTTGTTGTTTTGGATTTAGTTTTTTATTTAGTTTTATTTGCTTTCCTTTTTTATTGGTATGATAAAAGCCTAAAAAATTAATCCAACAAAATAATTTTGTTCCAAAAAGCATTGTAATTAGATTTAGGGAAAAAAAGCAAGAAAAAAAAAGCATTGTACTGTCATTTTGGAATATAATGAAATTTCTAGGTCAAGTGCTGTACAGCTGGAAAGCTGGAAAATGGCTTCAACTCTGTAGTGATAAAATATGAATATGACAAATCTAGAGACATAAATGTTTGATAAATGATAAATTAATAAACCCTTTCACTACACGTACTGGCACTGCGTGTCTGAACTGAGTGCTCTTGTTATCTGCATTACATGCACTACAAGAGCTTCTATTCAATACTGAAATAACCTTCCTATTACCACACACCATTTGGTATTATTTAAAAGGGTTATTTAAATTCCAAGATCTGCTAAAATATATGCTGTGGCCCCGCTTTCTTGCAGAAATATGCCATATGCCACATTTCCCCTTGAAGAATAATGAAGTCTGTCTGTCTGTTCCTCACATTGTGCTTTTGGAAGACTAAATGTCTAAAACAACAAGCACATACAGCAACAGCTCATTGGGTTTGTGAGAGTTCTCTAAATTCCATTCCTGTTCCACAGGATAAATATAAACATATACTTTTGATACTACTATCAGAATTTTATAATATTCATGTGATCACCTTTTGAACCAAAGGAAGACCCACATGCTCCACAACATGAACAATATGGGTAGGGCATAACCTGGGCCGCTCATCTAAAAGGGTGATTAAAAGATTAATTCATAATGCAACCAGGTAGGCGTTTGCCAAGAATCACTTAATTCACACCATACCTCTTAATCCAATTAGTGGTATGTGAATGGTGAGACCATTGAAAGATCAAAAAGAAAAGATTGATAGAGTTGTTAAGATTGTAGGGCTCTGTGGATACCGTTTTTCACAGAATCACAGAGGATTTCACAGAATTCTCAAATAAAAATTAAATATCCACGTAAACATTTAATTGCACAGACTTACGATTTGAGTTTTTAACACATGACTTAGTAGACTCCATATATTAATGTGTATTTGCATAATATTCCGTCTAGCTTCCTCAGTTTATCCAATAAGCAGCATTCAAATTTGTAAACAGGAAGTAATGTATTTTGTCCAGCGTATCAGTCATTAGAATTTTAAACATCAAAAGTTTTCATCTCCTACCATACACTAGCCCAGATTGATTGATATATCTAAAGGATGTAGTCTGCCATGCAGAACACGCCTGCAAACACGAGGTTCATTATCAATGAGTTTGTGGATATTAGGGCAATTCTATACAAATATCAACCTTACAATGAAAAAATTATGGAACAAAATTGTGAAGGAAAGACTGTTTCAGACACATTCACAAGGTAAAAATGTCACATTCATAATGGGATTTTCCTTAGTAATGTATATACGCTCTTAGAAAAAAGAGTTCCTCAAGAGTTCATTGGATAATTAAGGGTCCTTCGCTTCCCAATAGGGTTCTCCTCTGTTGCAGGGTTTTACATAGGGCCAAGCCAAATAACACACTTTCTTCAAAGCTCAAGCTACTTTTAACACTAAGCATAATTAAGCCGATCTAATTGGCACAGTTAGTTTTATCACATCTCCGCAAAGGTGTTACATGAAAGCATTTAGAAGCGTAACATTCACTGCACTTGCGCAGAAAAATTAAAGTAGCAACTTGCTGGGATGGTTCGCACCCTCAAATTACCCCCACAAGTAATCTGTAATCCATTTCCCGAAGTGTAAATTATGCAATTTGCACAAGTAGCTGTGCACTGACACCAAATATGTTGATAATAGCATGGTCTCATTACCAAGGTACCTCGCCCAGCCTTCTCTATTATCTACGTGATTTGTACAGACCTGCTCATACCGTAATCATGAGTGAAGCCCCATGACCAATGACTCACAAGTCCCATTCCCAGAGGCTGGTGAGGCAGCACAATCTCCATTTGACCCAGCATGCCTGATGGGAGTGGCAAAGGTAAACGTTTCTGTTGGTTCTCTGCAGAGGACAGCTTCAATGCGGAACGCTGGTGGAATGTGAACAGAGATGCCGAATGGGGTATTAAAGGGTCATACAAGAGGAGTTAGTTCTACCCCCAAAAGTCAAAGCGCTGATATCTGTCCGAGTGTAGTTAAATTGGTATTCTCCAGCATTATATCAATGGCAAGCTTTGCATCATGGTGTGCTTAGTTTGGTGACCACTGGATTCATATGCAGAAACTAAAGATCAAGTAACACATTGAAATTTCACAAATGTTTCTAATGTGGCTCAAACTCAATTCATTTCTTGCTGCAGCTTATTACCATTAAGAGAATAATGGTGATGAAAAAGGTTAAATATAAGAATAAAACCCAAGGACTACTCTTAAGGGCTGACAGTAGCGCTGCATTAAGGCCCTCGCCCAGCCCATGTGGACTGACGTTTTTATTTCCTCACTGCTTTTTACTAGAAAACCGCATCAGGTTTGGCTCTCTTGTGGTTTCTGACCCGAGGAGACAAACAGAGCTACTCCTCACACCCGTGACCATTTACCAGTGTCCTCCACACAAAGGTGCTGTGCTTTAAAATGACAAAAAATGGGAGAAAAAAATGGGAATTGAATCTCGTTCCAGATTCCAGGCCCATGAGCTAGCCCCTCTTAGCTGGATGAGTTATGGCTCGTCATGGCCTTCTGGGAACTATAAACAAGAGTCTGCAAGAGCAAAGCTTCCTCAACTGCTGGGCCCATTTACTGCCCCACTAGCCTTCTGCCCCACACACAGACAGCATAACCCAAACACCATTCTGGCGAGTGACAGACAAAGTGCTGCAATCACACTTGAGGTCATTAGGGTAACCCGTTTTACCACTTTAGCCTCATTGTTACCGATACATTGGCATTAGTTGTGCTGAGATATTTGAGTCCTTTAAGAGAGACTTTAAATCCGACAAGGGCTCTTAAATGTCTAGCATTAATGACATGTTTGTGAGACAAGCCTGAGGAAAGAGACACAAGAGAACAGGGGGAATTTTTTTGATTGGATTCTTCTACAGCTGCACCACAAGGAGCAGCAGGAAGCATCCAATATGAATCAAATGCTCTGGAAGTCCTTAGATAATGGGTCTTGTGCTGTAAAATCCCTCACACTGAATCCGTCCCAGCTGAGGAGCGCTACACAGCGTGCAACTAAGACTCCCCACAAAGTTTTCCGTATCGCAGGAACATCTTCCAAGACAAACTAGGCTGTGCTTATGTTTCACTAATTATCCAGCACTTGTAAGTAATGACTCAGGGAGTTAAAAGAGATACAAATGAAGTGAGTCCGGTTTGATCTCCAGGAGCCAGACAGTTCAAAGACCATCAGACATCAGCGGATCTAATCAGCAACAAAAATGATGAGCCCCACTTCTTATCTGATAGCATGAATCAAGACTGAGCCTTAAGCAAGGCCCAGCTTCAGCAGACACCTCTATAATTCACCATCTGCAGAAACGCAGCTGTGCAGACTCTCTGATAGAGGAGTCACTCAAGTGCACTTAGTCTCACTGTTCACTACTACCAGTTCGAGTCTCTCCAACGCCTCTGCAGGACGAAGATGATGTAGTCTTTCGAGGCTGGACTCGCTCTCCGTAAGCCCGAATGAGACTCATTTAGCACTAGTGCTCACTCAGTCCCGAGAAGCACACTTCAGCTCCGAGAGGACGTTATGACATCATGTCAAAACAGAAATCCAGGCAGCCGACAGTGTAAATAATGACTTATTATAAAAGGCAAGGGTGAAGAGTTTTGAAGTCAGCTGGCTGGACCAACTTGTCACCTGAAATTATCCTGTATGCAGACCAACAGTGGACAGACATACCATTCACTGGTTAAATGCACAAAAAGCATTTAAGGTTCGTATAACAATGCATGGCTTGTGTTAGGTTTTGGGTCCGTATCTTTTTTTTTTTGGGAGTCAATGTCTGGAATGTCCAATGTCTTTACTCACACAAGTTTGCTTTTGCTCAATTACCGTCACTTATGATGATTTAGAGGTTTGTGGTTTCTTATCCACACGTAGGCCTGAAAAGATCGGTGTTTGAACTGTCCATCACACTTTCAGAGGGATCAGTTAGCTTTAGACGGAATATTTACCTCTTAAACATTGAAAAAATTTTTTTTATTTAAGCTTGTTAGCTTGGATTTAAGATAAGAGATAACACTTAATTGATACTGAAGTATTTGGGTACATTTTGAAAACCTGGAAGATAAACAAGTTAAGCAAATGATAACAAAATAAACAAATCAAATTCTTATGGATGCACCAAAATTTTGGCCACCTAAACTTTTCAGCCAAAAATGGTCAAAAATTACCCTTTCGGTTTTTCGCCCAAAAGATTAAAAATACTGAAAAAGTTACTGTTTCGCTCCTGGACTTTTCCACTACAGGTCTTATACACCACCTTAAAAGCATGACATCCCTGTCAATATAGAAATCTTCTTTATTGTCACATATACATATACGGTACAGTGAAATTTGATTCATTCGCCAGGGTCAGAGCACAGGGTCAGCCATGATACAGCACCCCTGGAGCAGGGAGGGTTAAGGGCCTTGCTCAAGGGCCCAACAGTGGCTGCTTGGCAGAGCTGAGGTTTGAACCCATGACCTTTTGATCAGTAGTCCAGTGCCCTAACCACTGAGCTCCATATGGTACATACCACATATAACAGTTTTATATTTTATGCTATTTGTATATTTATTATCAGCTCGACTCTGTGGAGTAATGTCCAATTGAAAGGATGAACTTGTCAATGATAATCAGATTTTTTCATTACCTTCTATTTTTTTAATTAATCATTTTTTCATTAATTATTTAATGCTTTTAATTAATGCTTTTCTATTTAAAAAAAAGCATAACAAGAAAATAAATTATTATAATTTATGCAACAGTACAAAAAGCTAATTAATAATATTTTTTTTTTAAATCCAGCACTTGGTTTGTGGCCAAAGATTTTTTATTTCAGTGCATCACTACTTATTTTTCTAAATTAAATTCAATTAAACACTATCATTCCCGAACCAATATTGACCTGAAACACTGGATCAGTATCAGATCTGATTTGACATATTCTCCATTCTGATCCACTGATGTATTTTATGTGGTGAACATGTATGATGTTGACTGACACAATGAAAAAAATGGGATAAGATCATCACTAAATAAACTACAACATAGCAAGTAGAGCTCCATGACACGAAATAGTTTTATACAATACTGCAACCTTTATATCCATCAACATATGTTTTTTTTTTACTATTCGTCTACATACTGTACCTACACCCTCTTTAGCTAATGAAAAACAGCGTCATAAATGTAATAAGTGTCAGGAGTCATCCAAGGAGATGGAACTAACATTGTCTTGGCAAAGTAAAGCAATTAAGCGAGATAGTTTATCAGAGGGAAACAAGTGGGAAGACTAACGATAGGTCATCTGGACACACATCCCAGACTGTAGCTAAACTCAATAATTCTAAGGAGACGAATATCATTTCCAGCCTCGCTGAATAATATTCTGATTGGAGTATCTCTACTGAACCAAAACATGAGATTATTGTACGAGTCTAAACAAATGAGACTTTTTATTCAGTTTCACTTCATTTAACTGTGAGAGAATTTCAAAGTCATTTCAAGGAATAATTGATTTAATGAATGATTTCCTCCTCTGCTTTACTTTATCTAAAGCATGAAATGAATGTTGATTCTCTCACAGTCACAAAAGAAAAAGAGAAAGATGACAGCAATTAAATGCTTTTACTTTTATTCCAGAACTACGAGATCCGACATGAGCCCTATTTACAGTATGTGCCGCCACATAAGGCAAAAAACTTTGCATGAAAATGAGCAAAAGCTTGCACTGATCAGATGGACTAAAACCATGGCACCATATGTAATTGAGTAATTACTCCGGGGCAGATTTTAGATATCTTTTCCAAGGTGTACCTAAAAAATTAGTAACAAGTAACGAGGCCTACTGTTTGAGTTTGTGTCACAAGGCAGCCACATTCCACTAGAGCCACGCTGAAAAAAAATGCGTCTGAGGAACAAGACAATGCCACACAAGGGGAAGAACATTCTTGAGCTTTCTAAAGGACGCAAAAGCGGTTCCGCAGCCTTTTAAAGACTGTGGACCTTTTTTAAAGGAAGCCTTCAATGGCAACATTCACTATGCAGGAATTGTGTGTGTGTGTGTGTGTGTGTGTGAGTGTGTGTGTGTGTGTAAAGCCCAGGCTTTAGAGCGAGTCATTTCACAGTAAACCCCGCAGCAGTGTGTGTGTAAGTGTGTGTGTGACAGACAAGTATGAATATTTCACTCATCACTGACAACAAAGCAAGCAAAATCTCTCTCACACACACACGTTTCCAAATCTGTCTCTCTCAATCTCCCACTCTGTCTTTCTCTCACTGTCTCTCTCTCTCCATCCTCTCTCCATCTCTTCTGCGCTCCAGAAATATTGGCACCCTTCGTAAAAATGGTTTCAAATTTTCCCGACTCAAACAACTGAAGAAACTACTTGCCTGTCCTCTAACAAAAATCGTTATCATAAGAACTTCTTTTTCTCTCAAAAACAAATGTGATAAAATTATTGACACCTCTTGGGAATATTTGAAATAAATGACAGATTGTCATCCATAAAAATTACATATACTTAATATAATATAAGCCAGGTGAAGCTTCAGCAAATATTAATAATTTTGAAACCAGTGCCTTGCAAAAAGAAACTGCACTACTTGAAAAAAAACAAAAAACGTTTTAATGTTTTAATGTAACTATACATGCTATTTATTTTTGCTTAGTTTCATGAAGGGTGCCAATAATTCCAAAGACTGTATCTATCACACAGTATCATCTAACACACACACACACACACACACACACAACCCTCTCTTTCACTCTCTGTTTCACACACATGAAAACAAACACACACCCTCTTGTCCTCACTTTCCCACACACATCAAAACAAGTCCACACCATCTCTTCCACCCACCCACACACACACACACACACACACCGGCCCAGTGATGAGGTAAGGCTCGGATGAACTCATGTGTTTACGCACTGCACTTCCCACTGGACTAAACTCAGCTGAGACGATGCTCTCCAAACCACTACGTCACCTTACACACACACATACACACACACACTGGAACAGAGAGAATCCAAGAGGACACCTGCTACTGTGTGGGAGAGGCAGACAGTGACAAAGAGCAGACATGAGAGAGAGAGGAGAGAGGACGAGAGAGGTATATAAAGAGAGAGAGAGAGAGAGAGTCAGAACTAATGAGATTAAAGTGGATGATGAAACTATCCTGAGAAATAGGAGGAACAAAGTGTGTGTGTGTGTGTGTGTGTGCCCGCGCGGGATGAGGTCATACTTATTAATAACAACAATAACATCAGGCAAGCCAGCTCAGCACGCTGTGTGACCCGCTTTCCAGAAGGGTGTGTGTGTGTGTGTGTGGAGTGTGTGTGTGTGTGTGGGGTGTGCGGGATGTGTGTGTGGAGTGTGTGGGATGTGTGTGTGGGGTGTGGGATGTGTGTGTGTGTGGAGTGTGTGGGATGTGTGTGTGGGGTGTGTGGGATGTGTGTGTGGAGTGTGTGGGATGTGTGTGTGGGGTGTGTGGGATGTGTGTGTGGGGTGTGTGGGATGTGTGTGTGGGATGTGTGTGTGGGGTGTGTGGGATGTGTGTGTGGGATGTGTGTGTGGTGTGTGGGATGTGTGTGTGGGATGTGTGTGTGGGGTGTGTGTGTGGAGTGTGTGGGATGTGTGTGTGGGGTGTGT
>JAOUQW010000001.1:16295720-16310567 GCA_028565825.1 Olivaichthys viedmensis
TAACCGGGCTGTGTGTGTGTGTGAGAGAGAGAGAGACCTTGGCCTTCTCCAGCTCCTCTCTCTCCATGGTGAAGTGCGTGTGTGTGTGTGTGTGTGTGTGTGTGTGAGAGTGTGTGTTTGTGTTTGTGTGTGTCCATGTATTGAAAGCGGCTGAGGGGGAAAGAGCTGCTTCAGTGCTGAGCTATTCACACTCTTTCACCGATTACATTGTTCAGGCTCTTAATAGCCTGGCATCAACAGGTGCCTAAACGAGCTAAAATGTTTTCGCTTCCCCATGCACAAACACTTAATTGCACACGTGCATGTGCCTGCACGCACACACACACACACACACACACACACACACGCAAAAACAGAAAGTCAAGTCATACGCATCTTATTTCAAACAAGGCACATACAAACAGTTGATGTTCACAAACCCTGGAGCAAAACACAACTCCGTTCTGTGGTGGAGGAAAAAGAAAGACAAAAAAGGCAAGCGCTATGCCTGAGCGATTCTGCGCTCGCATATCACGCCCAGGTGCACACTGTCAGCTGCTGAAAACTGCAAGAGAATGAGCGAGACGGGAAGAATGGACAAACAGAGGGACAGAGAGAAAGAGAGATAGAGACAGAGAGTTCGATTCACGACTGGACTCTGCACGGTGGCCTGGGAAAAGACGCAGAAAAAGTGTGGATTTGCATGCAAATCAGGTCCGCATGTGGATGCACAGAGCTGGCCAAAGGCCTTCAGAGGCCGCAATTTGCCAGCATTCACCTCCCATTAATATCAGAGGCGATTAATGAGGATCTGGGGGGAAGACCAGGTGTCGGAGCGACCATGGAGGGGGAACAAAGAGGGCAAAGGCAGTGATCCACAAGGAATGCCTGCAGAGAGAGAGGGGAGTGAAACAGCCATTTGAATACATGTGGGTGAGCTAAGTCTTTTTTTTTTTTTTTTATCAGTAGAAAAGTGTTAATGTTAAGTCGATGACTTATGGGTTTAAGAGAACCCCCTTTTTTTTTGGTGACATGGTTGGTCACATGATTATCACCAAGACAAAGACTGCACCTACAATTTCATACTACTCATAAATAGTATGTCCAAATAGTATATCATAATGTTTGACATACTATTTAGAACGGTTCCATCCGATTTGAGATGTAGTCAAAAAGCAAACGTCTCTAAGAAGCTCCTCTGGTGGGTCAGCCTGCTATTACTGAAAATACTTCATGTGAACAGCCACAAGCATACCATAGCATTTTATAAAGCATCCAAATTAACCAAAAGCAGAACAGAAAATGGGGCGATCACAGGCAACAAAAACAAAGTATTTATATGGATTAGGATATATTCCTTTGTCTCCTTGTCTGCTTGACGAACTTTACAATAATCCACTTCACAATTTACGGCCTCCATTGTGGTAGCTATTAGCACGACCGCAGTCCATAAAGTAGGCTGTAAATCCAAAACAACACTACAAACCACAACATAAAAGTTGAAATGGCCCTGCTGAGCTAAGACACACTAATTTGATATCCTCTGTAACAAGCATCGCCTGGTCTGTCACATTCCTTTTGTGACAGGACGAACATGAACGGAATATGAGATGAGGATACTGGTGCCAAATTCAAGATGAAAACAAATCTTAAACAGGAAGGATAATAAGTGCCGTGTCTGCAAACTGTGGGATTTGATATGAGCAGGATTAAAAATTATGCTTCAAAGAATGTTCAAACTGGAATCTTTTCTAACTAGCAGTGCATAAAGACATTATGAGAAATGAGACAAACATAGAAGTGTTTTGATTTTGAATTAAATAATGAAGAGGTTACAGGCCGAGAAAGTGTACTAGTCAGTCTAATCTGCTTGTGTGTGAGTATTGGGCCTGTACGTAGCATTCATGTCAGCATGTTTGTGTGAAAACCAGCAGGTCAATAAACAGATGAGGCATAATTAATGTGTTGTGGCTTTTTGCGTGATCACTTAGCCCAGTGCTGTTGTGAAAGCTCTACAGCATACAAGGGATCACTGGGGTCAACCAAAGCCCAGGGGAAGTCAACACAAAACTCTGCTGCTTGATTTCCCCAGAGAAATTATCTGGGTGATCTCTCACTAATGCCTGTTTCTGCTCCCATCTCAATTCACACTCGAACCAACAACCTTCTAACATCACTCAGTGTTTAAAAAAGCCCAGTTTATATCTGAATACACCTGATCAGGGGTGTGATGGTATGCCATGATAAGAAAATCTGAAATAGTGAAATATACTGGTATAAATGACAACCAACATCAAAAACAGGGTAATTTACTTTTAAAACAGCAAACAAAAAAGACAAAAATGAGAGAAAACAGTATTTTTTACTTTGTTTTGATGAACTACTTAAGGCTAAGTGTAATCCTCTTTATGTTCATTAAAAATGCAAAAACAATTTACCCAACTAAATAAATTAAAACTTGCACTGGATCCACAGGGTTACATGTCATTTAAGATGCTCTTTGTGAATGTTAAGTTGTAAATAGTCTGGCAAGCCAGACTTCTAGCTTATGCTAGAGAATCTGGTATTTTTCGCAGACACAAGAAGAGGCGTTTGACTGACATCACAAACGTTCTGTCACGGTGTTTAAAAGTTTGTTTTGAAAACCGATGTACGGAGGTGTGTATAGCCAATCAGTTTGCAACTTTCAAGATTCTGAAACGTGGGGCCAAAAAAGTGTACAAAAGATATCAAATGGTTTGTGAGATGTAGGCGGACCACCTAAGGCTAAGATTAAGTTGTAAGAGCAAACTCAAATATTAGGTTGTATGGTTATCATAGCATGTATTTTTCCACACCGTTACACCCCCCTCCCCGACACCTGAACGAGCCGATCTCAAAAATCAAAAGGGATTTAATTAAATTTCATACGTAGGAAGTTAACATGCTTACATGCTAACACCTTGTTGGCTCATGAAAATGCAATTTGACACCATGTTGACTTGGAGGCTCAAAGAAAAAGATTTTAAAATTAAAAAAAAAAAATTTTTAAACCACCCAACATGACAAGACCCCCAGTCAGCACTGGATCATTCAGGTCTCCATCACATCAGTAAGAGGGAATGTGGAGTTTATAGAGCATCTCACATCATGCCCTCTTTTCTCTCCAGTGGCCAGCGAGGGTGTCTGATCCGCATCGAATATACACTGACAAGCACAGAGCCGAGAAGAAGGCTAAGAGGTTAATTGAGTCTCCACGCTGCGCTTTCCTCTGTGTAATTTACTGTGATTAAGGCAGCAAGGTTACTGTTGGACTCACTCAGAAATTGTCCGAAGCGCACAGTAATTAAGCATGTGTTAAAAACGTGTCTGGTGGTGATATAAAATCGTGCTAACTGCAAACTGTAAACTGCTTTTGAATATTCATGCCTAAAAATAACCATAAACTCTCACATAGGCGCCTTCACTAAGTCAACACTATTCACGATGTAGAGCTTAAATGGCTTTTAATTGAGCTATTATTAGAGACAGCGACATCTGTGCTGTCAAAAAATTTCAACTTCTTGAAATGAGGTGACGGTATTAAAGACTTAAAAGTAGGTCTTTGGAAGACATTCTCAGTGTAGCACAATTTGGTTTAAGGCACAAAAATGTGAGATAGATGAGAGCTGAAAGTGTGAGATCAGACGAGAGACTTCATTACGGAAGGTGCTGGCTCTAGAGACGCTCTCAGATCTTTATCAGGAAGCTGAAATTTAGCCTACAGTGCTGACAGGGAAAGATTGAGACATTTAGACACACGGTAAGAGGATTCACAGTAACCTCGTCCTCACCCCAGACTTAGAAATCTGCAGTTGAAACTTCGGAGCTTCTCTGGCAGCTGAAAGTTTTAAAGACACAGAGATCATAGTCCTTGATCAAATGTGATTTCCAGACAGCGAATGTTTCAGAAATCTTGTCTGTCAGTGCTTTGCCTGTCAACAAATTTCACTATGTTTCTCTTTCTGCTTGACAGAAATAGTGTTACACATGCAACTGTAAAAAAAAAAAATCAAATGGAAAACAAATCTTTAAAGTATATAATGCTAGAAGGATGGCAACGATCCATCTCTTGTCTCTGTTTCAATCTCTCTCTCTCTCACCTGGTTAAGTTTTCAAACTTAAAATAGCTGCCCCAGTTCGATAGACTCATGCTCATCTTTCTCCAGCAAAAAGAAGAAAAATGTGTCATATGGCTGAATAACTTAGAGGGCTCTGCAGCTGTCTTTTATTTAACAGCCGAGGGGACAAGATGGAAAATTCTGTCCCACGTTTTTGTATGTATACTTTATGAAAGAGAGGCCTGTATTCCCTTGGCAACTAACTCCCCAGGCTTATCAGTGGGGTATGCGAGTGTGTCCACGCATCAATTTTCCAGTGTATTCTCCGTGCAGGGACGTGGGTACGCATAAGATCTGTGCATGTCCCAGCTCGTCGTTATGACCTTGTGTGCAGATTTGCGTAACTGCGTGCATGTATATTCGCCGACATGGATATTTGCAGCCTATTATCATCTCTTTCTCTGTGTCTCTCTCTCTGTGTTTTAAATGGAAGAACAGGTTTTCACTTAGGATGATACTGTTGATTTTTTTTTTAGTAGGTAGCGGTGTCATGGCAGTTTGATGCAGGTGGCCCGAGGAAAACCGAACAGAAATCTATCTGACTGCACTCGTCTCATTTTGTCTGCAGGTGAACCAAGCGTGGAATGAGAGTGGTTTATACTTAAACCCACTAAGTCTACGTTTCCGTGGTCAGACTGTGGGAACTTTGAGAGCTATTTGTTATTTACTAACCAGATTAGATATTCAGTATGGAGTAGGAGGTGGACAGCAAGCTGCAACTGCAAGCCTTCAGTTTGTAATTAGCTGTTGATTTTGACAAAGAATGACATTGGCTGTTCTTATGACAACAAAGAAGAGACATCATCTTAAAAATATCTTGCTCAGTTTTCAGACTACAGAAAGGGTTTTTTATTTAGACTAAAGCCAGCTTATTTAGATGAAATACAGTCATACTTGCCAAGCAAATATGAAATTATATAACTCATTCTTTTTATTTAATGTTGGGTTTCCAAATTCTCTATCAGAGTTGCCTTCCTTTGCCACCCAGTGAGCACAAAGACGTTTCAAAGATGTGAAACGACGTCTTTGCCGACGTTAATGGGACGTCTAGATTTCAGCCAGAGGGAAAGTTTTTAATACTTATTTTCAAAGGTGTAGAAAAGACGACTATTATGGTCACATACAAGCCGTCAAACCTAATATGTACCAAAAAAAGATGTATATTTAGAGGCTAAATCAAGGCGGACCAGGATTAATCAAACATTGACCCCATTATGGGCCACTTTAAGTAAGGCCAGACTGGTCCAGTAAAGGACGTCCATGACTGTGTCTGGTCAGTCAGTGATCACTGGGCAGAACACAAAAAGGAGGAATGGAGATGAAGTGTTTAGCCACATCTAAAAAGCAGAAAGGAGCTCTGAGTGTATTCACAGCCCTGTTAATCTCTCACCACATAACTTCAGTTCATCAGCCTGACCCATGTGGCTCTTCAGGGAGTGTGTTGCGGGAAATGGAGAATTGTTGCACCTAATTAATTATAATGAATTTGCTGGTAGATTGCTCCGGATAATGCCCATATCATTACAGCATTATGCTCTCCGAGGTTTGAGGTGCAGATGCTCCGTGCTGCTTTGTCTGTGTGTGCGGTGTGTGTGTGTGTGTGTGTGTTGGTGAAATCAGTTGTTTTGACCCCAGGGGCTGTGAGTGAAGGGGAAATTGGGGTTAATTAAACATAAACAAATGTAAATACATGGGCAGGTGGTCGACTGTGAATCTCGACGTGAAAATCCAATCACATACACCAGCGACCCTTCTGATCTATTCACCCTCTTACAGTTTAACCACAAGCCTACTTCTGAACTCATGCAGCCCATGTTTTGTTTCACCGCAAGCTTTCCACATGGAACGTGCGTTTGCAAGAAAAACAATGTTTGCCTACAAAAGTTTGTGTCTGATTTTTCCACAAGGCCGAGTCGTTAGGATATAAAAAGTAAAACCGTGGGCCGATGTTTGAGCTGCAGGCTTTTCCCTACTTGATGTGTTAGAACTGCCCTCCAGGCCATTCGCTTCTGACCAAATGTGGCCACATCATTCAAAAAAAGTGGACAAATGTGTGCCGCGAGACAAGTATCT
This sequence comes from Olivaichthys viedmensis, assembly GCA_028565825.1. Taxonomy (NCBI): domain Eukaryota; kingdom Metazoa; phylum Chordata; class Actinopteri; order Siluriformes; family Diplomystidae; genus Olivaichthys; species Olivaichthys viedmensis. Next base: position 16,301,912 of record JAOUQW010000001.1, read on the forward strand.
GTGCCGGAAAACACCACCTTATTTCACCCCCTCACTCCTTCTCTCGCTCTTTCTTTAGGCTTTTTGGACAAAAGCATTGAAAATGCAAAATGCTTGACCATTCCACAAGCGTCCTCCTTCTGTTCAAACTTTTCGGTTGCCCCTTTTGTTCGATTAATACCTTCATGTCTTTCAGTGGTTCCCCCCCATTCGGTTTCCTACTCTAGCCCCAGCTCCCACAAGAGATCTGCTCCTCATTATACATGCTCGCTTCCACTCTAGTTCCCAAGATTAGGCAAATGAGCCCCTGAACACAGCCTGAAGACCCCTCCCCACAAAGCGGTCACTCTTTTCAAAGCTCCAGCTCCAACCAGCACAAAAATGGGGAAGAGCTAAATAATAACCACTCGCCTGTTGGTCTGGCCAAAGGGAGAAAAAAAGGTCTGGATACTTACTCCGCTATAAGCGCAACGTTAAAACTATTGCTCTCCACGAAAAAAGAAGAGTGAACGATTAATCATGAAAATTGATGTGAATTATAAAAAATGTCCCCATGAATTTTTACTGTTGACGCGTTGTTTACTTTACTAGAAGAAAAACACTCTATAAAGCAAAACCACATATGTAATTTTCTGGAAGGATCCAATACCCTACACTGTCATAAAAATGTCATGTTATATTTCATTTTTTGTGCATCAGAGCTACATCTTAGTAGCACATACGATCAAGATATTATTCCTTCTCTATATATACCTTCTAAATTCAGCGCGATGACACTAATAGCCAGTCATGGTATTCTGTAAAATCTAAAGAATTTAGTACTGCTTCCCAGTGTGTTTTAGCAGGATAAAAAAAGTGAAGTTGCTCCACATTCATTTTCATTTTTATATTCATAATAATTGGAATCTTTTAAGTATTGGTTGTTACTTTCTTACCACAGCGCTTGTCTACACTTTGAATATTTTCAGTGTTTATTTTTATGTTAGGGATTGTACTGAATTCTTTTTAGCTGACTAATTATTGCTGAGGTTGTTTTCCAAAAATAAATAAATAAATAAATAAATGTATGTGATTACGGTGAAGCTTAAAATTCAAGGCTTCTTGTGCAGTCATTTAAATTGGTCTGACTTGTTAATATGTGAAATATGTTTCACATACTGAAGCAAATATGAAACATTGGAAATTATTTGAAACATCTTTAAATAAGAAGATTAATTAGAATAAAATCAATAAATTAATTAATTCTAATAATAATTGTTAATTGCAGTCCTAATGAAAATATATATAAAATACTGTATGATATTACAGCTAAAAAATCTTGGGTATGTTTAACAGGGACAGTTAATAAAGGTTTGAAGATGCAAAATCTCAAAATGTTGGAATTGCAACCAAATTTCAAATGCTGAAAAGAAAAGAAAAGAAAAGAAGAAGAAAAAAACACACACTCACAAAGGTTATGGGATTTTTATGCTTAGCATGTAGAGAAACAAACATATTGCTGAGTACAAACAGTAATAATATGAAATTGGACCATGTACAGGTGTGTTCTTTAAACATAGTTTTTTATGTATTGTGGAAAAAAAATCCAGTGTGTTGCTTATACAATCCCTGACCTACTCCACACGAGTACAGCTATCATGGCCGGTCATAGTTCATAAATTTAAATACATTTTCTGCTCTTTCTCTCCGTCTCTCTCTCTCTGCAGTCAGCAGAAGTCATAGGCCAGCGAGCAGCACTGCCTCTGGTTTCAAGCAAACAGGAAGAAGACAAGTGGTGTGTGGCAAACTGGAAGATTTAACTATGCTGTACGGCTCTCTGCTCCTCTGTACCACACAAGAGAGACTTTTACTTCTGTCAGCTTGTAGTAGAAAATGTCACTGACTTCACTCATTGTTATTAGGTTATTTAGTTTGGACAAATCACTTTTGTAGGGACAACTGAGAGGACAGCACACCTGGAATTAGTCATATCCATCATATGTGCCAGTAATTAGACCTGGAACAGATTATAGAGCAAAAGCAAGAACATTTCTGTGTCAAGTAGCTCTTTGGAAATGTTATTACACATCTGCACAAATTCCTCATCTAGACTAAATTTTCCCGAACATCTGCTTCTCAAAGAAGATATGTCACTCTTCAAATGTTGCAGTTATGTTTCAGATGTTCTGTGTTAACAAGCATTTGACTTTTTTTTCGTATTTTTCTTTTCATTTTTCATCTTTCGGTTAACCTGGAAAGAATTATTTATCAATACAAAAGGTCACAAAGGGGTAACCTACCCCAAAATAGAGGAACAGATATGATGGAAAGACAAACCAATATCTCATCTGAACCTACTGAGTGGTACTGAATTTTAAACATATTTCCATGTACTTCTCACTTACAGTCAAGGGCAAACGTTTTCATCCCCCATGGTTGCTGGGTAAAAAAAGGAAAATGTACCTCTATTTTACAGTTTATCTAAAAGAAAAAAAACAGACAACAGTCAAAAACAATCCTGCAACAAGACAACAATCCAAAACAAAGCAAAATGAACAGAAAAATATTCTGAAAAGAGGTTTTGCCTCTGCCTGTGTCCAGACCTGATCTGAAGAAGGCAGTGCATGACATCTGGGAGAGTTATAATAGATATAGTCTCTGCCTCACCTATGAACCCTAATTCACACTAACACTTGTTGGTATATATCTTTTTGATTTTGTCCAACTTTTGTCCTCAACTGTAGATGTTTAATATTTTAAAACACTACGAATGACAAAAGATTCCTACACATTGTAGTCTACACGCTGTAAAATGTTAAGTAGCACTTCTATATGGCTAAATGGCCAAGGTTGAATGCAACCTGAAGTGCAAAAAATGCAAATGGTTCCCCTTAGTGTTCTCTTCCTCCTTGGCATTCTCCCTCTCCACAATGAGAGGTGAATTATTGCGGGGCAAGAACAACTACATGCCCGGACAAGTAGTACTTCTCCTTGACGTTAAATCACACCGAGTTAATCACAAGAAATCCAATTTGTTTTACACTCCATCATTCAAATGTAGCTTAAGGAAAATGGATCTGTAGCACTGTAACAATCTGAAACAGTAAGAGAAATATGGATAGAGAGAGAAAGAGAGCTTCAAAATGAGAGCAGAGTGCAGTGAAATGTAACCAGTAAGTTGATATCGTCACTGTCCAATGTAAAGTATCTCTTTTTCATAGGGAGTATAATACATATTAAATCTGAAATTGACGGTGTGATTTGTCAGCTTTTCATTGGTCATTTAGATGTCAACTGTTATGGGTAGATAGAGGTTTTTGCCCACATTCCATATATTAAAAAAAGTTTTTTTTTAAACGCAAAAAGTGGAGATACATGTTTTTCATTGGACAGTGACGATATGCATTTATGAAAGCTGTGGAGAAAATCAGCCAGCCCTTGTCTTGGGTCCTAGGGGCAGCTAGGGCACAAGTTGGCTTACACCACATTATAGTGTGAAACACTTTCTTCTTGGTGAATGTAACGTTAAAAAAAATTGGAGATCGATAATCTAAAATAGAAGAAGAATGAGGTAGAGTTGGGTAAAAGCTTGCCTGCCCTCTGAGGTGTGTCTGTGGGTAGGTGATTACTATTTATCACACCCAGCAGAACTCTCGCCTGGATCTGGCCTGGAGCACAGCCAGATCACCACTTTCCTAGACGCCAGACGTTATGAGAGAAAATCTTGGCATTTTTGAGTATACATAAATCCAGCTGATGACGCTTAAAAAGCTTCGTTTTTTGGTGTAGATGCTGCACATCATGGCCCGCAATGTCAAAAACAGGAAAATAATTGAGTGCATTAGCATTACGTCCAGCACATAATTGCATTAAGGGTTATGTATCAAACAAAGTCTAGGTGACAGGGAGTGGAGTGGAAAAGCTGTAACATGGGGCTAATAATCATTACCAGGATGCAAATGGTGCTATATTTCATCGTAGTAATACAGTGTATGTAGCACTTTCAGAGAGGTCTGCTATGCCTTCGCGATGCCTTCAGGAGGTGTTACACAGACACACAGATGTCGTTGGTATTGGAAACACATCGACATTCCTGTAACAAGCTCCACCCCTCCTCGTCCTGAAAAAGGCGAGAACAAAGAGAGCATGTCGCAAGCGCAGTCCTTTCAACAGCACCAAGCAAACGGCGGCTCTCTTGGCCAAGATACTCTGCCTATTTTTAGCTGCAGGTTATTGTACGCTGCTTCCTCGTCTTAAACAGTGTGAAAGATGGCTTTTTAGGGTGGCCGTTGATGAGGTCTTGGCCTGGTGAATCCCCTAGAAAGCAGAGTCATCGCTGGTCGAATGACACCCTCTGAATTAGCTGACAGTTTTAGGCTGCTCACATGCTGCTACATGATTCCAACATTTCGTCACGATTTGTAATTACTAACTATCCTCCTCAATGATACAACTTGAAGAACTCACAAACCGGACACTTAAGCCACAAGAACGCAGCTACTCACATTTCAAGGGGTAATTACTGACATTTCTCTATTATTTTTACATGAAGAATAGAGATGGACAAAATGGGAAAATGAGTCGTAGAAATATATCAAATTATCCTTCTGTGAATAAATGAGTAAGACAAACTCATAAGACAGTACAGGGCATCTATAAAAGGACTTTATTTGCCCAGAATACATCAAGGGAGCATCAAAGGACACTTTCTGTCCATGAATCAGGCTGGGTATGTGTCTCTGAAGCATGGCATTCACTGCTGTTCTTGGTAACAGGCTTTATAGCAGATAAATGCCTTTCACACTGATGCTGACCACCAATCGATTGGTCTCAGCTTGGACAGAGTTCAAACAGTGCCCTCGTGCTCTAATCCTGCAAATTACAGAGTAATCCTTAACACTACCTGTTGTTCACTTCATTTTAGCAAATTATATATAGATTGAGTTCCATTATAAGAAATGTGGGATCTGCACCCCAAGAAAAACTTGCAACATCACAACAGGAATCAAAAAGGAAATCTCTAGAAGCCAATCATGGCCAGGCTGAATGAGTAAAAATGCCACTTATTACATATTTAACTCAGTATCTTATATCCCTACTCATAGAAGCTATTGTAGACCATCTGTGTTGGCAAAGACTGTTTTACATATTGGAAACATAATGAATCTGATTTGACAACCGTGCATGGTTTTCTTCATGTGATACAGAGCCTCTCATTTATTTTCCAATCCAAACTAGAAGCAGAAGGAATTCCTCAGTCGTGCTCCAACAACTCCAATCAGCAGTAAAACACGGTCAGCGTGCCACTGCCCAGCCCCAAAGCCTCACCGCTGACTGTTTACTTCACATCCTCAACTCCTGTCTTTGGGGAGAGAGTAAGCAATTAGGTTGACTAAACATGAGTATTATGTATCTATCTCCAAATCACTGATAATTGGGTGCTTATTTGGTGTTGTAAACATAGGGTTTTGCTTATCACTGAAGCCTGAAGTAGCATTTGGATTAGGTTTTTTTTTTAGGAAAGCAAGACCCATTGAAGGTAGGATTTGCTGATGGCAAGACCACATGAGAAGACCAGCGAGATACACTGGGCTATTCAAGGCTATTCAAGTCCAAATTAACATATACAATACAAAGATGGCTCTTTATGCTAAAAGCAACAGATGAACTTCTTATAATCTTTTTTTCCTTCACAATCAGTCACTGTATGCCATATCTGTTTCACAAATTTGCATGAGTCTGGTGTGATGTCAGCCTGTCTCTTGCTCCCTGCTGTTGAGAGAATGACAGGCTCTGAAATCTGGCCAGGGCAGATGGACCTTTCACTGTCAAAGCACAGATGAGCCTAGCCAGGACATCAGAGAGGGAGTTAGCCAGGCCCAGATCCCGCTCCCACAGCCGGGCTGATATCCAGCTACAGCCAGGACCCATCTACACTACACCATTCCTTCCATTGAGCACACACAGCCAATCTACTATGAGTCTGCAGGCTTAAAAATACCAGACTAAAGATCTTTTTTTGTCCAGGGCAGAGCCACCGTGATTGACGCCTGGGATAAAGACAAAAACTAAATTTTTGACCAACATATTTTGATCAAATAGGCCTATTCCACATATCAGTGGATCCTCTGGGGCCCCACTGGGCACCGGTTGTCTCCAGGTGACAGCGGGTCTGGCCCAGGGTGTGTCTCTCCTCCTTGGGTGCTTGTTTCTTTCATGCTGTGGAGAATAGAGTTTACATCCTGAGTTCTGAAAATCTTTATCCAGTCCAAGTGAAAAGTTGAATGTCCTGGCCCTAGACAACAAGGCCAACGTTCCTTACTGTAAAATGAGCCATCTTGGTACTTAAGACAGCAGGAATTTAACCCTCATGTTCTGTTCACAACTTACCAATAGATGCCCCATTGATCCAGGCCATCTTTTTAGATTTTATAGCAATACAATATATTTTAAAACATCCAATCTACTTCTCTTCATTAGAATAGCAACATGAACAGTAGTGATGGAAATACACACAAAAAATCCATTCCCATGGCTGGGGATCATCCTTTTGGCAGGTGTGTGTGTACATGTGGAAAGGATAAATAAGTGGAGGGAACAGGGCAGTGACCGGGACTAAAATAACCTTTTTGTTTCATATTTACAAAGACCAGTCGTTTTAAAAATGTATTATTTTACCTTACTAACACCCAGGTTGAAATTACCTGAGCGACATCTTAAATATGATTTTAAGAACATTCCATGTTCCACCTTTAGTAGACCCAAACAGAACCCAAGGGTTAACTTAAAAACAAAACTTAATGTGTTGCCCTCTGGTTTTAGACAGAAACATCTTACAGATCTTAACCATGTACAGGACACTCAAACAACTAGACCTGCACAGAATCCTTGGAGACCAGTAGGCCGTGCAACGCTAGTGCCAGATTAGCTCCAGAGGAAACATCACCAGTTTTCCAAGGCGCAGAGCCAAGCCAATGCAACTCTCAGTCCCATATGGGTTTATTTCGTCTTAGTATCCATTCCATTTTTCCTCTCTGCTTACTTTTTTTCTCGTGCTAGTTTAGATGCCGGAAGACTTCAGCAAATTTTGCCAGACTTGTAAACACAATGGCACCTACATTCCTGAGTGATCTCAAAATTAATGCTCATAACTCCATTAGATGCAACAGACGGCGGTGCGAGCCTAGTAGATGTATGAAAGTTTACCCCCTCCTGCGTTTTGAACAGTACTCCTCTCAATTAAGGAGATGGTGTTCAATACTAATTCAGACAAACCCAATAATCCTTTGGTGGATTGCAGCACAACACAGCTGGTTCCAATCAACTTGCATTACCTAATACAGAGCTATTGCAGCACTGGGCAAATATATCAAACACTTTTTACTGTGTTTATTGTCCACCATTACACACTACGGGGGAAAGGGTGGAGACTATAAGATGCAGTCCGGCTGTAGTCTTAATTAGAGATGATTTTCCTACATATAGTCTGTGCCTTGCACATACTCTGGTGTAATACAATGCCCTGCTCTGGTCATCCAAAAATGACTTGAATAATGAGCACATTACATGCAGTGCTGAGAGGGGAATGCAGTTTGCAACATTTGTGTAGAGCTACGCGTTCCAACAAAAATATTTGATTATTGTTTGCGCAGAGTCCCCTGTTTCCCAGACCTGAGTCGTGCATACACAATCTTTTTCAAATCAGTTTGTTTACCCTAATACCTTAATGCAAAGAAGGTAGAGAACCTGTTTAGCTCTTAATGCACTGATTCTTTGGATATTTTATCCAGTATTCCTTTAAAAAACAACAACTCAATTTCACAAGTCTGGCTTGCTTAAAATCCCCGCATTAGAAAACACAGTGCAGTCCGTAAGTACTGTATCTGGGCAGGCATTTTGAATAGTTATTGTTTTGGCTCTGTACTCTAGAACATTGGATTTGAAATGAAACCTGACTATGATGAAGTGCAGAATGTCAACCCAAATTAAACCTAACTAATAAGAATGAAGGAGTTGTGTTCTTTTATATACAGTGTCTGATTTCAGGGCACCCAAAGAAATAGGACAAATTAATCTTTAAAAAAATTTTTTTATAATATATAATTTAGGTTGCAAATTGTTGATGTGCTTTACATCGAGTAGCACTTTTTTCTTTACATATTCCTATTTCTATTACTGTAGTACAGATTTCTCTTTCTCTTTCTATATGTCTTTGTCCCAGATGTGTAAAAAGTCTTTTTACAGTGCATACGTAAAGTTTTCAGACTCTTTCAAGTTTTCCACATTTTGATATGTTTCAGACTCATCTTAAAATGGATTCAACTAATTCTATTTCTCATCAATCTACACACAATACTCCACAATGACAAAGCAAAAACAGGTTTTTGGAATGTTTTTTGTAAATTTATTAAAAATAAAAAACTGAAATATTCCATTTACATAAGTATTAGACCCTTCACTTAGTACTTGGTTAAAGCACCTTTGGCAGCAATGACAGTCTCAATTATTCTTGGGAATGATCCTACAAGCTTGGCACACCTTTCTTTTGGAAGTTTCTCCCATTCTTCTTAGCAGAATCGTTCAAGTTCAAGCTCAAGCTCAGCCAGGTTGGATGGGGAGTTTCGGTGCACAGCCATTTTCAGGTCTCTCCAGAGATGCTTTATTGGGTTCAGGTCCGGACTCTGGCTGGGCCACTCCA
>JAOUQW010000001.1:16310667-16329373 GCA_028565825.1 Olivaichthys viedmensis
TGGCTGGGCGGCCAGATCTAGGAAGACTGTTGGTGGTTCCAAACTTCTTCCATTTGAGAATGATGGAGGCTACCGTGTTCTTGGGCACTTTCAATGTTTCAGAAATTTTCTTGTATCCTTCCCCAGATCTGTGCCTTGACACAATCTTGTCTCGCAGGTCTACGGATAATTCTCTTGACCTCATGGGTCTGAAAACTTTCCGTATGCACTGTATGTGTTTTTTAGCTGTAGCCTGGCCTTTCTTTTCTTAAGGCTCACCAGCCTCTTGTGGGAAACCCTCTGAGGTCATGCTGGTGTATTCTTCTATTTATGGTAATCTGACAGATTTATTTCAACATCATGGATGACTGAAAGCACTCTCTGGCCAGCCAATACTCTGGACTTGTGGACTATGATTTGCCTGGTTGTTTGCTATTGCTAAGGTCACTAGTGTGTTCCTGCTTCTAAACAATGTACCAATATATCAGCCCTGTGATGGCATGATTTAAAGCTGATGTAATCACTTTAAAATGTCTCTGTGACTGTCCTGGGCTCTGTAATAAACGACTAAAAATTTTATTGCTCTTCTTTGCAAAGAGTGCCTTCCTGCCTGTCAATTATTTTGCGGGAGCAGCCTGTACAAGGGCAGGCTATAAATGAACAGGAAGGTTGGTGCTACCTTGATGGAGTAGGAGAAGCCTAGGATTATTGCGGAATTAATGTTATATTTTAGAGAATCAGTGGCAGAGAAGGCAGATAAAATGTTAAGCCATTATCGGCAACTGTGGAACTGTCAAACAGCCTAAGTAAATAAAGTATGCAGTGAAAAAGAAAGTTACCAGAAAGCAGAGACCGAGCAAGAGGGAAGACAAGAGTGGACATCTGTGTATTTGTTTAGTGCTGAAAAGACCTGAGAGATTTGAGGGGCTTGAAAACTAATGCCGGGTTTGCTTGTCTGCAGAACAGGTAATTTGTTTGCTTGGTATGTTCTGGTGTAATTTGTTCTCCTCCCAAACATAACTAGCTCGACAACAAACCAAACATCTCGATGTCTGCCTGTGTCTAGCTGTGAGTGTTTGCTTTGGTGTAGCTTACAAAGATGCTGTTGTGGGTGGAGACTTTTGATTCAATCAAGCAGCTGAATAACGAGCAAATTCTCCAAATTCAGTCAGTGTAGGTATTGCTAAGTTTCTTGATTTGGAATCAGGTGTGTAACTGCTTGCAATGAACAAAAGCCTGCAGCCACACTGGCACCTTCTGGATACTATCAGGCTACATGATAGCGTGATACCACTGCACTGTTTATGTGCAAGTCTTTGGACCGAAGGGGCTTTGGAGAGAGGAAGCAAGATTGCTAACAATTACAAAGGATTTTACACTTTTTGGTCCTCATATTAAAAATACTCTCAAATTAAAGCTGCCATTCTACACATTAAGCTCAACGTCTTTGTTTAATTTCAAATCAACATTTTTTAAAGTATAGAGTTAAACAAATTGCGTCACAGACCAATTACTTACTGAATGCACTATACGTGAGAGCAAGCTGTGAGGAAGTAAATGCTGCATCTATACTCTTCACTATACAAATGGTCCTCCTTGAAAATCATATTGGCTCCTACTACCCATGTAAACTCTTACGGTTGGCTCTGGCTGGGAGAGTAACTCTCACTCACACTGCTGTTATCAAATTTGAAAATGTCAAACGCATTAAAATGTAAAAGTGCAAAGAAAGATGGTGCAGGATCACACTCATATGCTCATTAGTAATCAAAGTTAATAGACTTGCAAAGACACTCAGACCAGCTATGTCCTCCAATACTAACAGAACTTAGCAATGACTTAGTAAAGCTATCTAAACTACGATATTGTTCTTTAACCTTACACTACTCCAATAGAAAAAACCCTATGAGTGTGGCATTAAATGAATTTAAGCTAGAATTTAAGCTTTTCTTTTGCTTACATTTTGCTTCCACTTTTCTTCAGCTACAAAACTATTTTTTTTTTAAAGAAGTTGACAGGGAAAGAGGTTAGTAAATATGACACATATGGGCCCTCAATTAACATAAAACTGAAACTCCAGAGGTATTTTATTCTGTTGCCAAATGACATTAGTTTAAAGTTTTAAAGAACTTTACAATAAAAACGCTTCAGTGCAAATCTAACAAATGAAAACAGTCTTTGTGCAAAGAGACGACACTCAATTTCTATTCAAATGACAAATAAATAAATAAAAAATTGTGAGCATTGTGTTATAAACACAAATAAAGTTGCCAATAGCATTTTTTATGTGAGACGCTATGAATGAGCAGGGAGCTCTCATGCAATATTAATATCCTCTGCAGAAGATTATTTGGCTGATAAATACATTGCCAGCAGGACAGAACAAGGTAAAGTCTGGGTCCTATTTTAAATAGATTGCAGGCTAAAGGAAAGAAAGAAAAAGGGGAGAATCTGTTGAAACTGTTTTTGTGTTCTTCCTTTCCTTATTTATAGGCCAGGCAGTGAGCCTAGAACAGAGTGCAGACATTGTCTGTACACGCCCATCAAGACTACATCGAGTGAGTAATCTGCAACTGAAAACAACAAAAAACTACGTATTTTCAAGCAACTATGTTCAATAATTAGATAGAGATTGCTTTAGAATCTTTCTTGATGGGTAAGTTGTGAAATCACTGAAAGCCATCAAATGATGGTTATTATTATTATTATTATTATTATTAATTCACAAAAATGGCATTTTGCTTCATTAATTTCATTGCCTCATATGCAAATATGTAACATTTATCTCTGAGTTTAGCACAGGAAGGCAAACTTCTTCGCACTGAGCTGTACATTCCTTACTGCGACAAAAACAAGCATTTGATAAACATGCTAAACATGATTAAAAAAAATACTTCACCCTAATTATGGGTGTGCTGTTTCATATATCTGAAATTCCGAAAGATTGATTTCTTGAACACAATAAAAATGCTTTGTCCCTAATGAAAAACTCAATGCCATGCCAAAGCTCATCACTCCAAAATGTTTATAGGGTTTATTTCATATGCAGGGTGAAAATGTGATGTGAAAAAAATATATGTAGCATCCATGCTTCTAAGTGCTTTGCTAAATTCATCATTCCAAGCAGCATTCCAGAGAAAAAGTAGGCAGAGAAAATGCTTTGGGACTTTTTCTCTACAGGCCCAGGATGCCTCTGCATTATCAGACATTATGTGGGTTCTTTTGTTCCCATGAGGAGTGGAGTAACACTATTATGAGTATAGCAATTGAAATGTGTTGAATAATGCATGCTGAGTTAATTAATTCATGGCGTGCTTTGATCGAACGCTGCATGTTTTCGCTGCAGTTCTCCGAGGAGGATTTCACCCCGTGTCTAAACCTCACCTGCAGGGAGGCCCTTCACCCCTTTCTCCTTTTCTCTTCATTCTCCTCTCCTCTCCTTTCTCCTCTCTTTTCTCCTCTACCTGCTCCTTTGCTTTCTACTCTCCTTTTTCCCCATGAGCTGGGATGATTGTCATTCTCCACCTGTAATCCTTCCTGACACACGCAACGCTGCACTGAGCTTCCTATTGCAATGCTGGGATAGAAGCAGCCCAACAGGACAGGCGCGTTAGCTTGGCTTGCCGTTCACTCGCTCCCTTTGTTCCCCTCCTCTTTTCTCTTTGTTTGCAGGATTGCTCTATCATTCTGACGCTTGGAAGGTGAGAGAAAACCGCAACACTACGATCCAGCACCTGGCATCCAGCTTCTCAAAAAGAACACGTTTCATTGGGGCCTCAGGCGAAAACGCATCCAACCCACGGCCTGGCAAAAGCTCTTAAATTGTTTGCCACTGATGGAGTCTTAATGCAAAGCAGAGTGACAAGTAACGCTTTATCCACCATTGATCCTTCCACCCCAGCGCAGTAATATTTTTCTCCTTGAATATGGCCAGGAGCAGAGAGCCGAGAGTAAAAGTGGTTGTGCTCTGTGAAAGAGTTTGATGTGACTCTCCTTTCTCTAGCATCCAAGAAGGACCAAGCGAAGGAGTAAGACAAGGAGAGGCAGCTCGATTTCCAAAGAACAGAGAGTGGATAGAAAACCAACAATGAGGGATAAGATGGCAGCTGAGTGCCCATCTTTGAGTGTAGTGTTTGTGTTGTCTGAGGGGTCACTGAACATTGCCCTCCAGCTACCCAGCTTGAGTGAAGCGGCATAAGAGCCTCTAGTCTCTCTTTAGCTGGAAAGATTTAAAGATGCAGTCTAGTGGGTGCATAGAGAAACCAAAATAGTCCAGACAAAACAGAAAGCTTGTTGATGCTTCTCTTTTCACACCTGAGGCGGTTTTAGCTTTTCAAGTACAGCACATTAAACTAGTGTGAACCTAGCAGCCTTTCAGAGGGGAAACAGTGAAAAACATAGCAAAAAATTAACACACACAGAAAAGACCAATCACATATTCTTGGATATTGCATAGAAGATTACATTAAAGCTTAAAATGTAAACAGTCAAGGAGGTAAGGAGTTAAATGTGAATATATTACAAGGTACAGAGGTATTTCCAACCCAGTCTTCCATCCATTATTCAAAACACCCCTCAATGGTCCCCCTTAACAGAGAGATTATTTATGACCCAGAGCCATGGCAAATACATGTGCTTATCATCAAGAACTCTAACAAACATGCTTTCTGGGTGATACAAACCACCTGACACCAGAACAGAGAAAAATCAAGTTTCATATTTATTGGCGACATACATATAATCCTATTGTTGGCTAAGAATCAAGCTCAGTAATCACATGAGAGAATTTTCAACATGTGTTAAGCAACTGGGACTGGCGGTTTTTTCCCCCTTCTGATATATCATTCAAATCATATCAAATATCATATCATATCATTCAAATTGGTGGTGGAACGCATGTATCATTTGCCAAATATAACAAAGCCTCCTGAAACAAAATGGATGAAGACTCAGTTTTACATTAATGGAAAATTTCAAAGACTTATCACCTGATATTCAACTTCTTTCAGTCTTCTTTTCACTCTTTCAAAGTGAAATCATTCACATTGTTTGAACTTTATGGGGTGTATATAATGAATAGCAATGTTGTAATAGTACCCTACATTTACACTAAATAATAATAATAATACTTTTTAAGCACTTTTTATTTAAATCTTAAATAATTGGATTTTCCTGAGTAATGACAAAATATTGCAACTCTTTAATGATCTCTTACACATAATCAAGCCTGATTAGACATTAAGTCCAGTCCATAAATGTAACTGATCATGATAGAGCAGGCCAGCATGTTAACCTCATTAAAGGTCAGTGCATAAACTATGGCACCTAGACCGTGCAATTGAGAGATTTCAGCTTAAAAGAGGTGATCAGTATTATGCATAGATCTTTGCTATATTATTTTTGTAAATGACATATAACTTGTTTCTGGTTTGTCTTTTTTCCCAAATTTCACGACCTCTCTTGCTCTTGAATAGTTAACAATTCAAGAGCAGTTGCTCTTCTATTTCCTTTTGTGACAGACAAAAAAGAACATTAGGATATGCAATATCACATTAAAGCAAAGGTTTATAGTTTCAGTAACATGACCTACGTCAGGTAAAGACGGCTGAGGTTAACGGATAAAGCGTTATCATTTTCTAATTAAAACAGAACACAAGGTGACCAAAACCCTCGCTTGGGGGGAAAGATATCCCAAAAGAAAAGTCTGTTTTCCGTTTCTATATATTTTCTTGCATTCTTCCTTTTGCCTTCTTTGTTTTGTTTTTTTTTCTCGCTTAAACAGCACACCACCACAAATGTGTATTGGGTGGTGGGCTGATGTTTATCAGAAAGCTTTTAAAGGTTTCAGATTGATTTGTGCAGTGGCGCGGTTTTGTCCACTTTTTAAAAACAGGCAATCAGTATAAAAGGGGCAACAAATTGGCAGGCTGCTGGAGGAAATGGCCGATCCACAGTCTGTTTGTTTCCCTCTTAAAAGCTTTCAAAGGCTTCGACTCTATCGGTGAGCCTGCCATCTTGGCAAGGCAAGGCAAATATGATTCCAAGTGCTAAAAATGTGTCAAACGTTATCAACATGTTAACATAGTACAACATGGGGTTGGGGTCTTATGGCTGGCAGAAATGAAATATGTTGTCTTAGCATACTGAACCGTCACAATGAAAACACAGTTCTCTGGATATTCAATATACATTTAAAGGATTTTAGAAGGATTACAGTGGTTTACGGCATGTGCCAGAATTTAATTTTCATGTCATGATAACTGCCTAACCTTTTATCTTGATATTGTATTTAAAAAATGACTACAATGATCTAATTAGGCAGCATTTAACCCAAAAATGATCCTAGGCCGGTGTCACATTTGGGACAGTCTTAGTGCGTGTTGAATATGGCGGTATACTGTATAACCAATAACGGGCACATGGCTAATTAGTTAAAAGCGTTAATGCAATGCTCAGCATGTAGGGATAAGGAAACTTTTTGTTAACCCAGTCACCTGATATGGTGTGACATGTTGCTGGAAAGGCGCAGACTTCAGTGACATGCAGTTCAAAGACTTGCTGTACCCTTGACCCTGTGTTCACACCTCCTCCGCTAATCTAGCTTTGGGCTTTATGCTTCCACAGCAGACCGAGAATACTAGGCCAATTCTGCAGGTGTTTCTGCCAGCCATATATCACACGCAACAGAGGCCATATGGTCCTCACAAAGTGTTGCCTGACATTATACAGGAGGAGCTCATTTCTCTTCCTGGACAGCAGGGGGGCTTGTTGGAATAAGCGGCCCTCCAAGACTCATCATTCAAATTTCCAGACACTCGCTCAAGGTCCCGACATTTGGGTAGGTGGAGTGGAGGGATATTTAGGTAAAAACGTGACATGTACTTTGCCCAAACCATACACAAAAAAAAGGAACAGGGGTTTAATCCCAAACATGTTTTTCCAATCACTGCTCAAGCTAGACTTTCTGACAGCGAGCCCATCAAGGGAATCGCTCGGTTACCGCATGCGTGCAATGTATCTGACACATATTACCACAAGCCTCAGAAAGGCAGAGAAGGCAGGGGAGAGAGATGTACATCAAGTGGAAATGTATCTAGAGATAACTTGGCAGCAGGAGGAGAAGAAGGTCTTCCTGTCACCAACTGCTCACATGTGTCTTATATTGGGAGAAGTCCTCAACAATTTACTACAAACCACCTCAGGTAATGCTACTGAAACATCAAGTAGATTTATACCTCACCTTAATCACAAAAAGTTTAATTTAGCTAATAATAATAATATCTGACACGTATAAAACACTGCTGCATTGCCAAAGGGGAGCACAAATGAGAACCTTGTTTCATGCCTGATAGCTTGGATCAGTAAAAATCCATATGGCAAGAAATAAAGGAACTGAGCTTTAAAGGGTGATAAGAGAACAGGCCAAGGAACAACAACCGAGGCTTTAAGGAACTCAATACCTGTCAATAAAGCTAGTATATGTTCTATTCATTCAACTGAAGGCGAGCTAAGCATGTTTTCCCAATATGTGAGATCGAAGACGTTTGTTTCATGCTCAGCGCTGAGAACAAAAGACAAAATCAGGTCACACTGTGGTGTAATTGATATGCTGGGACACTCCTGTGGGGAACGCGGTTTCATAAACAGGGGAAATTGACTGGATAGGGATGTTTATTTCCCTTGACTGATTAACCACCCATGCTTGTGATAGAAATGGTCCAGGTGGAAGAGATCCCTGCAATGAGACTTTGGATAAAAGCGACAACAAACGGATTCAATTTATAGATTATTCTATATCTTTTTAGGCACTCAGTGAAATCATGGCCTCATGTTGTATTTTTGGTTGCAGCTCCACCGTCCAAGGCTATTGATGTTCGGTGTCATTCAGATGGATTGTGGATATGAGTGGAAATAGATAGGCTGCTTCAATTCGAATGAACAACAGCTTGGGTTAACTTATAAGAAAAAAAAAGATTTTTAACATATGGAGAGAGAGCAGCAATATTTCACACTTTGACCTGTATCATATGACCTATTCTTTTCGTTTAACAGCATTGGATCTTCACATTGACTTCGTAGCTATGGAGAGTCCCCCAAGAGGCCTTGTGGATTTTCCAGCTGTCTTTCCGAAAAGGAAGGTTTTGGTGAAACTTGTGGAAAATATTCATTACTCTTTTCCTATAACTGCGCTCCCTGTTTCTGTTAACTGTGATACTTCGTAGCTACAGTAATCCCACTCATTGTTTTACGCACCCCAGTGGGTGTGTTTCACCTTGTCTTGGCAGTGTTCAATTCATGGGAGTACGTCTCCACAGTTCTGCTGAAAAATCTTTAAAGCCATGAGAATGGGAGGGGAAGGGTCAAAAAGATTCAGAGAACATATACAGACAAACAATGTTTCAATAAACAATGTCAAAATGTCTTCTTTTCCAACAAATTATTGAATATATCGTCTTCAACAGCTTTGGCTTGAATTTGTGTATGTGTATTTCCAATGTAAGCACTGGAAAATGAGTGCACTGGTGACCACTTAATATCCACCTTCATAAAATCCTCCCAGTGCCTCTGGCTTTAGAGAGTCTGAAATCTGTATCCTTCAAATCTGTATTCTGCTTCATAAATTTGAGCTCTACGAATAAATGCATAAATGTGAATATACAATTCATGAATCACAAAAATGCATCTTAAAAGCTAGTTCATGTGCCTAAAAGATATGGAGGCAAATTATTTTACGAGACGTCGGTTTACGATGCCTCATTTTGCTGTAATGAAATAAAAATACAATTTATTTGATCACAGATACCAAATAAAAGCTACATCAAAATCTGAGAAGCACTGCTAACCAAGCGTCTGTGGAACACCAACCTTGAAGTCCTCATTGACATGAGAGCCGCTGCTATTAAATTTACTTCTTCACCCTACAGTCGATTAACCCTCGAGAATAGCTGCCGTAACTGTCTGTGTTCATGACCGCTGCCTTAAGATCTTCTCGATGTCTATTGTAGCATTTTATTTCTCCGTATTTTATACAATACAGCATTATGAGCTTTACAAAATAACACGTTTTTCCTTTTAGTAATTTAACACCACGTTCTTTAATGCAGAATAACCATGATCTACACCAGGACTACACCGTAATGTACTTTAAAATAGATGCATTTTCGAGTGCAGAAGCGGTGAAATATGAGTGCTTCATTGTTGACTTCAAGGTTACCGATTCAGTCTGTCAGTATGTGAATTAACCTCAGTACAACAGAGAATTACCTCTCTCATTGTGAGAGCAGTCAAGTCACAGCCACAGGCCAAATCAGTTAATTATCTCCGTTAATTCCCCCTGTGCCAAGCTAATGCAATTATATGCAAACAAATACCTGCTGCCGTGACACTTTTTCTTCTCTCTCTTTCTCTGCTGCACTTTGTCTCTGAATGGAAGGCTCATTTAATTAGCTAGCTTACTTTACAAGTTGTGGTTTCTAAAAGCTAAATATCCCACCATCGTCCTTCTTGTACTTATTACTGTCTTAAGTACGCACACAAAAACAATGCCACTATATTAAATAAAGATATAGTGGCAATATAGTGGAATGAGGAAAATAATTTTGCGCATAAAACACAGCGCTAAGATCGACAGGATCTTGCCATGCCAACCTTAGACTAGCCTAAAAATCACAAGAGAGCTGTGAATGGACTGCAGAGTGCTAATCCTGTGAAGAGGCAGACACACACGCCAGAGCTGAGTCTGTTCTCCCTCACACAGCATTATTAAAACACTCTTAGACATGCAGGACATAAACACGGGGAAATTCGAGAGCATCCGCCCTGCTTATAAGCATGCAAATGCGAAACACTGTACTGACGATCGATGCTTATAATTCACGGATCGATGGCTGAGGCTTGATTTATTTCCCTATAATTTGATTCGGTGGAATGGAGAGCGTGTCTTAATTACAGATGTAGAGGAAAATGAGTTTAAATTAGCCTCTTGGCATGCAACTCTAAATCAAAGCCCACTCGAGTCCATCCTGCAGACTAGGGGTGTGAGAATATACCGAAGTAATGGTGTACTGTGATAAACTAAAATAGTTGATGGTTTAGATGAAAGAATATACAATAAAATGTGCTACAGGATTTTCAAAACAAAACAGCCTGCTTTTTAAAGAGAAGCATATGGGGCAAAAATGAGAGAAAACTATTTCTGTAGTGTTTTCATAAATGGCCCAGAGTGATCCTCTTAATAGGTCTCTAGCAGTTTCCCAAAACAAATCATTTACTTGCACTTGAACTGCCTTGATTTTAGGTTATAGGGCCATCATTCTTCAAATTTTGCATACCGTTCCACCCCTATTGTGGACTCACCAGAGTAGACTAAATGTGTCATCCTGCAAACAAAGTGTCTGGGTTACTTTCATAACCGTGGTTCACTGGAAAGGAGTCCAAGACATCACCAAGTCTTAATTATAGGAGACCAGATTTGACTAGCAAATCATGCCTAACGGCTAACAAAGCCAGTGACAGTGCTTCATGGCCCTATTATAATAAGTCATCTTCCAAACATTCTTACCAAATATAGTACCGGGTGGCACAGTTCTAGATTATCATCTCTTCTTTTTTAGGAATCTATATCAAGCAGCCGTGAAGCACACAGAGGGCTGATAATGACCATCTGTACAGATAAAAGGGCCTTTTATACCTGCTGTCTCCCCTTTACTCATCGTGAGAGGAGTGAGTCTGTCAGAGAGGTTAGAAGAGGTTAGGACCACTACTTTTCACAAACTGCTCCCATCGACATCAGTACAAGGATATACAAAGGTCAAATACATTGGCCAGGGGTGTTTATCCCCATGGAGGCAGAACATGTTCAGTCCCAGGCCTCAAATTAGACACGAGACTCAAATTGCTAAAGATGTAAATGTGCAGGCTGAGATCTGCTCCTTTTTTTTTCTTTCTTTTTTTGTAATGTTGCATAGAGGAAGCACAATTCTGAGTACGCCATGTAGCATGAACACTGCTGGAAATTCATCAGTCATTAATTATTCGAGGCGAACTGCCTTGTTTTTGTTTCCCCTTGAGAAGAACAGAATATACAAATATATTGCAAGGAGCTACATTGACTACCATAAACCCTTAAACAATAAAAACATTTTTGACAGAACAATCATGATAAGTACTGCGGTCCGAGCAATAGACACACACATTCGTTGCTTTTGTGCTTGCTTTTAATAGGATTTGTCATCTGAGGGTTTCATTTTAAACATCAAATGACATAAAAAATTATCCACTTTTAGTGCTTGAACTGAAATCATGAGCATGCCATTATTTGTCTGAGCTTCTGTTTGCAAAATATAAAAAATGGACAAATGATTTTGCCTCGCATTATTTTCCAACTGTCTTGTCTGCATTTCATCTTTAAACACGGTGATATGTTTAGGCACAACATGTCAATGTTTATTATACAGGAACATTTGTGCGACAGCCCTGTATCCTGAGTGACGAAGCCAGGGGCGAGTGTAAAAGCTTCGCCCGCAATCACAAGATGACACACACACTACATATGGAGAGTCCCCCAAGAAAAGAATGTGGTATAATATAAAATAGTGTTGGCGCATTTATTTTACAATCCCTTGGTGAAGAAGAGCTTGTGGACATCACATGAGCCAGCAGTGGCAGTTCAGGTAAACAAGGCTTCCCTTTGTAATGCAGATGAGGGTGTAATCAGGCTGCCTTTGTCTCTGGGGAAAGACTGGAGACGTACACACAGTTTATGTTTGCCAGACATCCTGTGACGAACAGCAGCACAAGCGTGTTTTTGTATCAAGGTCTTAAAAATTTGGGTGTGACCTCTGTCAGCGGTACTGTATATTAGTCCTCACTTGACAAACTCATTGACACAAACTGTTTGGGAATGTTGACAGTTTGAGCCGTTGTTATCATCACTGCATATCGTTATACAAGTACGTTGTTAAAAATGTCTTCTTTATCTGTAATTGTAGACTCCTGAGGTGATAATGGCATTTTTCAAATTTCCTGCCAGGCACACATTATTTCTAATCATTATATTCAAAATTCATATAGCATGCAAAAAACGCAGTAAGTCCTCAAAAAGGTTAAGTAGCTTTGCAACTAGGACCTATTAGCAGGAGAGCTGAAATTACTTTAATTAGCCCCAACTAAAACTTCATTAGCTAAACTGCTCAAAGTGCTACAAACACAGTGTTAAAAGCACAATGTGAGCTCTGCGTGCGATGTTGCTGAGCGAAAAACAAACATGCAAAACATTCACATTTCTACATGCCGAACCTGAAACTACAAAATCTTGTGTTTACAAAATCTATAACTTTGCCTTGTCCCTGTCATGTAAATTTTAATGATCTATGCTTGGAAAATGCAACAGCCAGGCATAACATTACATAAACATGAAATGAATAATGTAAGCATGCATATGCATGGGTAACTCTGTTACTCATATCTCTGGCTGGGTTTCATTTCGAAAGTCTTTTACAGAGCACTGTGAATAGAATTTGGCGTTTCGCTCTGCAAATACTTCCACAAACTGGGCCGAATGCAAAGCAATGATCATTCTGCTGCAAAAGTAAGAATTTAACTCTTAAACATTATGTGGAAAGAAACAGGTTGCATGAACCTTAACGCAAGAACAAAGCAGGATTTAAATGTGACCTGCGCATACCTTAGTAAAGAGTGTATACAAGTCACTTTCTGAAACTGCAGATTTTGAATTTGATTTCTTTATTTAATGTAGTGGTGTTGTTTCTGTGTGCATATTTAAGGCACGAAGTAATAAGCAATAAGTACACGCTTTGAAAAGAAAGAAAGAAAGAAAAAAATGTATGTTTAGTTAGGGGTTCTAAGCTTCCTAAAGGGGTTCTACTTGGAACCCATTCTGACAAAGAAACACTCTGTTGTAGGGTTCTACGTAGAACCTTTAAGGGTTTCCCCAGACAGACAAACTGAAGAACCCTTTATAACCTTTTATAAACATTCCAATAATTCTATCTGTATTTCCTTAGAACCCTCACAGGAAGAATGCATACTTTTTACATTTTTAATGAACAGAGGCTTAGCAAATAAAATTCTGTTGTGGATTTTATTTTTGTGGATATTATTTTTTGTCCCCCCAAAAAAACAACTCTGAATTTTAGAGTGTTCGGAAGAAATAAGATCTCCATCCATGAAAAAGGCTTGTCTTGATATGAAAAGTTAATTTGGAAATATTTATCTTCCGGAAAGCAGAGAGAAACCCAGTGGTTGCATTGCTCATGTTTATGTTTAATTTACAAATGGAAGTAATACAGTCGGAAAATATATAAAATAAAATAAAACGAATTGAAATGCCCCTTAGATTTTACTATCAATGTAAGAAAGATTCCATTAAGATATGAACTATATGATCCATAAAGTTGCACCCCGTGCCTGGTAACAGAATGAGGCACGTACACTGTGGTTAATATGTTCTGCACTGATATCTGGACCTGATGCATTATCACTGTGGAAACCAAAGTAGAATCTAAATAGTCCTAGGGTCTATGCATGGCTGGAATATATCTGACTGACAGCACCAGGCTCTTTCATATTAAGAATAACACCCAAGCCTGTTTAAGAAATGATAAAAAAATTCCATTTGAAAAGGCCTTGCTGATCCCTTAAAGGAGAAAATTGATTCGAGTGGTACTTCTGCCTGGACATCAAGGCAAACAGGAAGCTACTTGCCCAAAAGTCAAATAATAGCCCCCGGAGCAGACTTATGAAATGCACTCATACACAATTAAAGTGAATCTAGACCTCCACATCAAACTGAGAACCGACTAGCGTCCTTGGAGTGTGTATGCTTGTGAAGGCGCCTTCTGTGTGATTCATAAAACGGAGCAGGCTAGACTTTGAAGGGAGATTGATTACGGTGGTCTCAGTAGTGGTGTGTGGAGCTCTCCATGTGGTGTGTGATATCAGTGCACAACTTGCTGCAGAGGGCAGGAATGTGGCAGCAGGGACGTCTGATCCATCGCTGGAAAATCCCTTTACATTCACAGAGCCCACTGGGTATTCTGTCTGGACCTGACCAACGTGCTCTTTTATTACGCTCAAAGATAACGTTTCATCATAAAATAATTGCAGGGTGTGTTACATCTGGTGTAGGGTGGTTGCATGAATGTGTTTGAATATAGAGGTAACACAGAGAAAATAGCAGAAAAAGTCATACTTGCCACTATCAGAAATGATTCTGTACACTATTAAAGTCATTCAAATATGAATCCCCAAAACAGAATTTATTTAAATATTTGGAACCGCAGAACAACCTATGATGTCAAGCTTGATGTGTGCACTTGGTGAATGCCATAACCTGTATGTCCTGTATCTTATAATATGGGGGAATATGCAAGAATCCCTTCCATAATAAAATATTGTGTTGAATGTAACAAAACTACTACTGAAGACAGCAGTTACCTACTGTTTAAGGATTTCATAACACTCAGACTATCACAAGTTTTGGTTAAAAGAAACAGCAAGGAAGCCTTAAAAATAAGGAAACAGGGGCTCAAAAAGACAGCGACATGTCATTAACCTGTGTTGCTTGTGCAATACTCCCTATTATTGCTATTGTTGTGTAATATAATCATTATTACAAGTTTGCCTCTTCCATTTGCAGGATTGTGTCATCCAAAGTTTGAGCGACTGCCTAATGACCAGCGTTAGTATCACTCCTGAGTACTACAACTGTGTTTAGGCTCTCTCTCTGTTCTACCTACAACTATCTTGAACTTAATCTGATCAACCGGTGGAAACCTGGTCTCGCAGCACTTGCACGAGCCACAGGCTTGTATTTGTTTTCTGCCTCACTTGTAAGTTGCTTCTGGATAAAAGCATCTGTCGAATGAATAAAAATGTAAATGTAGGTGTAAAGGAAAAACAGCATCTCCTGGCTCGTCTCCAATCCCAAATTTACTGTTTGGTCAAGGTAGAGCTATAGTCGTCCCTTCAAAATTCTCAGCAGAGAAACAACTGGTACCAGCACTAATTGAAATTTTGCATGCAGAGCGACAATGGACGAGCACTGGGCAGCATGGATTAGGCGCTGAATAGGAGTGGATTCTTTGTGAAAGCCACTGTGGAAGCTGAAAATACAGACGCGTAACTCGCATCTGCTCATTCGGCTGACTGAGAAAACGCAAGATTGTGAGCAGCCGCTCGTTTTACCTTTATCTAAGCCTGTTTCAGAGAAACCCCTCAAACAAACAAACACACACACACACACACACACACACACACTAATGCTCTGCCTTTTGTTACCATTCCTAAAAACTGCAATGCAATGTGTAGGCTTATGCATCGGCGGCCCACACTCCGAGTATTAGCTGGAAGTAGGCTGCTCGCATTTACATGTGAAAGCAGATTATTCCAACTTGGCAGGCATTTCAAAGCGGAAGTATTGATATCTGCAAACGGCTGAGTTAACAAACAATAGCTTTAATCATCTTTCTCTCTATGGTGCTTAGAACTTTATGGAAAAAGATCATAAAGGCTCTGTTGCACTGCATGCAGAACTCATGATAAATAAATAAATGAAAAACTGCTTTCATGATTTCATGAAATTGAAGGGTAGTGACACTTGGATGGCACTAAATACAACTGGAGTGTATTCTGACTAAGAAATGTTTATATACGAAAACATCATCCATCATCAATACTGTTGTGACCTTCTATTAAAAATATATATTTATACACTTTATTTATACAATTATACATATATATAATTGATTATAATTGTTTGAGAAGTAGAAAAGTGTCTCAACAGACAAGAAAGATGTCCCCTAATATTGCTGCTAACAGAATTGTCTATGCAGGAAAGGTATTAACATGGGGATGTAATCTTAGTCAGAAAAGGGTAAGCACAGTATCACAGCGTCCATGTACTTTTTTCTTGACATTATATTACTTACAAATCCATACTGTCAGACATATGTGGTAGATTGTGATTCATTTACAATGACCTCAACCTGAAAAATGTTCACACAAAATTCATAGACCGCGTTGAATGGCCTGTACTCTCGATGTGGGAGACATCAGGACATATTTTGACATTTAACATTACATCAGTACACATTTTTGCATCAGAAAATCTGGGTTTCAGACCAACAATAATGAAACAAAAACATACAATGGAAAGTATTACATTAGTGTAAAACTGAAAGTATGTAGGAGGGCAAGGATAAGGGTAAGGATGAACAATATGAATGTTTCTATAAATGTTCTATAAATATTGTATAAATGATCTATTACACGTCATTCTCTCTGGGCTAGTAAACAAAATAAATCTCAGCCATAGGTTTAGCAGTGATTGTATTAAAAAAGAAAAAAAAAGAAAAACATGATATCATCACTTAAATACAACATAACATGCCAAACTTAACTGCCTGGACACAAATCACCTCTTCAGGAAAACACAATATTTACCGTAATTGAGATAATTGAGAACCTCGTCATATGTAATGATAAGTTACATAGTGTGTATGACACACAAAATGCATGCCTTGTCATTTTGCAGAATGTTAGACATTAAAGCTGTAATTTTATAACAGTGTCCGTAATTTTATACTGAGACACGCTTCTGATCACTGAATTTAAAACGGCCGCCAATCCGCACAGCTTTTTTCCGGAAATACACTAGCGTTCAAAAGTGTGGAATCAATGTTGTCAGTAATATAAACTCCATTTCGATTCAGATCCATCTATAAAATTATTGTAATATGATTCTAGTGTTTATGCACTGAGGTTTCAAATCATTTGTAGAAAGCTGTAAAACATCATGTGTCCAGAATGATGACTCCAAAATGACTCTGAAAGTTTTATAGCATCAAGAGTGATGTTAATATAAACATTAATACCCAGAATGCCTCTTTTTTTGGAAAGCGGTGATCAAACCTTGAAGTGGAGACTTAAATAATAAACTGGAATTATCTATGTTTAGTCATTTCTCCTTTATCATTACATTTTTATCATTTCACTTTTTAAATTACTTTTAAATAACTTTTTACCAAATCCTGTGAAAAGAGTTTTAGGTGTGAGGTTTATATTAGATATATTACATTACTACACTGTAGAAGAGTTTAGTGTGAGGTTTATATTAGATATATTACATTACTACACTGTAGAAGAGTTTAGGTGTGAGGTTTATATTAGATATATTAGATCTACTACACTGTAGAAGAGTTTAGTGAATAGAATAATGACGGGACTCCACACTTTTGAAGGCTAGTGTATAGAAACGTTCTCAGAACACCCAGAAAACTCAACAGATTGAACGTTATTTGTACCAAAATTAGAACCGTAACATTCTGCTAACACAATGTTTATTAGGTGGGTCAGAATCCAGAAGGTTGTGAGTTCAAATGTCACGACTACCAAAAGATCCACGTTTTGGGCCCTTCATCAAGACGTCATAAATGTGGATGTGAGTGAATAAAAATTGCTTGACTTGAAAGATTAAACTGTCAACAACATTTCCCCAGTTTCAGTTTTAGATATCT
Source organism: Olivaichthys viedmensis (assembly GCA_028565825.1). NCBI lineage: Eukaryota > Metazoa > Chordata > Actinopteri > Siluriformes > Diplomystidae > Olivaichthys > Olivaichthys viedmensis. The sequence goes on from JAOUQW010000001.1 coordinate 16,328,184, forward strand.
CTAAACGTCCGTCAAAAAAACACAAAATGCTGCTCTCAAGAAAGAGGGCTCAATTATTATAATTTTTTTCCCGATTTGCAGGAACAATCTTCTCGTTGTTGAGGCCGAGCTGCCGGACCTTATCACATCCTGGGCCTACACGACGCGAGGGTCTCGATAAGGGCCTTCACAAACGCGGCCATTATTTCCCACCGCAACATGAGACGAGTTCTCGCTCGCGTATGACTGACAGCGACATCCTCGACGATTCATACTGCAACGGGAAAAGTGCGGCTAATTTGTATGACGTGGAAAAAACGATTTCCAGAAGAGTTGTAAGATTGGTTCAGCGATTGGAAACGTTTTAGAAGTAAAATGTCAAACTTTCTCCAATTAAATGGCCTCTTTTGTTTTGCTTTATTTCACGAGTTTTAGTGAGTTAACAGTGTAAAAAATATACAGTTTTGTTATTCTTCGTTTATCGGCTCATCACAGTGTGGTCCACTTTGTTAGGTACTAGCATAAAAAATAACTAGCATAAAAATAACTAGCATAAAATAAAAATGTATTAAAGAAGCTTCTTAGAAACCTTTATATCTTTATTACATGCTGCGTCTAGTAATATTTCAAGAAATCAATATGAAATGTTTTTTTATAATGTTTTTCCAACAATATAAATGAAAAATAATAATAATAATTTTGGACTGGACAGGATTTTATAAATCCATGAATAGTATTTGGTTGAGTGTGAGACCACAATTTATTTACAAAACATGTCAACATTATGTATAAAATTATGTATAAAAATATTTTCATGCACTCATCAACATTGGCGTATCTATAGCCATCCATAAAATCGCTACATCTATACAAAATATAAATGTATAAATGTATAAAACTATACAGATGACCCTATTTAAAAACTGCTGCCGAGGTCTTTCCCCACATCACATTACAGTCCAACATTATATCTAATTTAATGATAATATATAATAAAAAAGATGAAAACTACCTGAATATGAACATATAAATCTAATCAGAATTTAACCTTTTGAAGCTCAGTTACCAGCTGCTGTTAACTATTTTGTATCAGTAATGATTAAACTTCATATTTAATGTAAACATTGGTCATAAACATATAAAAACATTCAGAAGACGCTATAGAAAAACTTTTGTAGCTCGACTAGCTGTTGCCCTTCAGGAGTTTTTCC
>JAOUQW010000001.1:16346769-16366011 GCA_028565825.1 Olivaichthys viedmensis
CACCTAGTCAGTGCACTCTAGAACCGCCCCTGGCATCACAGGTACCTACATATAATGTTATGTTTGCTAAATCCAGATTTATTTGGTGAAAAAAATAGAAAAACAGAAGGAGAAATGAATTCGATTATTTAGAAATAGATTGTGAGCTGAATTTTTTTTTATGTGCAATAGCATATCAGTGCTAAGAGTGACTAGAGATCAACAATTCTTCCATTCCTGAGCGATAAATTTAATATTTTTGTGCTTATTTGTACTGTGCTCTCAACCCAAACGAAGAAAGCCCTCTGCACACTAAGTCTCGGTTGAATGAAATCCTCTGAAACGTCTCTTTCGTTCTGTTCTGGCCCTGCTTGTAGATTTCATGTGTGAGCTGGTAATAATCATGGGTGACTGGATTCTCACCTTTTCCAGCGAGTAAGGTCTCAACAGAAATCTTCAAAAAAGTAGAGTAGGAGGAGGAAGTGGGTGGCTTTTTTTAATAGACAGATGTGAATGTCTCTTGGAAGCAATGGTGAGGATTGAGAGACGAGGTCTGAGCTAACTGCTCTCTGCCCTCCTGCAAAATATTCTCCCCAGAACTCAGACTCCAGAACCAGACGGGAGATGACCTTCTCTTAGTTTTTTTCTGGAAGGGAGGGAAGTAGCCAGCAGCTGCAAAGCTAATCTCGTTCGGAACTTTCCGTAGTGATTAAACTTTTCACGCAGGATCACATGAGAGATGTTCAGAGATATGCCACTGGCAAATGGTTAACATTTGAACTGCTGTCGAAATGAATTACTCTAGGCTCACTAAGTGGACTCATGTTTGAAAAAAAATTTGTACAGTACTGTACTTGTGGGTCTTCTTCCATTTAGTACATCACTAATATAGATCATTTTTATTATTACTTTTGGTTAAACTTTCCACTTCCCAGTTCTATATTGTTCCCATTGATGGCTAAGAATCAGAAAGAATATGTTACTAATGGCTTTATAACTATTCAAAGATTTTAGAGCACAAAAGAACCTGGCAACAGTTTATCATCAATAAGTTAACAGTTATTTGGATTAAAATATTAGCAAAGGGCTATTTATTTACAGATATTTAGCAGTTTTCAAAAAACTAAAATGCATCTGACATTTCACATGATGGTCACGTGATATGTTTTGCTATCCTTAAAGGGACAAAAGGTTGTGTCTGGAGATGTTTATTTGTGTATGCAGATTGATAAACTTAACCTGAACATGACCTTAACCCAAAGCCAAACCCTAATTACTACCATGACCTTAAAACCATAATCTGTCCCTAAGCATAACCATAAGTCTGACTAAACAGAAGCGTAACCTTAACCTCAGTAGCCTCAAACACACGTGCATGTGCACAAGCACACACACATATGCACACGCACCTGTGCAAATCCGGTGCAATTCCAATAGTATTAGGTACAACCACACATAGCCACAAAACATATGAAAATGTATCTTCTGGAAATTTCAAACACTACTTCAACCAGTGTAACAAAACCTACAAAATGATAAACACAATTAATTATAATATGTGCCTTTTATGAGCTTTATACTTGTCACGGCCTCCACAGACATTTCCACCCCACACCACCAGAGGTCTCAGTCTCCAGAATTCTGATCACTTCCGGTTCACAGTTCACTCACCTGTTTTCACTTTCACCATCATTTCACTCAGTATATATACAGCTCACCAACACTCATAGTCTCGCCTCATATTTATATGACAATTCTGAGCGTTTCCAAAGCCTAATGAATCGACTCATTGCCTGTATCTTGGATTACCCTTTTGGATTGTGTTATCAATAAAACAACTCTGCTACTGGATCCTACTTCTGTGTACGTGAGTACTATTGTTACAGAAGACTTCGCCAAACTATGGATCCAGCGGAGTTAGATTCTCGCATGGCACGGCAAGAACAACGCATGGAGAAGCTATTCTAGCTCATGCAAGGTATGGCTCATGTTTCCTCCTCTACGGCACCCAGAGCTCTGGTACCGCTTCCAGAAGCACGCAGTACCGCGAGTTGCCCCTTCGGAGCTACTTATGTAGCAGTACCCGGGCTCTATGACGGCTCAGCTAACCTGTGTCAGAGTTTCCTGATGCAATGTGTGTTCTACATCCTCCATCACCTGGACGGATAAGATCCATTTCGTGATGTCGCTACTTACCGGGAAGGTTAAAGAGTGGCCACTGCCCTCTGGCGTTAGGAGAGTAGCATACTTGTCTCCGAAAGCCAGTTTCTTGCCCAATTCAAGGCCATGTTTGATCACCCTGCAGCCGGGCGGGACCCGGGCTCCCTCCTGTGTGACATTAGGCAAGCCAGGCAAACGGCATCGGAGTACGGCATAGAGTTTCGTACGATCGCGGCTGGTAGCGGATGGAGCGAAACCGCTCTGCTAGCCATGTACCGCCATGGGCTAGCACCAGAACTCCAGACTTAGATGGCATGCCGAGGTGACACCTTCTCCCTCGAGAGATACATTCAACTCTCTATCACTCTAGATAACCTGCTCCGGGACAGAAGAGGGACACCCAGCTTGAGTTTTCGCTCCAGCTCAGGTCCCATGGTAGCACAAGACGAACCCATGCAAGTAGGCATGGCTCTCCACAGAGGAGCAACAACGGAGAATCCGACAACATCTCTGCCTCTATTGTAGTCAGCCTGGCCATCTCCGCCTCACATGTCCTCTGCGCCCCAGCACAGCTGGGGCCACAATGGTGAGTACCACCCTCTGTGATCAAGTTGAAAACCGATCTCTTACTTTGTCGGTGGTGGTAGCATAGGCTGACGTTACATTCTGTGTTGCAGCACTAATCGACTCGGGATTCTCATCAAATAATTTCACATCCCCACTCTCCCCATTCCTCTCCCACCACTCCAAGTGCGAGCTCTGGATGGCCATCCCATTGGGAAAGGATGCGTGCTGCGGCGGACCATTCAATTGTCTCTACGCATCAGAGCATGTCATGAGGAGACCATCTCCCTCTTCGTTATTTCATCCCCAGACAACACCATAGTACTTGGCTAACCCTGGTTGGCCATGCAAATCCAAATATCACCTGGAGCAAAGGGGAACTGACCCAGTGGGGCAAAGATTGTCATTCAAGGTCTCTCACTCTCCCCTGCAAAGCCACCCGAATTGAGAGTCCGGAGCAGCAACAGACAGTACACATTCCAGCTCAATATCAAGACCTGGCAGAGATCTTCAACCAAGAAAAAGCCACCCAGCTACCTCCACACCGAACCTGGGACTGCGCCGTGGAGATTCTCCCTGGCTCCACTCCCCCACGCAGTCATGTCTATCCCTTCTCAGAGCCAGAACAAAGAGCCATGTAGGATTACATTGAGGAGGCTCTTCGTCATGGATACATACATCCCTCAACGTCTCCAGTGGCCGCTGGTTTCTTCTTCGTAGAAAAGAAGGAAGGGGGCCTGCAGGCCTGCACTGACTTTCAGGGCCTCAATGAAATCACGGTCAAGTACAGATACCCGTTACCTCTCATTCCCTCCACCATTGAGCTCTTCCAAGGGGCACGCATTTTCACCAAACTCGACCTCAGGAGCGCATACAATCTCATTCACATCCGAGAAGGTGATGAGTGGAAGACGACCTTTGTCACCACCAGGGGGCACTATGAATATCTCATCATGCCATATGGACTTGCTAACGCTCCGTCTTCCAGGTCGTCATTTCACTCAATATATATATATACACAGCTCACCAACATGGACTCATTGCGAAGTGTTGCCTCATATTTATATGACAATTCTGTACGTTTCCAAAGCCTAGCGGATTTTCTGTTGCCAACCTCTTAGCCCGTTTTCACGACTGTGTATTTTGCCTGTTCCTTTTGTTTTGTTTGCATTGCTGAATGATTTCCCGGTTGATTTGACTCATTGCCCATATCTTGGATTACCCTTTTGGAATGTGTTATCAATAAAACAACTCTGCTACTGGATCCTACTTCTGTGTACGTGAGTACTATTGTTACAGTCCTTAGTTATTTTACTTGTCCACTTTTTGCTGCTGCAAATAATGGTTAATTCAGATATATTCAAAGTTTATGAAGACACATATTCAGTAATCATGCCTAGCAATATATACTCTTTATGAACTCTGTCTTTTAAAACTTGAAGAAAAAAAAATCCTTCCACTTTAGCTTGAAATGTATTGGGCACATAGATGATAAAAACAAAAAAGCTTAGTAGTCATTGAGCAAAGATGGTGCTCTCAAGTGCAGGAGAGCATAAATGCATTCATTTCACAATTATGCAGTTCTGCAAAGGGCAACCTCTGGACTCCAGTGTTTCATCCGAAGGGGGGAAAGAGAAGTGGCAAAGGAAGGGCCTTTGACTCTAATGCAAACTGAAACCCCCGCTAATGCTGCTGCTCCAAATGGGAAAAATTGACCTGAGAGAGAGGTGACACACGCCTGCACTCAGAGCCGCTCGGGAGGGGGCTAAAGTGGAACGTTCCGGGCCAAGCCCGGAGGCCGAACGAATATTTCATGAGTAATTTAATATCTGGAACATAAACGGGTTCCCCTTTCAGAACACGAGGGGCAGAAGCAGATAGCATATCTGGGAGCGAGGGGTGGGAGGAAGCAGGCAGGGAGGGAAAGGGAGCAGTGTGTGCCCTTCTATGAGCCTGCTAGGGGTTTTGACTACCCGTCACCCTGCAGCTGCCCTCCCACTTCAGGTCACTGGCCAAACTCAATCTGTTCTCGGCCAATGTGGCCTGAACGGCAACGGCAAAAGCATGAAACTCATCAGGATGATGAATAGCCTTCATGTCTTGGTTTGCCTTAACCCTTATGAATTGTTTGCAATGGATATCCCTCCCATTGACCCAGGCGATGTTGTTTGATGTATAGAAACTTGTGAAATCTTTCTTAAAATACCCAATATATCTTATCTCAATTACTAGCAATATAAACAATATTTTTGGACATAGTCACTTACCCCATTCACATGGTAGGTTTCTAAAAATTGTTTTTTAATAATTATTTAAAATATTCAATAGAGATAAATTTGGTAGTGTTCATAAGGCTACATGACACCTTCATAAACCCTCCATGACATGACATGATGAAAGCTCACATAAACATTTATAAAGACTTATTCCAACAGGCATCAGCTGACATAAAGAAGTCAAGCTGACATAATACTTGAGTCAAGTGACATAGATTTCTGTTGACATAAAGTTGCATTATGACACTTTCCAGGCTAACTTACATTATAGATCGTCATGACAACTGACTTAGCTCAGTGTACTTCTGGTGTGTTAGAGTCACATAATGAACACTACCCTTATGTAGGAACTTAAGGAAATTAATAAAAGTGTGATCAAAATTTTATTTAAATTATTAAAATTATTTTTCATATTTAGAAAATTATTATTATTATTATTTTAAATTAAAAGTAAAAAAAATCTAATGGGCCATGTTGACCTGAACAAAATTCAAGTGTTAATCCAGCAGGGACTTGCTCCATGTCTCCATAATGGGGGACATTACTGTTAAACAAAATAGGCAATCTGATGATTGCCCCTGTTTTTTTTGGGTTTTTTTGCTGTCACACACACTGCATTGCATGGATGAGATTCCTGAACTCCATGATAAACATGCCTGCATTCAGATCCAAACAACGGAAAACAGAACTGATTATCTTTTTGATGGTCTGGTTGATGGAGCTGGGTTCTTATGAAGTAGAATACATTTTCAATCATAATAATATTATAATTTGTTCTAGATATGTAAGGAGTAATATTGTATAGATTAATAACAGCAATCAAGCACTTCTTTAAAAGGGATCGAAATTCAAAACATTACTATAAATTAGCATATTGATGTATGATTGCATTGAAAGTAAATGATACGGCAATAAAGGGAGCATCTGTTTTGAAGCCATTCACTGGATAGCCATCGGTTTGGAGATAAAAGTAGAAGAATGCTTAAACCGGACAAGCCATCCTTTTTGTGATTTCATGAATGTGTCCTTTTACACAGATTTGACAGAAATAGTGATGTTTCTTATCTGTGGCTGAAGTTAATATTTTGGTAGTCTCAGCTGTTTATAGATCACTGGGCATGTGTAAATGTGACTTAAGGCATCTGTTACATGCAAATTGTAGCAGTACATAAATGTTTGAGAGGCCGCAGGGGATACCCTGCCATAGCACATCAGCTGCCCTGTGAGTAGATGCAAGTGTTGGCAAGCAATTCATACAGGTATTCAAGCTCAATGTAACACTGCATGACACAACAAAAAAAGAGCATAAAATTTGGATAGCATAAACTCTCAAATTTATAGTGACAGTGTCATGTGATTGAAGGTTTATATAATGTGAATGATCATATTCAAGGTTTTAGCCCCACTTTAAATCCATACTTTCTAAAACTGCACCACCCCACAATATTTATATATACCCCACTTTTATTATTATTATTATTATTATTATTATTAAGACAACTCACAGTCTCTTGACTCCTAATGTAATATTTAAGTCCCTGAAACCTATTTTCACATATCAGTTCACTCTGTTGCTTGCTCATCCCTCAGGGCGAGCGCACAGGTCAGTGGATAAGCGGCGAGAGATTGCCCGGGTCAAAGCTCCATGCCTCCATCTCTCCGTTCTCCCACTCAGACAGTCATAAGAAACAGCAAAACTGCTCCCTCGTCAGCGTGTCACCCAGTTTTGTTCCTCCAGGCACACGGGGGTGTTTTCAGCTCCCTCGACCAAGGATGCACTGAAGCTGCTGACAGATAAATCGATGGCTGTCAGTGTTCTTGTCACACCCCGAGCAGCTTAGGAGTATGGCAACAGGAAATGGTTGAATGACGGCTGAAGAGGTGTCACATTAAGACATGGAGGATGTCGGCGGTGGAAAAAGGCAAAGGTTAAAGCAAGTGGGAATTGTCACTGACACGGTGTACACGTGTGACGTATGAGGTATGAATTATACATGAAAATGCAAGATACATTTTGGGAGTGTGTCATAGTAGTAAATCAAGAAGACTAAACTTACTACTACTATACATTTCAAAATAATCTGGATGACTAAAAACCATCATGAACTAAAAAACATTATGATTCACTATTAAATTCAGTATTATAATTTAATGGGGGACTGAGGAATTCACAGAAATTAACTGTTTATAAATTATCCTACCATGAATGACACAATGTCATTATTTTTTAATGGCATTATTCTGTTTCTGGCATTTTGTTAACCCAAACCACTCATAGTTGTATACAGCTATTCTTCTGTTAAACCCATTTGGACGTTTTTCTCTGTGTCAAAGGAAGAGCTTGCACATAATGCCTTTATTAAAAAGAAATAAAAGCGCGAGCCAAATTCGACCGCACCAGATTTGTTTTGATTCAAACTTATTAGTATTAGATGTGCCCTCTCCAAAAGAGCCTCCTTCAATCTTTCCTAATACTGTTTTGAATGTATTTATTATTTATTCCAAAATAATTTCTGCTTTCCCTCTAAATACCAAGGTTATCTTTACTCTTGGCTTTTTTGGTTTGCTCTTTTTTTAAGTAGAGGGTACAGAAAAAGTAATCTGTAAATATCTGTATATATCTCTCTAAGCTTTCTGATTGAGTGATGTGTATGTGGTGAACTCAAATTACCGACTGTGTATGCATGTGCCTCCCACGCTGAGGTGCCATTTAGGATATTTTTTCAAATTTTACCGCTCACCAAACAATCTCACATTCTAGTTTTGCCTCTCACACTGTTATAAAACGCTCTTACATACATTAGTTTTACCTCTCGCATGTATGATCAAGTGTTTCATAAATATGTAAGGAAAAAAACGAGTAAAAAACTATGTAAGTAATAACAGTGTATGTGAGATGTAAAACGAATGTATATGAGAGCATTTTGTGTATATGTGAGTGGTAGAGTGGTAATTACGGGAATATTTTGTGTGTATGTCCGTGCATTGTATGTGTATGTGGCAGGTAAAACCTGTGAATGTGTGATTTTGTATGTCAGAGAACTGTATTAAATAATGGGCTAAGCAGCACCTCATATCCTGCTGTGCATGAATGTGTGTGTGTTGGGTTTGCTGCAGGCGAAGTGGGCCTACATTTCCCCCAAGCCCTCCTACTGGCTTTTCACTGGCCTGAATCAGCACTCTGAGACAGGGGTCAGTGGCTGGAGGGAACTCGCCTTGTGAACTCTGGGATATTAGTCGGCGCCTGTCGATTCTCCCATTGCATTTCTTCCCGTTTAATCTGGGTCAAAAGAGCAAGTGGCTACCACTTGGGAGTCTCCAGCACACCACTGAGCCCTGCGTACACTGTAAAATCAATGTCTGAAATGCGATTAACAACCGATTGATACAGAGAGTGAGGCTAAAGTCTTATTTCGTCCCATAAAGACTTCTATGGTGCAATTAAAGGAACATCTATTTACACCAACCTAGTTTGGTATTAGACTAAATAATTCTTTTTTTTTTTTTTTAGCTTTTTGATTATGCACAAAATGGGCTATTTTCTTAATGACTGTCAAATTTAAAGGAACAGTTTGTCATTTTGAGCACCCTACCATCAACCACCCATATCACAATTGCCATGAACACATTTACAAGGTTTGTCTCCTTACTTCAACAACCCCCATCCCCCTCTGTTAAATCTACAGATTGTGCGGACGGCTTAACCTACAAATACACACGAGTTGCCCGACTCATATACATATAGAACTGAGAACTTATAAAGATGAGGTCTGCTAAGATGTTGAGTAAAGGTTTGCATTTTAGTCTTTTAGACGTTTGTTAGCTAAGTGCTACATCTGCGGAGGTTTGCTTTTGGATTTACCAACCGTATGAGCAGGTTTTGTAAAGATTAGGCTTTGTGAAACTGTGCCTTAGCACCTCGTGACCTTAGTATTATAAGGTTCTAGTTGGGTGAGAAATGAATGGCAGAACCTTATAATACTAAGGTCACGTTTTGTCCCATCCATCTTTGAAAGATTTTACTATTATGTGGTAAATTATGCCAAAGTTAGCATGCAAGAGACAATAACTGACCACCAAACTATTAGCTACAATTACAAAAGTTAAGAAAGCAAATTACACTAGCAATTCACCTCTTAAGTCAGGGATGTGAGACACTCAAGGAGGGCCACAGCACTGCAGGGCATTAGCAATCAACTTCATTTAACACATCTGATTCAACTCATCGGCTAATTGCCAAGGCCTTTATGAGATGACTTTGGTGTGTTAAAAGAGGGTGAACACAAATTTCTGTGCGGCTGCGGCCCTCCAGCACTGAAGTCTTACACCCTTACTCTAAGTAATAGTTGCTAGTAACAGCTGAATAGCTATAACTATCCAAACACAGTCTTGCCAATTACCTTTACAAAACATAATGCTCACGACAGCGCTAGTATTGTTTTATGCTTAGCTGTCTATGAGAAGCAACACAGGTTCAAGTGCAATACCTATATTGACTCTAGTTTTGCTTTTTGCTGCCTTCTACAGCATTTTAGATAAATACTCAGTGGCGTGCAGTCGGGCCCTTCTAACCCTTTCACTCTCTCTCTCAGTGAAAACCTGGTTTGCCGTTGGATTCAACTCGTGAAACAAGCCGGCGCGTGCAGCCTACAGCGCGTGAATATGGTTACCGAGCAACCACAACACGCTCATGATAGCAAAGTCACAGACATACTTTAAAGGTGCAATAAGCGATGTTTCTGACCCAGAAACAAAACACAATTGCTATGCATAAACACAATGACAAGTTTCTTACATAATGTACACTTACCTGAGATGAAGACTCAAATTGCTTCGTAGGCTTGGAATGAACCAGTTTATTCTATGTATTTTGCATAGCGCGGGTCGACCACCTTCTGGTGGCAGCCATGTTTAGATCACGTGGCCACAGAGGCGCAAACTTGCGCGCTCATTGGCTAAAGCTGCTGCTGGCTATTCTAGTGACTTTCCCTTAGGATATTTATTGCAATACCCAACAAGTGAGTTGTTGAATGCAAAAAAAAATGATAATGGAGGATCATCACTACTGATGACAAGCAGAAACAACGGGGGAGTCGGCAGCAAGTAACACAGGGCCATGTAACAAGCGCAAAAAAATGGAGGAAAACTTCCAGCTCCGGCAGAAAACGAAGATGAATATAGGTTTAGCGTTTTCCACTTGGAAAGCCCTGTTAAAGGATGCAGAAGTTACTTGTTTTCTGCCGGACTGGTAAGTAATCAAAAATATAATTTTTGTTATCCCTTATTTCTTTGATGGGTCAAACATGTTTGTTGTCCGCAGGTATTTAGCATATTTTGGAGCTAGCATATATGCGTGTTGTTGTTTTTTCAGACAGACTGAGGCTACTAGGCGTTGGTTTCTTAAACAACTGCAGTAAACTTTTTTTTTTTCCCATTCAGGATTAACACTTCTTCAGTCCGCATGTGCATGTTCCGCAAGCATATCTTCATCCCACATGAGCACGTCCTCATTCCGCAACTGCATGTTCTGCAAGCATATCTTCATGCTGAAAGAGGATGTCAATAAAGGCAGCAATGACCCCCCATTACAAATAGCTGACTTTTCGCTAACTTTGGTATCAACTGTATGGCATTGAGTTACAAACGCTACGGAGCGTCCACACGGAGTGTTGGCTTGTTAGAAAAATTCTGCCAAAATAGAATGAAAGCCCTATACGCTGTTGTTTCCGTGCGTTTGGTATCTGTTGTGTGTGTGTGATCGTGTTACTTGGACAGATACTTTCTAAACTGGCTATGACAACAGCCGTGTCAGTTATTTACTAAATAGTATCGAAGCCCAAACGTTTCTTATGATTAACAGTAACTCACCTCTGACTCTGGCACTGATACAGCTCTGGGGCGTGGTTTCATCATCAAATGAGGAGAGTGCAATTACAACTCCACAACAGGGGTGGAGTATAGTATAGATGCTACAATGGACCCAAGCCGATAGGTGGCAGTATGGAGTTCCAAGAACACTGCCATATCGATTGTGTCATATCGATTGTGTTTAAAACCTTTAATTGACGGTGATAACTAGGCTTCTGATGTGTAGATTGGCTCGTGACACTGCTCACACTACACGATGTCCGATTAAATCTCACACTGTGCGATTCAGCTGCGATCCAAATATTGCTCAGCGATGGCAAAATCGTGTCTAAATCGCACAGTGTACGCTCGGCTTAAGGGCTACCCACTTTATGCACTACACGCCACTGTAAATACTAAATTGACTTTGGTCTTGTGTTCTCTGCAGCACAATCTCCTCTGTCAGCCATGTTGAACATGCCATTCCCTGCAGGTTGCCTTTTAAGGAAAAGGGGGCAGAGCTTTATGGAGCTGAGCAGCTCTGTTCCAGCTGGGGTGGAACTAATTTCAGGCCTGGACAAAATGTAAACAAAAGCCTAAAACAAAGAAACCAGTAAAATCACAGTTTTTCTATGGTGCCTTTGAAATTATATGATTACTATAAGTCTTGAAGCATGATTAAAAATTATAAACTGTACTGTACCTTTAATTACACATGGAACTGAAATATTGAAAATATTGGTGCATGCCAGGAAGTCAATTCTCAAGCTTGAGAGTTTTAGTAAAGTTTTCTTTTTCCAATTAATATATACCTAAAGGAGAATGGCAAAAGCATTTGCAATGTTAAAATATTCAGTGTTGTCACTACATTGTAGCTGAGCAGTTGGCTGCTTAGCTATTTCTTGGACAGCTGTTTGTTGATTCAACATTTTCAACAGAGCTAACAAAATTTATAAAGCTAATTCTAGATGTGGCATTTGCATCTGACTAAAAAAAGTATCAAAGTCAGTATCATTAGGCTAAAAAATCAGATTATATCGATCAGAAAAAAACATTAGGCATGTCATTTTGACTAGGAAGCATTTTAAAACCTAAGGAACTCAGAACAACAGCACTGAACATGGCCGCTGCCCAGCGTGAAGGCTCATGGGATACCACACACCACACGAGCTTCCAAAACCACAAAGCGTCAGCCAATCCGGTGTCTCCCAACATGATTACTCCACACTTTCCAGTCCATAACAAAATCCTGGTAGCATGGAACGCCTCACCTTTAACCCCAGTGTCTGCACCACAGTCCTGCTTAGAGTCCATGGTACACTACTTTTGATAGCCTGTGGACCACCACACAGGGGCCCTCCCAGTTACTCTCCAATTTAGGGCATTGTCCCTTATGCCACCGCGGGTTAAACTACCACATCCGGTCCCCAGCCTGCATGGGCGTTCCCTGGCACCGGTTGTCATAAGCTCTTATCTGGTGGCTACTTGCATCCTGTTGCTGCTGCCTGGAAAGAGCACGCACAGTCTCCATGGGGGAACCGGACTGCAGCAACTGGAGAGGTGCATGGCTGTACAGGAGTCGCAGAAATGCACAAACCGCTCCACATCCGTGCGGCACCCTGGCCAGTGGAATTTTTGCCTCAGGCGCGTCAATGTCTTAGTGAACCCAAAGTGGCTGACCCCCGCTGAGCGGTAGGCTTTCATGGTCAGCCCATTGGGAGTGACGTAAGACTAATCCGGCCTCCGCCCCTCCTTTAGCCAACTCTGCACTGTCGTCAGCTCTGCGTCGCTACTCTGTTCTTGGTGTAGCTCCTCTTTGCTAAAACCCTGAACAGCCCCGTCACTCTGTACGGTTTCTGGCTGTACGCATCTCTATTGCTGCTCACACTTATCCTCCAGCCTCACAGTGACTGTATTGCTCCTCATGCCTCGCCTGCTGCCGCGGTTTCCCATGAATGAGTTGAATCTTTGTTTGGCTTATGTGGAGTGTACCATCACTCAGGCTCAGTGAATCTCCAACCGCTGTGAGGAAATCTACCCCCACAATGCACGGATCCCTAATGGGAGTGATCCAGAACTCATGCTCATGCCGTCAGCCCCCTACTTTGACTGTGAGCCGCCTCTTTCCCAGCACAGTCACCGTAACGCCGGTGATGGACTTCAGATTCGCGTCCACTGCCGTCCAGTCTGCAGGGGCTTTCTTGTTGGTACCTGGCAGCACCCCCGGGCAGAGGATAGAGACGGTTGACCAGGGCTTGGCAGCTTACTCCCTCCACTGTGCACGGCATCCAGAGCCCACATTGGTGCCCCAGCTGGTAAACTACATGTTGCTGGGGGACGGGCTAAAGGCGTGGGGGCCCTTCCTTATTTTCCAGCCGGCGTAGGCTTAGGCTTACGGCAGAAACGAGCTTTGTGACCTCTCTTTTGGCACTGCCAACAAACCAGCCTCTTCGCAGTCTGCCAGTTGGGCTCGGCCTGGTGTGCTTCCTCTCCACCTATGTCACCGCCGTCCTCTACAACACGGCATGGCAGCTGTCTGAGCGACGGGAATGGACAGCACAGAATCACCTCCGCTTTTTATGCATCGGCGACGGCTGCCTCGAGTGCCGCTGGCATTAAGAGCCTATGATTCTCTGGTGAACACAAGATTCTCTGGTGACAGCGCATTAAGTAACGCCTTGTGGGCTAGGGCATGCTGTACCTCTTTGGGGAAAAGGGGGTATGTCTTCTGCACCAGACTGCCCAGTTCATCAGCTAACACCCCCAACTTCTCCCCTTTCTCCCTGCATTTCCAGTTTGGTGCCCCACTTCTGACATCAGTGTAATGTCGGCAAAGAAGAAACTTGACTAAGAAGCATTTTAAAATCAACTAAGGTACTTTATTAAAGAAAACAAACTGCTAAACACCACATTAGCTTCGGGCTAAACACAGCAATTTCAAAACAACAACATGGAACATGGCCTCCACCCAACCTAAGATGGCAGCCGCCCAGCGCGAAGGCTCATGGGATATCACACACACACCACACAAACCTCCGACGCCACAAGCATGTCAAAATCAACTATTCAACACTTTGTTGGGTTAATCAGTAGCAAACAACCATGCAAACCATGAAAGACCAGGGTATCAAATGGCCAAAGAACAAATCAAAACACTATACAGAATGGAGCACTCAAGTCTTAGAGTTTTTACCACAAGTTACAAACTTTAAAAAAGGCCATATTACAGTTCACTAAAAATACATAATAAATCCTGAAGAGTCCTGAAGAGACAGTCTTATGGATAGACAAGACAAACATTAACCTGTACCAAAGTAATGAAATGGAAAGTGTGGATTAAAAAAGAATCTGCCCATGACCTAAAGCATAGAACCTCATCATGGCACCATGGGAGTGTATCCCTGCTTGAGCAACTGACTCACTTGTCTTAATTGTTGATGTGACTGCTGAAAACAAGATAAATTGTTAAGTGTACATAAGCATCTTAACCGCTCCCATCCCACAGAATGGTTCCAAACTCAGTGGATGGTTTTGGGCTGGACAATAACCTGCAGGAAAAGTTTTGAAGCACAGTTCAGATCCTAAAATGGACCTCATCAACCAAACTAAGTGGATGGTACTTCACTTTTTAGCTTGACAGTAATCTGTAGGATACGTTTTGAAGAGTCATAACAGCTCAGATACTGAGATGGACCAAATCCTCCAAATTTAGTGGGTGGTATTTAATTTTTTCCGGAGGACAATTAACCAAATTATATTATTAAAGCAATTAGTCTTTTGTGGACAAAAGGGAAAAATGTTCCTGACTGGCTATCACCCAACATGAACACCATTGACTGTGAATTTCACTCACTGAAGATCTTAGAACAAGCCAGAACAGAAAATGGCTGCATTACAGGTCTGGCAGATTACCAAGAAAGATACTCAGCATATGGCGATGTCTATGGGTTGCAGATGTCAGGCAGTGATTGATGGCAAGTAGTAAACATGAGGATTTCTATTCTAGATTATGCTCATTTGTCCAATTATATTTGGTCACCTGAAATGGGAGGAAATATACGTATAGGCAATCATAAAAAGGGCTGTGATATGCTTCAATCAATGTAAATTAAAAATTCTGTTGAATTGAATTTGAAAATTTGCATCTAAACCTTAAATTCAACCTTATTGTTTTATTAAAATCCATTGTGATGGAGTACAGAGCCAAAACAACCAAAACTGAACCACTGTCTAATTACTTATTGATCACTGTAAGAAAATGGCATTTAGAGGTGACCTGCATCAACTAAGCACCTTCAAACGCTCATTCAACCAGCATTTCCATTCACACATTTAGAGTATTGGGGACATTGTAACACTCAATACATGCACAGTATATTAAAAGTTCAGCATGCTTTACTTTATTCATATTTCAGAAAGCACATTAAAAGTCCAAAACTGGCAGTACTGGATGGTATCATGATGGCGTCATCATCAGTGAAACAGGCATGAAGTCTGAAGAAGCACTTACAGCACATGGAATTTCCACTTCTTTGCATGTTATACAAATCGAATGGTAGTCTCTCTCTCTCTCTCTCCTCTCTCTCACCCACACAGAGCTGTGCTTCATCAGAAAGATTTAATGGCAGTTCTCTGACCTAGATTTGGCCGTACTGCTTCATAGGCTCCTACGAAATGGGCTTGTTTACAGATGCCCCTCACTTGGCTGTGGGTTGAAAATAGGTCGTAGGTCATTGCAACTCAATGAATAAGCAGCACAGGCTGAGTGTGAGAGGCTCACACGAGAATAAAAGTGGCCCAATCTGTTTACCCCAAATGGGCAGAGCGAGAGGCGAAGGACCTTTTCATGTTGCCTCATTATTATAGAGTCTGTGGCAACACTTTAGATACAGCGTGCCATGCACAACAGCATACTGGGGTGTGAGCGCGGATGGCGCATTGTATGTTTTAAGGGCTAATTGTATGACGAGCGGGAATACCATTTGCTTATGCACCAGTGCCTTTAAAAAGAATTCTATTTAAATGTGAATGTTTAGGCATTTAGAGACTTCCCAACCAGCAGAGCACTGAAATCATGTCAAAAGGAATCTATGGCAAATTGGCAGTCATGGCACTGTTCCCTCTTTTTCCATTCAGCTTGATCTAATAAAGTGTAAACATTTTGTTGCATTGTGGAAACTTCTCCTTGTGGCTGATCATGAAATGGAGGAGCTGCTTTCCACCATCCCTCGAGGGTCCGTCTTGATTGCAAATACTTGATCTTGAGGTGGAAAATCTTATGGAATTTGTGATGGTGGCGATAGTTGGCACTAATGGCCAATACTTAGGATATAAAAGCCAAATAATATGTTTGGAAGATGACTGTAAGATAAACACAAGCAGGCAGCTCTGTTTTCTTTCAGCAGGACCAAAAGGGGAAAATGCCAGGCATGCGTTTTGTTGACTTGAGCAGTGACATCGGTGCAAGAAACCATATGGGCTTCATTTGCGGAGGATTTAGACTGTTCTAAAAATTCAGCTTAAGGGATCATCAAAGTACAGTTCAGCTAAAATTGTACAACTGAGCGCATCATTTATATATTAAGCTGAATAGAGAGTGACAAGCAGGCTTTATACTTGCTCTTTTAATTGGAGTAAGCTGATCAGTATGAATAAGTAGGAGGGTCCTTTGAAATGTTGCCGAAGTCCTCAGGGTCCCTCTAGTGTTTTTTATTTCTTATTTCTTATATCCTTCAGTTAATCATCTTCAGTAACCGCTTTATCCTGGTGGATCCTTGCGGTGGATCCGATAAGATAAAATAAAAAATAATCAATACAAAAAAGTCATAAATAAAACACATGGATTTAAAATACAGAATAATGTACATAAAGTAAATGGGTTGGCAGTTTAGAATAATATAAGAAGATAAATTGACAGGTGGGTTAGTGGTGAAATTTTAAGTAAATAGAGTTTGTAGCTTAAGTAAGACTCATACTTAGCTTGAATAATGTTTCTTCCCCGGAAATGAGAAGAAAATGCTTGTGGCCTGGTATTCTGAATACATATTATGCCGTGGTGGACTAAAGTACCTAATTATGTCAATGGGGAGTATGCTTCTTTTTTTCCCCTGAATCAAATTGTTAACAGCGACTGTTGATGTGGAAATCCAATTTTGGCTTGACATAAATTAACTTTTAAAAATTTTAATTATATTAATATTTGTCTTTGAAAACAAAGCTGCCCCGGGCCAAATGTATTTTACATAAAAATAAATGAATACCAACACACTGTAATTATGATTAAAAAGGAAACCAAAACTGCTCTACTGTAGGTACATATTGCCAGCAGAATGCAACAACCCCTCAAGTCATTCACTTCGCCCCAAATCACATACAATCGTACTAAGTAGCATATCCAAATAGTACGACAACATAGGTTACCATAACTGGCATACTATTTTGACACACTATTTAGTACTGTAGTATGTGGTTTGACAGCTCAGACAACTAAAGATCTGCAGCGTTAAGGAACTCTTTTTAAGCAATGCCTTTGCTTGTTGAAATACATTAGACACCAAGGTTTAATAAAAACTGCAGACTCACCAAACTAGCATGTTGGACTGGTGGTAGTTGGTTCAAGCACCCACAAACCCCCCTTCCAAAGCAGAAGTCTGTGAAGCCGAGTGTTCTTCTCTCAAGGCTTGTAAATGCTGCTGTCATCAATCCAGAAATTACTGCTTGAGTTTAACTTGAAGCAGAAACAGCTGGCCTACCTACTGAGGTACACCTATTTCTGAATCTCTGGAGTTAATGTAGCCTATGGAACCGGACTGTGAACTCCTGTGAGTTCCCCTGGGACTAGGGATCCTTTTCCCACCAAAGAGCTAAAAAAGAAACCAAAACCAAACACTTTTAACTGAAGAAACTTCAGCACTTCTGGGGTCGTCTCCATCTCAAGCCTCACAGTGACACACGCATGATAAACGGTGAAAAGACTGCAGCTTCCTGACCACAAAAAAGCACCCAGTCGCTTGCCACTCAGAAAAAGGTGCTGGATTCTGTTAAAGCGGTCCAGATATCAGAGGCTGTAGTTAAAGACCCGAAGAAGAATCTCCCCGAAATGTGCAGGTCATCCAGACAGTGGAGCTGATAGTCAGTCAGCATCAGAGTATGACTGCCAGCTAGGGAACGTTGAATAAATGATAAGACTTATAGGTAAAATTGAAACATTCAAAATACTTCGAAGAACGTACATCTGTAGACGCCATTATTTATGTAAACATCATATATATTTGTTGGTGTTTACATTAATAATAAGTATTTCTAAGTATTTGAATGCCATTTATTTGTATGTATTAAGCCCTCTTCAAATGTTCTGTAATAGTTTTTTGTTAATTAAAAAAAAATGTTCAAGCTTATTAAATACTTTTTTTACAGAGTGGAAAAGAGATAAGGAGAGGAAGAAAGAGGAAAAGAAGGATAAAATGTGAATCCCACTTTTTCCCTCACATTCTGTGAGAATCTTGGAGAGAATGTGGTTTGATCAAACAAAGATGTACGCATTTAAGCTTTTTGCTTGTTACAATTAATACTTTCACTCAAGTTACTTGTTATTTTTTTATGTGCACACAATTGCCAGCTTTATTTCCATTAATGCGGTGCATATATGTGCCTAAGAATATATCCTATATATATATATCACATTCCCAGTTCTCCACATAGCTTACAACTATTAGCTTGAAGAGACAAAATGCTGGCCCACAGAATCAAATCAAATTGAAATTGAATCAAATCGTCAAATCTTTGATGCTTTTTAAAATATTGCCCCCATGGTATGCAGAGCGAGATATGGCACTTATTCTCTATACAATTATTGAGAACTGTTAAAGCTATGATTTATGTATATTGTGAGTGTCAGTAAATGTTATGATACTGTTAATTTCAGTACCATCAATGCTACGCACAAATACATATGCTTGCCATCTCATCTATTTATCCTGAAATTTAGAGATATAATTTTTTTTTGGTATATTTATATGATTACATAAAAATCGTCTATCTCATTGTGGTATAAATGCTTAAATGTTTTATATATTAAAATATATGTTCAATACAAGTACTGTGCAAAAGTCTTAGGCACGTGTAAAGAAATTCTGTAACGTGAAAATGCTTTTAAAAATAATGAAATTTAAAGTTCCTGAATATATAAAAGATACTATAAAGAGCTGTAAACAGTAAAAAAAAAAACTAAATCAAATCAATATTTGGTGTGGGCAGCCTTTGCCTTTAAAACGGGATCAATTCTCTGAGGCACACTGTCGTGCACTTTTATAAGGGAATCGGCTGGTAGGTTGTTCCAAAATCTTGGAGAACTTGCCACGGTTCTTCTGCAGACTTTGGCTCTCACTTGCTTCTGTCTCTGCAGGTAAAATCCCAG
>JAOUQW010000001.1:16436022-16449666 GCA_028565825.1 Olivaichthys viedmensis
GATTACAGCTGCAGTCTGTAGGAGATGCAAGTCTGCAGTATCCAGGTGAGATGATCCATTTAAGTAGGAAGCTGAGTCCTAGGCATAAAGTGTTTTTGGGAAGTGTTAGTCTTTAGGGTATCCATATGAATAGAGTATCCACAACAAGGTGAGTCAGAAATTAAAAAATGAAATGAAACCGCATTAAGAGGGGTCCCTTCAATCTTTTCAGTCTCTCATTTGAAAGCCTTTCTTTTCTCTAATCATGCAGGAGGAGCCCATCGCTGATGGCTCAGCTGGAAACGAGGTTTCTAAACCAGTCTCCGAGACCAGAAACGGCTTCTCTCCAGCTCCAGCTTGCGTTCCGGAGGAGAACGGAGAGATAGAAACAGAACTGCTGAAAAACGGAGATGGACACGAGTTGGAAATGGAGCGCCTGGACAGCGTGGTCACTCCTGGGGAGGGGAAGGGCTTTACAGGGCCTTCATTAGCCATACAAGAAGGTAAAGATATGATACACACTTACAACTTGGGTCCCTGTTTTTAGACTTTTCTGATCGTCCCGGTTGTTGGTTTGGACATATAGGAATTTGGTCATTTGCCTTTAAGATCCCATTGTTAACTGCTAATTTCATTTCTCTGTCTCACTTCATCTCAGTGCTCATGCATCCCAATGGAAAAAGGCAGTATAACCGGGATTTCCTACTGGGCTTCCAGTTTATGCCAGCATGTGTGCAGAAGCCAGAGGGCTTACCTCAAATCACAGATGTAGTTCTGGATAAGGTGAGCTCCTCCTGAAATCCAGCCGGAAATTTTGTGCACCGTCTCAACTCAATCTCTGAGTAATTTTATGGGCAAGAACTCACCTGTGGTCTCGTATCAGTTAGTCTTATTGTGTTGTTTTTAAAGCGTTAATGGAAAGGCTCCTTTATGTTTTTACATTACCAACCTGCTTAATCTACATACGGCCCAGAGACACTTTATAGGTATTGTAATCAGCTTCTTTTGGCCGTTCCTCAAGCTCAGTTACAGCAAAACGGCTCTGGAACAGCTTACCCACTGTCATTTTACTTATTAGCATACAGAAACAGTGGCAATGGTTTCTGGTCACTTTGATTTTCTTTCTTTTATTTGTTTGGGATTTGCTGTTTCAAGGCCTTTGCTTAACATTGGGGTTTTTTTTTAAAGTGCTATATAATTAAAAGTTAACTTACTTATTTACCGCCTCAAAGTTGTACTCGGTCGAGTTTTAACATTTGGGATCTTATGGTATGTAAAACTAACATATTGCTTCCTCTAATTATTGAGCAGAGAGTGTTTCAATGTACAAGAGCTTTCGTTTCTTGTGGGCTGAAAAACGAGCCTGCAGTGAATGAACTACAGTTCATGTCCGTCTCCATTGGACACACTCAGTTCGGAGCCCTCGGACATCCTGTTTCCATTAAAATTGCATTATGGTTACGTCACACTTGGCCAAGATGTTAACACAGGAGGGAAAATAAGTGCACTGCCTATGTGCGATATATACGATTTCACAAGCTAGTCTACTTCGTGGTCTCTCATGAGTTGAGGCACAGCAGTGGATGGCAAAGTTAGACACAAAAGTGAAATATCAGTTTGGGTACGTTCTCTCACCTGCTAGAATTCTTTCTTGTTTCCTTATTTTTGGTTTCAGTGGAGTTGCTAGTTTAGATGTCACTTTGCATGGGTGGCGGCTGCATCTGGTTCTGCCTGCTGTGCATGCGTCATTCACAAGATGAATGGGGCTTAATTTGTTAAATGTGGTGTTGATAAAACTCACAGAGTGGGTCGATGTTCTGGGGATATTTTCAACTCGCAGCGCTGCGCGGTTTGGACTTTTTCCTTTCGTGTTGCTCTGAAATCAGTGTTAGGGGTCCTGTGATGGGGGCTAAGGTTCAGATTGTGGTGGGATTACTGTACTTGACTTGGTGTTAGAATTCAGGCGGTGTGTAGAAGGGGGGGGGGGGGGGGTCTGGCTTTTCATTTATCTTCAAGGTTTTTGAGTGGTTGAAGCTTTATTGTGCCCCCTGCTGGTGAAGTTATCGTGTCACATTGCACCGTTTCAGATTAACCAAACCAAGTTACCAATGAGGGCAGTGGACTTGCGGGTGCTCTCCAGAGGGCCCGACTTCACCCCGGCGTTCGCTGACTTTAGCAGGCAGTTACCAGGAGGACGGGGAGCAGTCGTGAGTGATGAGAACAAATACACACGTGCTCTTATCTCCAGTACACACACACACACACACACACATGATGTTCATGTCATAAGAAATGTTTTACTAACTGTAGATGTTACTCCAAGCATAAACTTGCATTTTTTCCCTGTTGTTAGCTCCTCAGCATGGCTACCCGGCGGCCCCAACCTCGCAAGATCATAATGAACATTTCTGTGAATGATGAGGTGCAGCTGAAGAAGGCTGACAACGCCTGGAAACCTGGCTTGAAGAGAGAAGTGCTCCCAGAGGACCTGGAAACCCAGAAAACACAGGTACCCACATGCTGTAAACCACTCGCCATTCAGTACTGGAGTTGAATTAGCTAACATCGAGTGAACGCCATAAGTTCAGTTCAGATTCTGCTTAAGGAAAATGCAACCAATGTAGACCTCCTCCTTGTCGTGAATGCTAAAGCATCCTTGAATGTGAGAAAGGCACTATATAATTTATTTATTTTTTTTTTCTGGTCCAAAAAGCTGAAAGGGTTTGCACTCAGCACTTTAAAGGTTTAGGTGGTTTATGTTGTGTCTACAAAGGAGAGAGCTCTTCGTTTTGGCCATAAATGCTTGTTTCATTTCGGTGATGTCTGTTGTTATGGCTCCCTTGCAGGAGCTTTACCGGAGGGTGCGCAGCATCCTGAATAAACTGACGCCCCAGATGTTCACACAGCTGATGAAGCAGGTGACGGACCTCACCATAAACACGGAGGAGAGGCTCAAAGGAATCATCGACCTGGTGTTTGAGAAGGCCATCGATGAGCCCAGCTTTTCTGTGGCTTACGCCAACATGTGCCACTGCCTGGCTACAGTAAATATTTTTCAGCCGTTGATGTATGCTTTTTGTCTGGCATCTAGAAGCAACGGTTCTTAACTGTATTTTGATGTGCCTACAGCTCAAGGTGCCGATGGCAGACAAACCTGGCACCACCGTTAACTTCCGGAAGCTGCTGCTGAACCGCTGTCAGAAAGAGTTTGAGAGGGATAAAATGGACGATGTTGTGTTTGAGAGGAAGCAGAAGGAGCTTGATTCTTCAACATCAGTAAGTTCTGTAATATTACTTAACATCATGCCTCCATTGTAATGATGCCTCCTCTCTTGAAGCATTGTACTGGACCTTTAAAAATGCATTTGGTCACATGCATTACATTTTTACATACAACTTTTTTTTAAATGTGAAATATGGTTGCTGCATCGAAAATTGTGACTTTGCATGGCGTTTTTCATCTCCCTGCAGTCATGCACCACTTGCATTATGGCGTAATGTTATTAAAAGACCTTTTGGTCGTCATCGAGCTCCCCTCCTCTCACACTTTCCCGTCCATCCTTCACTTTACCAGATCAGTGAGAAGGAGCGCCTGCAGGAGGAGTTGGAGGAGGCGAAGGACAAGGCCAGGCGGCGCTCCACCGGCAACATCAAGTTCATCGGTGAGCTGTTTAAGCTGCGCATGCTAACAGAGGCCATCATGCACGACTGCGTAGTAAAGCTGCTGAAGAACCACGACGATGAGAGCATCGAGTGCCTCTGCAGGCTCCTCACCACCATCGGCAAGGACCTGGACTTCGAGAAGGCCAAGGTAACTCAACCAGCGCTTCTTGCCTGACTGAAATGACTGATGTTCAGCATTTAATCTGTTTTATTGGTGATCAGTATAAGAGATGAAAGTACTGGGGGCTCCCGTGTGGTGCAATTGTCTAGGCGTTGTCTAATCCTATCACCATGCGAGCTGGAATCCCAGCAATGCCACAAATAAAAGCCATGTATATAGATTTAAGGCAGTTAGTGCTCTGTTAGAGCTCTAGTGTTGGAGCAGTAGTTAAACTCACCTCTTGTTGTGGATAAAAAAAATGCGATGGCTGGCTTCACATTGTCTCGCAGGAAACGTGTTAGCAAAGTCCTTATAGTAAAGTCTGTCCGCCCGGCGGCCATCTTTGCAGCGCTCCCGGGCAGTTATTATTAGTCATAGAAGACCGGGGCTCTCTTTTATCAATGGTGCATAAATTGTGTGTACGAACTCTTTAACGCAAAATGTGTGATTTATCAAAAACGAACGTTTGCTTAGCTTTGACCATGCGTACACAAAGCATCCAGCGATGGAGAATAAAGCTGCAAGTGGAATGCTTTGGCTCAGGAGCGCTATATGTAGAGGCAAAGGCTCGACAACAACAACCTTATTTACAACAGTTTCTATGGTAACGGTGATCATCAGACCAGAGAGTAGGCCGAATACCAAATGGAGAAAATTGGGGCAAAAAAAAGATTACATTTCTGCATTTTAATGTTGTTGTTTTTGTTTTTTTTTGTTTTTTTTGGTCATCATGGACCTTTGGCAGGCAAAAACATTTTGTGCTGAAATCTAGAGTAGGGTATTTGGAAGCTCCTGAAAGTGTGCAAGACGTTCATTTTATATTTGTTGCACTGTAGTTTGCACTTTATACACCTGCCAAACAATATGGTTCACAGATGGGAGATGTTTACCTTATCATGATAATAAGGAGCTCATCATTCAGACACACATCTGCTATTCCTGAGCTGTCACTATATTTATTCCTGACTGTATTGCCATAGTCAGTCTAAGTAATAACAAGCCCCTCGGGTTTGAGCCAACTCACTATCTGGCTCAGTGGAGTCAGTGTTTATGGTCATTGCCCTTTAGTCTTTCATTATTAGAACGTAACATGATTTAATTTATTCACCGTTATTTTCCTCATAAAACTTCTTTTTCCTCAGAAGTTAGCTTTGGCTCCTGAGAATGTTTTACATCACAGTGACATTGAATCAGATACGTTACAGAAGATCGAGTGTTTTGTTTCTTTTTGTTTGTATGTTGTAAAGAAACTATTTGTGGCAGCGACTGCTTGTGTGCGTGTGTGTGTGTGTGTGTGTGAAATGGTTGAAGTCAGCCCAGTCAGTGTTTTTGATTAGCCTCTGCTCTGTGTCCTTGAATAGCCTCGCATGGACCAGTACTTCAACCAGATGGAGAAAATCGTCAAAGAGCGTAAGACATCATCCCGGATCCGCTTTATGCTACAGGACGTGATTGACCTGAGATTGGTGTGTTTGATGTTCATTTGCCTTGTACATTGCCTGAATGTACACTGAGTATCTAATTACTATTATCGGTTGTAGCTCACTGAAATGCCAAACTGATCATAGATAAGCGCCAGTAACTGACCTCTTTGCGTGTCTCCGTGCCTTTAGCATAACTGGGTGTCGCGCAGGGCTGATCAGGGCCCCAAAACCATTGAGCAGATCCATAAGGAGGCCAGGATTGAGGAACAGGAGGAGCAGAGGAAGGTCCACCAGCAGCTGTTGTCCAAGGACAAGAGGAGGCCAGGTCAGCACTCACACCAGCATCACTCTTTAGTGATGGCAAATATGTACCATCAATGTTTATTTATTTGAGCCTACAGAACGTTTTATTCCTGAACCTTTCACCACAGAACTGAAACCAGTCACACTGTGTTAAAATGTCAATTTGAACCATTTTGTACAGCACCTTTCCTAGTTTTATTAAAACCAACATGTCATGTGCCTAAATGATTCTTGTTCCTTTGTCTGATCTGCCATTTGCTTAACCTGCTTATAATAGCTACAACAAAACTACTGACGGAAAAAAGGCTTGTTGATGAAGGGTTTTAAAATTTCGTCAGTGTTGATGAGGAAACATCTGCACTGTTTTGAAATTCAAATGACTCATATTAACCAAAAACATTCTGAAATGACTATAATATTGTCTGGACATTATCAACACACTAGGAACCTTGTGAAGGCGGCTGTCCTGTTCCTGACATTGTTCCTGCTGAAAATAAAATGGAAACTATTATGGTGACCAGATTCTCGTAGCCTAGATCTTTGTGAATTACTAATGAGTGTATGAGTGAGAGTATAAAGCAGTAGTCGTAGCATGTCATGTCGTGTTTACAGAACCGAGGGATCAGCGCGGCCCGAGAGAAGAGACTTGGAGCACTGTACCCATGACCAAGAACAGCAGGACCATCGACCCCACTAAGATCCCCAAGATCTCTAAGGTCTGTTTATTTTGCGCACTCTCTCTCTTGTACGCCCCGGTTTGAAGCGTGGATTATTTCATTTACGTGCACACTAATAATACGTTCGTTATCTTACAGTTTGTTCAAGTGCTCATGTTAACAGCATCATATACCGGGTGAAGGCCATTATCGGATTTCAAGCTACCTGGATTTTAATCCAATAATCAGATTATTCAGCAGATGGATACCCTTAATGTGATATTTTTTTAGTCTTTCTACATCTGCACATGTGTGCAAACGCTGGAGAGAAGAACAAAAAAAGTGGATTTAAACGCACTTATTAAATTATTGCCAGTATTTTGCAGTTCTCTGATTATTTTGTACATGTAAATGCAGCCTTTGATGAAAGTTCTGGGTGGGTGTAGTAGTAGGAAGAATACTGCTGTCGGCTGAATTGAATGGCGCGTCACTACCTTAATGTAAACACAGAGGTTAAATCCATGATGCGTTGCTCGCTCTAACTGTCTCTCTTTCTGTCTATCTCTCAGTCTCAGTTTGATGATAAGATCCAGCTGGGACCAAGGGCTCAGCTTAGCTGGGTGAAGGGCAGCAGTGGAGGAGCCAAAGCCAGCAATTCTGGTGAGCATCTACCTACTCTATATACACACACACACACAGATCTTCTAGTTTAAAAAAAAGAGAGAGAACGTGTCTGATTCGTGGATGTCTTTCATGTGTGGGTTCTTGCAGAATCTCACTCGGGTAGCAGTAGTCTGAACCGCTACTCGGCTCTCCAGTCATCCACGTTGCCCCCAGCCCAAACCCCCGACCCAGACTCCAGACGCCCTCTCGCAAGGTAATAACTCCAGAATCAGAAGAGTTAAACCACTGTGTCTCAGGTAGACCCTAAAGAATTAACCACACTGTCACTGTGCTGTGATGACTTGTGATTGATAAATCATGGAGAAAAAAATAATAAAGGTGAGTTTGGGATTTTTATTTAACTCTCCTCAGCAACTATGTGTGAAAGGAGAGAGAAAGTCTTCCAACTTTTTTTTTTTTTTTGACACAAATGATCCACCTCTGTCCTGCCATCAAAGTACATCCCTAGCATTCCTCTCTGACAGCTCAGAGCTTAAAGTCTTCTAATAACTAATACTGAAAAGTTTAAAAGGTAATCGCATCACATTTAATGCTTTTGACTCTCTGATATTGCCCTGACATGAGGACTTCTTGCCGTACGGCCACCACCATGTGATTTTGAAATAAGGACTTCTTTTCCCAAGTCCCTGATCGTTAACAACGAGCCCACCAATGACTTTAACATCAAGCAGTTAGAGTGTAGCAAGCCAGCTAGATGCTAGGATTGTTAACAGATGGCTTGGTGCCAGGTAGTATATTTTTTAATAGATTCTAATTTTGGTAGCAGACAGTGGAAGGCAACAGCTGGCAGGCTGCCTGACACTCAGGTTTTTATTAGCTGGCTCTCTGCCCTCAATTGACTGTATTAGAGCTGTTGGCTCATCAGATTCACTACTCTGTTAGCTTAACTGCATCTCTGGGACAACTTTTATGTCCTTTATGCTTTTCTGTACTTGACAATCTGACACACACATATACACACACACACACACACACACACACACACAGCCTCGTTCACCTCTCTGCACGTCTTTGATTGTAGTAATTGAGGCCTACTGCGGATTCTGCCGTCTTGCTTATTGATTTTTCTTATTTAAATAGCACTGTCGCGGTCAGCATTTATTTTTATTTTTTTCTCTCTCTCTGTGGTGTTCTCAGCAGCTGTGGTCGGGAGCGAAGCGAAAAGCCTCTGAGTTCAGGTCCCTCAAGGCCGCTCAATCGCAGTAGCAGCAATAAGGAACTGGTGGAGAGTGCGGCTGCTGAGGAGCCATGCAGCGACGCACACCCCACACCCCGTAAAGCTAGCGTCTCGGAGGACAGAAGCAACACGGAGCACAGCCGATCCAGGGAACCCTGTGAGACCGCATACACATACTCTTCTGCTTCAGCATGCACCCTTTTATTATTATTTTTTTTTTTTTTTAACCAATTTAAGCACATACTAGTTTTCACTGAAGCTTCAGCCATCATGAATTCCTTAGGTTGTAGTCTCTATTTCATTACATCCACTTTGCACTAACCAATCAAATTTAGTAACAGCCCTAAATTCCGCCTCTCGTCCAACCCACTCCTGGAATTTCTGCAGATTAATTCCGTCATCCTGCTGCAATGTTGTACTTTTTTTTTTTTTTTTTTATTCTCTAGCTTTATTGCACACAAATAAATCCACATTGTTGGACCATAGAGTGTACTGTGTATATATGGTGGACAACATGACAGTGGTTGAAGCTAAAATGTCTGACACCCTCTAGTGGGTGGCTGCAGTACAATTTTTAACCCTGCCCACATGCATATAAGTAAATAGACCCAGCACCAAACTGTTTAAAGTTAAACGTCCAAGCACATTTTTCAGCAGTTGTTCTTTCAGTCCGAAGAATTTCCTTCCTTCCAGTTGTTGGAGGATCTTTATCACGTGGTTGATGAGTGGATTGACATGTAATATATGTAAAGTACTTTAAGACTTTGAGAACACAAATGAAAAGTGGTATATAGATAAATATTTTTATTGTTTGTTTTTTTTTTATTATTATGTATGGGTTGAGTTGAATGACGGCTAGAACTGACCATCTTGCATCATTGACGTGCAGGCACTTCTTATTCTCTGACAGCTTTAAGCACAGACCCCAACACAGGGAGATTTCACAGCATATGGCATACTTATGGCATGGTTACCCTTAATGCCCGTGTATCGCTAGTTGTATGCTTAAAATGCTATCTGAAAGTGCGGGCCGTAGCATTAATATCAACCTGTTGGTGCGTCTCTTGCTTCGTTACGAGCCATCGCCATTATTATGTTTATTTCTCTGCATTTATGTACTTTTTTTTTTTTGTTAATGGCAGATGTTTTACCTGTGGCTTACTTGAACCGTGTATTTCCAGTTATTAGTGTACTAAAATATATTGCATCTACCGTAAACAGGATCATTTCCTGCGGGTTGAAGCGTAATTAATCTTTTCTGGAGAAAATTATTCAGTTAATTTTCGGAAGATGGCGCGCTGCATGCTCTTGCACAAAGCTTTTTTTCTTCTTCAGTAGGTTCAAGTGTAACCAAGTTCATTCACCGCTCATGGCATTAAGAGGGGCCGTGTCCATCATTCTGTCTCTATTGCGCAGACTCTAATTCTTTTATCTGCTGCACAATCGCGAACAAGATGGCAGTTTTCAGCTTGGCCAACATCGGACTATAATGGGGAATTAGCAGAGCCACGTTGCCCACCATATACACAGTTATTGCATCAGACTTTCCTGCGGACATGTTAAGAACATGAATACGATACAAATAATATTGTACTGCTTTTTTCCTTATCAGTAAAAACAGAAAGCCAAGTGAGTGTGGTTCCAGCAAAGCCTGTCCTGTCTGAGGAGGAGATGGCGAGGAAGTCTAAATCCATCATCGATGAGTTCCTGCACATTAATGACTACAAGGTTTTGCTTTCACCCTTTTACTCTGGTCCTTTTTTCACCAATACTATGGTATTGTGTCGTACAGCTTACAGTCCTATTCGTCAAATTCTCTGCAAGTAAGGTTTTGCAGTGAGAAGCAATTTTGAATTAATTGAATGAATATACATTTATTATGATTGATCTGTGTGTGTGTGTGTGTGTGTGTGTGTGTAGGAGGCGGTGCAGTGTGTGGAGGAGCTGGAGCAGGTATCCCAGCTGGCTGTGTTTGTGCGGGTGGGGGTGGAGTCCACACTGGAACGTAGTCACATGGCCCGAGAACACATAGGGCAGCTCTTCTACCAACTGATCCACAGAGGCAGCCTTGAACGGGCCCAGCTATATGCAGGGTGAGATCCCAAACCACACACACACACACACACGCACACACACACTCACTCCTACCCTGGGCTTAACTCCACACAGACTCTTGTCTCTGACTCTCACTCCCTGGATGTTAAAGATGTTCAAAATCTACATGTGCTTGCTCTTGGCTAATGAGTGGATGAATGTTAACAGTGTGTCCAGATTTCTAGACCCTTCTGGAATTGTATTAGGCCAAACTACAATCTTTTATTACAGGACTAATTTAGTTACATTATAAAACAAACAAAATATCTGCAGACCACACGCCCAGTAATGGTCTCCACAAATCACATACACACACAGTTTCTGAAATTTATTTATTAATTTTTTTTTGAAAAACTAGTGTGTGACTTGCACCATGCTGTGTTCTCCAGCTTAGCGGACACACTGGAGGTGGCTGACGACATGGCCATAGACATCCCTCACATTTGGCTGTATCTGGCTGAGCTGCTTAGTCCTTTGCTCAAAGAGGGAGGCATCCCCATGAGAGAACTCTTTAGGTAAGCTCACCACCAAGCTCACACACAAGACGGTTCAAATATTTTTAGCTGTAATTGTATGAAGTTAAAACGTATCTTTTAAAAAAAAAAAAAAAAACCAAAATTGTTGTTATTCTACAGTATATATTTCATTCAAACGGTAACGCACGTGCTTCTAACACATAATATTCACTGTTGTCTCTTAATTTGAATGAATACCTTGATTTACTTTACTTTATTATGCAAAGACTTTGATACCGCCGTAGCGAGCTAGTGAAGGGGAAAACAAGTCTCCTTTTGTCTCTGCAGTGAAATAAGTAAACCATTACTCCCAGTGGAAAGTGCTGGCATCTTGTTGGCAGAAATACTTCACCTACTATGCAAGCAAGTGGTAAGATTTTTATAACTAGTGATGTGTTTGAAATGGTTGTTTTTCGTGGTTGTTACCCTCATATTTGATGATTTATGATTAGTTTAGGACGCACTGTGAGGCACAGTGCACGCTGTGTACATCATTATTAGCTCTTGGAGTGATGTTGAGGCTTTTTGGCCAAGTAACTGTGTTTGGATAAATAAAGTCCCCAAACCAACCAAAATCCTCACAGCTAGAGATTCATAAAAAAAAATGTGTTACTTTTATTAGTAACACATTCCCATTCCCATGAGTTCGAGTCAGCCCATGCATAATTGTGGATCTGCATCTTTTCCTCCACCAGAGCCATAAGAAAGTGGGGGTCTTATGGAGGGAGGCTGGGCTGAACTGGAGTGACTTCTTGTCAGAAGAGCAGGAACTCCAAAGCTTCATCTCGGAGCAGGTGAGCCAGCAGGGTTTTCAGGTAGTTCTTCAGTACTCCACACGTACCCGCAGACATGCATGCCACTTCGTATGCACATCGTTGCCAAGGTCCAAACAACTTGCAGTTTGCTCATGCTTAAAGAAAACATAAAAAGCTTAAAGAGCTTCACTGAGAAGGGGCATTTACTAAAGATATGAGTATTGACAAAAATCCCTCATTCTCATTTAAATTCATAGAAACTAACTAGGTTCCGAAATAAAAATGTGATGTGCAAAAGCATTATTTACTTGTCTGGTTGTAAAGCTTTTTTCCTTCCATTCTCCTTCTTCCAGAAGCTGCAGTTTACACTGTCTGACTGTTCCTCTGCCCACTCTGCTCCTTCCAAGCCCAGTCTCACCCCGGATGAGTTGCACAGCCAGCTTGAGTGTCTCCTACTAAAGGACCTGACCAGTGACGAGCAGATCTTTGACTGGGTTGAGGTAACGTTGGGCCACCACACACACACACACACATATGTGTGTGTATGTGTGTGTGTATATATATATATATATATATATATATATAATGTGTGTATATACATATATATATATATATATATATACACATACATACACACACACACACACACACACACATCAAGGCTCAAATTTCATCAACATCCATCAACATTCTATCACTGCTGTTAGCATACAACCCTTCTTACCTATCTGCGACTAAAACATCAGCTAGATAACTTTCCCTCAGGTGTTATAACAGGAAATATAAAGTCGGAGAAATCTGAACTAAATTCCTCTCAACAGTTTCGAATTGTGGATAAAACAATTATTAAAATTTTTTTAGGCTATTAGTTTTTTTCTCAATCAAAACCTGGGACGTTATTGGCATACTTAAACCGTTATTTTTAGGAATTTGCATCATTCACACTTGCAGCCTTCATACGGTATGCACATATTTGTGATGGAAAGGCCCATTATGCAGGATGTGACAAATATCAAATGAGTTTTTCCATCAGCTGCGTCTTCTCTCTCCTTCCGCCGCGCTCTCCGAGTCTGTTGTTGATTCTCTCATAAATAACAGCGTCCCGTAAACAATGCCAATCATTTGCCAAAGAATTTCGATCTTGGCAGGAATGGCCAACAGCCCCTTTATTTCCTGAATTGTGCCAATTCTCAGACATTTCTCATGTTAGTCTCTGTAGTGACTTTAGGCTTTAAGCTTTTCCTCCTTATTTTTTTAATATTTTTTTTACTGTGATGATGTTTTAAATTAGTCGCCTCAAAAGGCATCGTATAGGAAAAAACGTCATCAAGACGTCATCCTCTTTCCTGATAATGTATTGGCTTTTGATCCCGATATTTTCCCCGGAATTGTACTATGTCTCGTCCTGGTTCATTGCCTTTGTCAGTCTTCTCGGGGGTTTCGACTCTGGCTTATGTACACCCTTAACCCCATCCCCGAGTTGTATTCCTGTGCAAAAGTGCCTGTGTGTGAAAGGAGCTTACAATGTACTTCCTCTCTTGCAGGCCAACTTGGATGAATCTCAGATGAGCTCCTCTCCATTCCTGAGAGCTTTAATGACCGCAGTGTGTAAGGCAGCAGTTAAAGGTGACCGTGCTCTTTATGCAGACAAAACCTCCCTACTGCAAACATGCACCCCATACATTGCTTTTGTCCCATAATGCTTTAGCTCGTTTCTCAGCAGACCTTCTTTTGATTATGCATATTAACCACACCTTATTAAGACACAGCAGCTGGCTTGCAGACAGTAATTAGCTCCCATTAAAGTGATGAATTGACTCTTATTCAGTACAAGTCAACTAAAAGTCAACACACTGGCAGCCCCAGTTGGTTTTGCAGCACAAATGTTTTCTCTGGCTTTCCTTCTCATGTGCAGATGAGAATACGTCCTGCAGAGTGGACACAGCCATCATACAGCAGCACCTGCCTGTGCTACACAAGTATTTTAACTCAGACCCCGAGCGTCAGTTACAAGCACTTTATGCACTGCAAGCATTAATAGTGACCTTGGATCAACCACCCAGTAAGTGGCCATTTTTCAGCTTTCTGAGATTTGTAGACCAGTATTTTATTTTTAATTATATATATCTGTGGTGTGTGTCTGCACGCGTGTGTGCGCGTGTATATATATATATATATATATGTGTGTGTGTGTGTATATATATGTGTGTGTGTGTGTGTGTATATATATATGC
>JAOUQW010000001.1:16467216-16477838 GCA_028565825.1 Olivaichthys viedmensis
AATTTTGATTCTAAAGAACTAAAGTTATTTTGTCACTGTTTCTCCTTGTGGCTATATGAGGCTCACGTTTTGCCCCTGGACCTCCAGCTGCTAGTATATGCTCTTTAGACGTGCTGTGAGCTCTCGCTCCTATTTTCATGCACCCCACTGACCTCCTTTCAACCCCCAGCCTTGTTTGGATCCCATACTTGTGCTGTGTAATCTGATACTGCCTGTGTGCCAAGACTGGGACTTTATGGGTGTTGTTAACTTGATGCTTTCATTTGGAATCTGTGGTTTTAAGTTGCAGATGAGTGAAAATAAACCGACTTCTGGGCCAAATGTTAAGCCAAGGCTTATGGGTCAGACTGATATCACGTCAATATAACACCACTGCTATGCTGAGACAGAAGGAGAAGTTGTGACTATGAATTTTGTCATCGGTTGCTAAATCCAAGACGGTGGAAGTTTCAAGGACGGACCGGAAGGGCCGATTCGATGTGCTCATCGTGAATGTGCAGCATTGCTCCAAAATGTCAAGAAAGATCAAGAATCATATTTCTTCATTACAGAGCACTTTTGCCACTACTTTCATTTCCATCTTATTCCCACCACGTTAAACTTTCCATGATTCATCCTTCAGTTGCAACTATATCACAAGAAGAGCACAAACAAGAAGGCAGTGCACAGTCTTTGCTTTCGTCTTTTGGAATCTTAAGCAGCCAACGACGTGATTTGTGTCTAAGCAGATTCCTGTATGGATGTCTGGGTCTCCAGATGTTTATCTCTGTCTGTCTCGTTGTCTGTGTGTCCACCATGCCTGGAGTGTAAGCTGGAGCAGGAAACTGTGTAGAATCCAACAAGTGTCCCTGTGAACAGCTGATATTGAATACAGAGGATAAATTAATCAGGAGTTAATCTGGGTTTAATCTGGGTTCACTGCTTGGTTTGTGTTCTCACACCAGGTTATAACCCATTCTAACCATATACTTAAACACACTACAACAGATTTACTTCCCTCCATGAACCGTAGGCAACATTTATGGTCTCTTTCTTTCGACAGCCTTCTAGGACTTTAGACTGACAGGGCTTTGGTGATGTGGAATCAGACCAGTCTAACATATTCCATCAGCAGCAATGTTGATGCGTTGGTGCAACATTTGGTGTTGCACACATTTTTTTACACTTATAATAGTCAAAGAAACAGGCACAATATCTGTGGTTCAGATTGTAGTGCACACTTTGGCATCTCACTGTGAAGAGCATGGGTTCAGGAAGTGGCTAGAACTGTGGCGAAGGTAAAGGCAGAGCAAAAGCAGAAGGCGTGAGGGTCCAGGAAGTCAGCCTATCAGCTAAACCACAAGGAAAAGAA
This sequence comes from Olivaichthys viedmensis, assembly GCA_028565825.1. Taxonomy (NCBI): domain Eukaryota; kingdom Metazoa; phylum Chordata; class Actinopteri; order Siluriformes; family Diplomystidae; genus Olivaichthys; species Olivaichthys viedmensis. Next base: position 16,468,568 of record JAOUQW010000001.1, read on the forward strand.
CCAATAAGCTTGTGTGGCAGAAGAAGGCCCACTCACTCAAAGCATCTCTTCTTCTAGAATAACTTGCGTGCATTTATGGTGGGGGCTTTTTACCCAAGTGTTGGTCTGCACTGGAAGTCCCATATCTTTTGCATATCTCTGTTCTGTGCTTTATGTACCACATGGTCATGTAAATTTGTCATACATCATCTGTTTGTTATGGATCAGCAGGTGCGCTCCTCACCACAGTCGAGTCTGCAAACGAAGCCTGCAGCTGAGAGATGGTCAGCGTTCACCATCCAAACGCTGCTGAAGCCGATCTAAACAGCATTCAATCATTTGGAGACAGAATGTCCTCCCGCTGAATAAACTAGGGCATGTGCAGGGGCCGAGCCCAGGAAGTGGTCTCTGAGAAACATGGCGTTTGTGTATGATATCTGTCATAGTTCAGAGACAGGAAATACCAGGGCAGCTAATAAAGCAAGTAATGCAGACACACTGGGGCTTGATCGGGCCATGAGCCTCCGTTCCAGCATCCTCCTTCCTCAGCCCAATTTACATTCCTTAGATGGCTGACCTGGATGAAGTTCGTAATGGGTGCACAGTATGACACAAAATGATTGACATTTTAACTATTACACATAACTCTGGAAAATGTTATCATAAAAGTGAGGGACTTGTTTGTGTTTGCCATTCTTTGCATTACATCCTTATTGCCTTACACCTAGATTATTTTTGCTGGGGTTGCCCTAGATATGTGTTTGGTTTGTGGAGAGGTACTGACCTTGCTTTGGACATTTCCCCCTCCCAAGGTCAAAGGTCAAAGTGAACTAGGGAGGCATAATTCCCATGAGAATCACCCCGTCCTAGTTAACTTTCTCTCTTTTTTTTTCCCTAGACGCTACAGTGCCAGTTAATGGTCCGTTATTGTAGGAATAAGGAATGCAGGAGTACAAATTCACACAGTTTATAGTCAGTGTATAGCTTCTGTGATATACTATTTTTGGCGACAAAAGGCTAGCGAATGTGCTAAGACGTCACTCACCATACACAGTGTTGTCATAGTAATTAATAACTGAGAAAATAGAACAGCTTAGTGCTAAAAGGTTGTTTTTGGAAATACAGATTTCTGCGGGATGCCACTGAACTATAACTGCGTGCAAGCCGTGATTAAAGGATTTGATCAGATCAGAAGAGGGACATACAAAGGGACAAGTTTAGTGTCAAAGCATGATATCATAGTTTTTATGTTACCAACACTGTAACATACTTATTTATCCATATGAGTCAGAGAGAGAAACAGCTGCTAAAAGAGAGTGCAGGCCAGCTGTCTCAAACAAACAGGCATGTGCAGGAATCCCAACACCTCGCAGCTGAATCTGACCACGTCGCTCATGGCATACACACAAACTTAGAAATGCACGCAGTCAGCGCTCAGCATAGTGCACACACGTGTGTATATATATATATATATATACACACACACTCAAAGGTACCTCCACATACCATATAAACCCTGCCTCATAAAAAGAGTACACAATACAGCACTGAAATCTAAATCTACAGCACCAACACCCACCACAACAGATACAGAGACCTTTTCTCTTTTTTTTTTGACAACCGACATGTCGTCACTCTGACACTCATCGTGTAGCAGTGGTTTTCACCCGCCTACGTGTTGTCCATCTCCTAGGACTTGCCATTTGAGTCACAGTGTAGCAGTGTGGCTGTTGTGGTTGGTGCGCTTAAAGCAGTGGAGTACGACAGGTGCGCCTCACGTCAGCCTGGTGGGCTCAATGGAGCCTTTGTCAATGAAAGATACATCTAGAAAAAGAGGCCAGCTCCATTTAAGGCAGCAGCTGAGGCTTATCAGCGGGAGGCTGAGTGAGAGGCTTATCAGTGGGAGGCTGAGGACTAAGGAAGGAAGGAGGCCGTGTGTGTGGGGTGAGGATAGAGTGAGCCGTGGAGTCTCAACGAGTTGCAGATCAGCACTGTGCATCCTCAGAGTAATTGGTCACACAACGTAAATGTCAGAGGCACATGCTTACATTGGGTGCGTGAGGAGCATCGTGGAGGAAGTGTACAAGATGAGGGAAATTCACAGCACTGTGAGAAAGACATGACACAACAGAGTGGGTGTAGAGGCTGTCATTGAGAACACTGCAAAATTCTTAACAAATTTCATCAACTATGATTCACAGTAATGAAAAAACAATTCAAATAGTTTCCATCACAACTCCACTTGTCCCTAGCAATTTGTCCCTTGTGACATATTACTCTATTATTTTCTGTATAGTTTAATTCCTGATTTTATTCCCTTAGTTTTGCTCTGTGCTGTTCTAATCATTCCCTTTTGTTGCACTTCATTAGCAGTGTATGACCCTGAGAGCAGACAGCATAAAGGATATGAGTGTGTGTGTCTGTAACTGTTGCTGCTGAGGAATTTCTGAACACATGGGACTCGGTTTAAAGGGACGCATGCACAGTGCACAAGTGTGTGTGCTTGTGCATGTGTGTGTGTTCATGCACATTGCAAGCAGCATGTGTTCAGTGCTCAATTTAGGATTTGCAGGTGGTGGTGGTGTGTATCTTTGCTAAATCTTGTGCACAAGTTCCTGAATAAACAGCAGAAAAATTATTATAATCCCTCAGGAAAACCTATTCAATCTCCAAACGTTACAGTTGTTTGCATAAAAGGACGGGTGACAATATTACCGATTGATGTATTTGACTGTTTTGTCATTGTTTTCTCTATAATGCGGTTTTGGGGGTTTCTAAGATAGGATATAAATGGACATTCATTTGGAGAAGTAGGCTTCCTTTTATTTCTCCAACGGAAGCTGTGACCAGAAGAAAAATCCAGAGGCATGAAAGAGCTTTTCCTCCATGCACCTGCCTGTACTCAATGCCATTCTAGTGCAGCTAAAATGGGAAATGGATGTTTGTAATACTAATCTAATTATATTTCTTTTTTTTGGACTGCCAGACTACCCTTGAACTTCAAAGGACCAATACAATAGACAGCAGACAAAAACAGAATATTAACAGTAAAGGCAAAAAAAAAACTGCAATGGAAAGTACCATTTCAACACAGTAGTGATGTATTAAACTATAATTCAGAGTTTATTTAGCACCAGGCATTACTGATTTTATCATGAAGTGGACTTTAATGCAGACCAGATTTTGCATGCTGTTGTCACAGGAAGGATTACACACTAGATTATGTGCCTAGCATTTCAGGTGCTGTGAGGCTCTGTTTCTGGCCACAAAGAATCTAGGGAATAAGGTCACCAACATTCCTTGGGCCACGCAGCAGTGCCTAGCTATGGCCGTGCCTATTCTCCTCATCACACAAAGGCCTTGTTTGTTCTGATCATTACTTCGGGAAGGCACTAGACTCCCCGTTAGCCCCTGTGCCTGTGCATTTTCTCTGTGCAGGGTTTTTGTATTGTGACTATAAAGGCTGTCATGTTTTCTCCCCAGACCCTCCTCGCCAAAGCTCTCTATGACAACACAGCTGAAAGCCCAGATGAGCTGGCTTTCCACAAGGGCGATGTTGTTGTGGTGATAGAGCAAGCCGTGGAGGGCAGCGTGGGCTGGTGGAAGTGCTCTCTACATGGCCAGGAAGGCCTGGCTCCAGCCAATCGGCTGCAGCTCCTCTCACCAGCCGAGAGCATTTATCAAATCCCACGGCCATCAGAAGCCAGCCCAACTTATGAGGTCATGGAGCGGTTCTACAAGGTGCCCGCCACACACATGGCACACAGCCCTGTCCTTTTCTCAAGGAAATCTGAAACACTGGAGAAAAAACACTCTCCAAACATGGTAGGCAACCTCCATCCTTTTTTTTGGTTTGTTTTACAAAAGAGTGCATGTTGGTGTGATGGAGTTTTTTCGTCTAAAAGAGACAGTTTAAGATATGTTCAGATCTATGTACAATTGAGCATTTGCATGAGAAAAAGGTGAATGGACTTGTGGTGTTATCTTGAAGATCGAGAAGCTTCATGAGTTCTGCTCATTTTGCTACAGCTTGAGTAGCAAAACATCTTCAAGATTACAACACAGTTCCAGTCGCCTTGACTTACTACAACTATTCGACATTCAAAGTGATGTGGATAACTCAAACCTTAATTGAAATTTGGTAATGAGGTTAGTACAAGGCCTTCTCACCATGAGTAAGTACTATCAGATTTTGCTCCAGAAAAAGCTGATAGCAATATAAACGCAGGCTAATAGGCAGTCATGCGGTGGCCCCTGCTGGCTAAAGCACTAGCAGATGCTCTGGGTCTGCCTCTGTATGAGCATCTTTATGGGCCCGTAAAATAACCTAGAGGACCGACTTCAGACACCGCTAACTACAACCAGCAGAAGGAAAAAGAGGGATAGAGAGGTGTCGGCTGCGAACGGGCCTGGTAAGCCCACATGGTGCCTATTTCCCCTACTGCTCCAGGGAAAAATGTTTACCTTAACAGTAGTTCTCTTTCAGTTAATGTGCTTCATGGTTTTAATTAGACAACTGGGTTCATTGGGCAAACATACTGAGCCCAGTATGTTTGTCCAAAAACAGGTCCTAATGTGGATACCTAACTAAAACAAATATTACTGATAAAAATGGTACAAGGGTGACATAAAGATCTGATTTTGAGTTTTGTGTTTTTTGAAGATGGTACGTGCTTGCTCCAGTCCCAATGCAGACATGTATGATGTTCCATATCTTGGGAGAAAAGACTCCATGTTGACAGTAAGACTCCATGTTGACCCTCTTTTATAATTGTACAATTAAGTTAATGTGATGATGCATATTAATACAATATGGAGACACTTTCATACACTGCTTTGTTTTTCTTATTGACTTCATGAGTAACAATTTATACCTGTTGATAAACACAGCCACGATCACCACGGCCTATACTACAGAAAACGTCCCTGATGCCAACTGCTGACATTCATAAAAGATATGAAATCGTGGACAGCAGCAAGTACACACCATGTGAAGTAAATGTAGGTGCAGAATATAGCAATCTACTATAGTTTGTTTTAAGTATCTGCAATAACATTCATGTAACAGTTTACTGCCTAGCAAATATAATAAGTGGAATTCCAAAATGGGAAATGTTGCAATTGTAATAAATCATAAATAAATCCCTTGTTTGAAAGTGCTAATGTTTTACAGATTTATGCTATACCACCAACACCTTCCAAAAATTCCAATTATGATATCCCTGTGCCTTCCAACAATGAGCCACACCAAAAGTTGGCTTTCGGCTACAGCACTATGCCCAACCCACGCAAGTCTGAGCAGATATATGATGTGCCTGTGGCACCTGAAATGCCAAACAATCTACCTGGTTTCTATGGCACAATGTCATCCAAAGGTGCACACTCAGGTAAACAGCTCTATGATATCCCACCAACGCACGTTCGGCCTCCAACAGTCCCTGATGGCTTCCTCTATGATACCCCAAAACCCAGTGAGACAACACAACAAAGGACAGACTCCATCTCACCAGCAAAAGAATGCATCTATGATGTACCACCTAATGTCAAGCAAAGAGAACCTTTTCTGAATGGTCTAACACTCCCAAATAAGAAAGTTATAAACCCAGGTGATTCTGAAAACGTTCCAAGACCTCTGGAATACAGGTGCAAACCTGGACCAAGGCCTGATCATTCTCGTGGGCGTCCATCATGGGGCAGGAGGGTCATGTTGTCCCGACAACTAGAGGAGGGTGGGGCAATAATCATTGATAATGAGGCAGAGAATGGCAGAGGTTTGTCTGTGTCCAAAAACCAACGGAGCTCCACTGTGTCCACCTCCTCCACCACCTCCAGCTCTTCCAGGAGCTCCTGTGACTCTCTGATGTTTGGCTCCCCTTCCCCAGAGCCACTAAGGGAGGTCACGCTGTGTCCAGAGGAGGTAGCCCAAAGGCTTTTGGAACTCCAGGAAGTAGTGTGTCAGGCTGTACCCAAGCTCATGGACTTTGTAAGTAGCCGCTGGAGAAGACACGAGCACCTGGGCCAGCATCTTGAGGAGATCCGTGCAGCCTCAGAGCATGTGGCCAATTCAGTCACATCCTTTCTCAACTTTGCTCTGGATGTCAAAGGCAATGCCCAGCAGCTGACTGACTCCAACCTGCAGGCCAGGCTCCAGAAGCAGCTCTCCATCGTGGAGGACTCAGGACTGATTCTGCAGAAATCTGTGGATGCTCTAGGTGGCTTGGGCTGGGCTCTGGATGCCCTGGCTCAGGATCTCGGGCAGCCACAGACACCAGACCAGCTGGAGCGCTTCGTCATGGTGGCCCGTACTGTGCCCGAAGACATAAAACGGCTGGTGTCTATTATCAATGCAAACGGCAAGCTTCTCTTTAGAAACTCATCGAAGGAGCCAGAAATGCCAAAAAACACCAGTCCACCGCATGTGAAAAAAAGCTTTGGCAAGAATGAACCACCACTAGATACAGAGGGTGATGATGACTATGTACAACTTCAGGTAAGCAGGCCTTTAAAAAAAAAAAATGTTTTTAAGAGTTTATACTGGATCTAAATACCTGGTGTTCACTATCTAACAAAGCAAGACTTGATATTAGATCAATTTGTCTGTTATCATTTTGTCCAGACCAAGACAGAGTTTGAAAAGCAACAGCAAAGTACAGCAAAAGACAACATAAAACTGGACACAAGCAGCGAAAACGAGAGAAAACAGGTAATGATTTTCTCCATTTATATGTGCCAACTCTGTGTCCTGAAAAGGAACAGACATCAAAGCCTAAGGGATCCCTGGTCATAATTCTTGATTGCTTGCAAAGCTGCTGTAGATGCTAAAGTTGGAGGTTAACACCCTTTCATCACAACTGCTCATTTCCTCATTAACTACAACTGAATCCATCCTGTTTTGGTGCCCTCAGCACCAACACACACACAGGCTAATATCCAGCATGTGCAGATATTAGCTCATCTTTGTAATGACCAGTTCTTGTTTCAAGAAGAAAAAAAAACTTGTAGTGGAATGTCTCAATCTTTTCTTTGTCTGCTGACTTTTGGTGATGCTTGTCTTTATCAGGCTTCCAAACCAGACCCTACATGCCCTGCTAGCACAAGCCAAAGCCCCAGCAAGCCCCTTATTTCAGACCACTGCCGTCTGTACTTTGGAGCCATCAAGAAGGCCATTGCTGTGTTTGTGACTAGCCTGGAGGAGGAGCAGCCCCCCGAGAGGTTCATATCCCACAGTAAGCTGGTGATCATGGTGGGCCAGAGACTGATAGACACCCTTTGTTGTGAAGCCCAGAGCAGACAGGACAGTCAGGAACTCCTATGCAAAAGCAACCACCTTTGTGCCCTGCTCAAGCAACTGGCTATGGCCACCAAAAAAGCAGCGCTGCACTTTCCTGACAGAGTGGCAATCCAGGAAGCGCGGGACTTTGGCAAAGAGCTGGCTCAGAGGGCACACCATTTTCGTATGTCTCTGGACATCTAAGGACTCTCTGTGCTTTAAATAGACAGCAGTATGGTGCACAGTATCAGTAGGACACATACCTGCATGGTGATGTGGCTAGGACTCTTACTTTTTTCATTGTACTCCCCCTATTCTCACTTGTGCATTGATCTGAATGCTCTATTTTTCAGTCATGTCGGCTTTATTCTGTCAGTTCTTCTGTAAATGTGCCAGAAAAGACAATGTGAGCACCAAAAGGGACCATGGATGCCTTTTACTGCATTATTTAGGTATGCCTAATTCATATTTATTAAAGGAACTGGAATGGCAATAAAAGTGCCGGTTTCTGCATAGGTGGTCAAATTACAAGACTAGCACTAGTCTAAAATAACATTATAGCATCTTTCACAAGTCGTGTACAGGTGTGGCATAGCTTGATGCTCCGTTTGGCTAATAAGTGTTTTGAGTACAGTAGCTAGCCTAACCTTAGACAGTAAGGTTTATTATTTTCACTTAAGCAAAAATTGCACTTTTGTGACATCAGATGTTGTAGCCAGAATTTCAGTGAGAATAATGCATGTATACTGTAGAGGAATATACAATATGTAACTATTTTTGTACATTTTATGGCATTTTACTCTCTTTATTCTCTCTCTCAGCACTGTGTAAATAGTTTTTTTGTTGTTGTTGTTGTTGTTGTCCAGTTTAACTTTTTATCTTTTTTATGCTCACAACTTGTCTTAAAATAGATGCTCTGATTTTACAAATTGCAGTAAATGCAGCCAAATTCTTTTGTTTGTTTGTTTTTCTAACAAATAATGTATTGCTTTATTAAATATAACTTACTTTCTTAAAAAAATATATAGGGTAATCAATAAAAATACAACGAATAATGGGGAATAGCCATATGGTTTTAAAAGGTTTGCGAAACACTGCCACGTTTATTCACAGTATGTCCAAAACTGCATACTGCCATACTAATTATTAGGACATCAATATAGTAAGTCAGTAATACAGTAAGCGAAATATCAAATAGTAGGTAGGGAAGCATCTTGAACAGTAATAGGGCAGTGCACGGATGCAACGTGATTGTCTAAGGTGAGACAGTGTGCGTTCATGTGGTCTGATGGCATGGCTGTATACTCCTACATATCTTATGCGAATCTGTAAATTTGCGCTGATGTGTAAACATTTCTTTTGTAACCCTTGAGAAAAAGAACTATGGTAATTCTATAGGATGGATATTATCAATTTATGATGTTAAAATATTAATACTACAGCATTCTTAGAGTTAATATTGGCTAGAAGTTGGTGTAAATTCCACAAATGTTACATAATCAAAAATAAAAAAAAAAGTCCAAAAGCTATTAAGCGGGGGGGGGGGGGGAAGCAAAAGGATATCAGTTCAAATGTTTACATCTCTCTTTCTGAATTTGATGTATATCCTCCAATAACTTGTACATCCACCATTTACCTTTATAACGGCCTACAACCTACTTCGTATACTCTAAACAGCTTTTAAATCCTCTTAGTTGTAATAATATTTAGCCACCCCATACCCCATGTAAAATGTAAAATAGAGGTACATTTTTCCTTTTTTACCCAAAAAAGGGATGCAAACTTTTGCATTCATCTGTAATTTAGCTACAGCAGATTAAAATCAGCTAGCTAGTTTTTAGAGATGGCTATTTAGCCTGCCTAACTGCTAAACAACTTGTTCATAAGTATCAGAGAACGACTGTTGAAACATTGGTCAAATACTGTTGAATGTAAAACACATCAGCATACATACACTCACCGAGCACTTTATTAGGAACATGTACACCTTCTCATTCATGCAATTATCTAATCAGCCAATCG
>JAOUQW010000001.1:16500662-16510835 GCA_028565825.1 Olivaichthys viedmensis
GTTGATGGTGTATGTCAGAGTGAAAACCAAGCCATGAGGTCGAGAGAATTGGCCGTAGACCTGCGAGACAGGATTGTATCAAGGCACAGATCTGGGGAAGGACACAAGAACATTTCTGCAGCATTGAACGTGTCCAAGAGCACGGTAGCCTCTATCGTTCTCAAATAGAAGAAGTTTGGAACCACCAACAATCTTCCTAGATCTGGCCGCCCAGCCAAACTGAGTAATCGGGGACGAAGGGCCTTGGTCAGACATGTAACCAAGAACCCAAAGGAACTCTGGATCTCATTCATAGTGCCCATTGGGTTCTTGGTTACCTGTCTGACCAAGGCCGCCAGTTTGGCTGGGTGGCCAGATCTAGGAATGTTGGTGGTTTCAAACTTCTTCCATTTGAGAATAATGGAGGCTACCGTGTTCTTGGGCACTTTCAATGCTGCAGAAATTTTCTTGTATCCTTCCCCAGATCTGTGCCTTGACACAATCAACTCAGTGCCTGTTCTTTTTGCAGTTGGTGTGGAAATGGAATAACAACCTAAAACAACTTCATATTATTATGGACCTCAGTTTAGACAAAAATAAACTTTTATAAGATTTAATTAAGTAGCCTGTATGTTTAATTCGTTCAGCAGTCATCAGGTGGAATGGCCTCCACTTTGCCCTTCAGACAATAAAAATTGACAAAGTGAATAGTTGTAATCTGTAGCTTGGGGCAGTTGGACAAAGTCGTCTGTTGGCTTTTAAATGTTCGGGAAGATAGTTGATGGGGTAACTGTATCAGTGTAAATGGAGGAAATCATTCTAGAGGTTTCTGAACTTGCACATTTGTATTTGCTTCTATTTGTTAGGTTGGTGTGAAATAAGCAGTGCCATTAATCACTGAATTGTGTATTTATGAGCAGGACTCCAGACCATCCCATCCCAGGGGGGCAAACTCGAGATTGCTGGCACAGTGGTGGGGCAGTGGGCAGGCACTCGGCGTGGCAGGGGCCGGGGCTCCTTCCCAATTCAGGTGGTGTCAGTAGGAGGACCAAGCAGAGGGTGAGTCTCTAAGGTTTGACTGAAAGGGACAGATGAAGCATGTTCATTCAACCCGTAAATTACGAATATGTCCGTTGCGCTACAAGAGGGATGTGCAAATCCAAACCTAGAGGGCTGGAGTCTTGGTGGTTTCTCTGCTCAGAGAAACATGTTTCAGCTCACCAGTTAGTTTTTGGATTTAGTAGGTGTATTACAACAGGGAAATCACCAAACCATGCTGGGCTCAGGACTGCAGCCCTGCTTTAGAAGGGCACTTGTATTATGTGAATATCTCTAAATGTCTTGGTGAACTTGAACCTTTTTTTTTTTTTTTGTCTTTTGTGTAGACGACCAAGAGGCGTGATTTCAACCCCTCTTATAAGGACCTTTGGTCGGGGAGCCAAATACTATGGTAGAGGTTTCAAGAGTCAGGGATTACACCAGGTTAGTTATACTCATCTTTTTCCTGTAAGGAGTGGAACTGCATATAACCCATTATATCACAGTGTCCGATTACAACCTTTCATGTCACCATTTGGTGCCATTATTTCTACTATAATAATATAAATATAACTATTTCAGATTTGCTTATCATGGTATACTATCATATTGGTATATTGTCACACCTCTAATTTATTCTATTGGAGAAGTTAATAATCAATTGCTGCTTTGTCTCCTGTCAGCAAATTTTCTAAATTAAGTCTCTCTAGCTAACAATCATGGCATATTGTGAGTCATGGACACTCTTAATTATGGAAATTAAATGAACATGAATGCAGACTTCAAAAAGGATTCCAATTTTTTCAGAGTAAGCCTGCATATGCTACCTCCGCCAACGAGGTAGAAAAAGAGCTGAAGAAGCCCAGGGCAGAGGGTAAAACATCATCCGAAGGGTCCACCGTGGCTGAGAACGGGGTGGAGGGCAAAGAGGTGGAGGAGATCAACGGGAACAAAGGGGAAAGCAGGGCTCCAATTCAACCTGAAAGTGCCTTTAGCAACGACTCCAAAATGTGCAATATGAATCCTCATTTAAATGCACTAAATACAGACAGTGAGTGCCACAGAGACGAAGCTCTGGGCGCCTCGGTCTTAAAAACAGAAGAGTAAACCTATTTTTATAGAGAGGGCGAAGGTTTGAAGGTTCAGGGTTAAGGAAAATCTGGAAAGATGGAAAGCCTACAGTTGGTGTACAATTTTTTTTTTCCTCTCCAAAAAGTGGTAAATGAGGACTTACTGTATGAATTTTTTTTTAAATCCCTCTTTGACGTCAGCAAGTTAAAACTACAGGTTAATGGCGATATTTCTCAATAATAGCATAACGACATAAAGTATACCAGTTCTTAGAGAATACTACTAGTATATGGAGTTACGTCTACTCCCTCCTCACTAATTACCTGTTTCAAACTGGTTACACAGATATTTTATTTTACGTTATCTTGAATTGCTGAGGCCAAAATCATTTGGCAGTCTTTTCGTACTCATAGGTTGAGATGTTTTACCAATAGTTGGCACCATATATATTTGCCATTGTAATTGAATTTGTGTTGTGTCACAGTACAATGCTTTTTTTTTTTTCTTCCTTTTTTAAAAGTAAAACTCGCAACAGAAAAAAGAGAAGCAAGAACACATTTCTCACCTGGGTCATCGCTGTGGGTTTACTTGAACTAAAAACGTGCAGAATTGTTTGGAAATTAAGTAACTAGGGTAAATACTGCAGCTTAGGTTCTGATGATCTCAGTGTCACGCTACTAGCGCCGTAAGAAGCGTCAAGAAACAGAAAAATCACAGAAAAGATGTAATCGATCCAATGACAAACACCAGTGTTTTCTTTGTCAGGAATTGCCATGCATCAATGATCGATATTAGTGTGGTTTCTTGAATCAATTGTAGAACATTAGTATGACGGTTTCCGCAACTTTTTGCATGGTTCACAATTTAAAAAATGGTGTGTAGTTATGCATGTTGTCCTTTTTCTTCCATCTCTACAAGTACTGTGCCCATTTGCAAAATCTTAAAAAGGCTAATAATCAGTAATAGTCCTAAAAAGGTGTTAACTGTTAGTCAGTAACTGATTTGCTCTAACCTTAAATTTTTGTGATTATTGACCTCTGTTGCATTTACTCGAAAATATCAGATGTTACCTAGCCACTTTAAATATTGTTAACCCTGGTATACTCATCCATCTCTGTATCCATTATTGTACTTTGTTGCTGTTTTCTGCATTCATGTTAGCCAACCATATTTCTGGGGGAAAAAAAGAAAAATCTCAGAAAAAAGCTTCAGTCTTCAACCAACATCTCCCCCCTCCCCCTTTCTTAGCTGAAAAACAAGCCAACGAAAATATATGACCCTCCCATTTTGAGAGTTTAGCCTAAGTAGGTAAACTTTGAATCATTTAGGTGTTTCCTTTAGTGTTTTCACAGCTTATTGTACTTTGGAACAAGAATCATTACTTCAAGTTTTCCATCTAATTCTCCTGATGCTTTCCATTGCACATTAGTGATCAGAAATATGGTGTATTCCCCTGCCCGCAAGACTAAATAGGCTACCTTAATGTAAGTTGATCGGAGTTTCTTCCTAACTCATGGGGTGTCAAAGAATGATCTACTGTTGGGTTTGAGTGATTGTTGATGAATTGTGGTGTGATGTATTTGAAGGAAATTGAATGCAACTTACAATGCTTAATAAAAGTCTTTATTCTTTTAGTATAATTCTCCTGTGTGGGGGTGTTTTTTTGTGTGTGTCCCCCATGCCATTTAAGTTTAAAGTTGCTTACATTTACCTAGTTGTGTCAAATCCCACTTTCATTTGGAGTCAAAACTTTGTATTATCATTTTTCAGTTACTGCCTGCCACCAACGGGAGGGTGCGCTGACTGTTTGTTTTTCTAGATGTCCAGGCAGAACCGGTTCTTTATCCATCATTCACACTGCAGTCGCAATGACATGGAACTTTTTGGTAAATCTAATTTTTTAAAATGATTGATTGATTCATTCATTTTTACTTTTAAAGTAAAGTTCACAATTTTTCCTGCAATTCTACCATCCCTATTCCTGAGACTAATGCTATTTGTGGAGGTGTGTGCTGAGTTTCAGAGGGTATGTGATCAAACTGCAGCATTAATCTCACTCAGGAGACAAAGCCCAATCAGAATTTTAGTCCCCAACTCTTATGTTGTTGAGATTTTGGGAAATTGGTGAACCTCTCATTTAAATTGTGGACAACAAAGGGCTCGGTTTATCCCAATGCTGTAGGCCGTATTCAAAATGTGTTTATATAGTCACTGTTAACATTGCTCGTTATCGCTATACTGGTAATTAGGTAAGTGTCTGTGCACTCCGATCTCGAACCTCCTGAAGCAATGTTGTGCTTTAAACATCAAATCATTTTGAACATGAACTGGTTTTACTTCTCATAGTTTCAGTAACACTGCTTGCACAAGCTGATGGACTTCCATACAAAAATATATATTCAGAGAGTAGTTGTGGAGTACTTCAGTAATACGTGTCCTGTGGTCAGACACTGATGTTGAAGGCCGATTAACACACACACAGTGCATGGAAAAAGTGTACACAGTGTTTAAAACCCCAGTAACTCTGCTGTACCTGATGCACTCGTATAAGGGCCACACACCCTACCGTGTATCATGTTAGTAGCACTGCTGTGCTGAGAATGGTCAAGCACCTAGATAATATCTGGTGGTCCTATGGCCTTTTTTCTGCTGATAGGCTGAGCAGAGAAGGGGCTGACAAACTGCATGGTAGCAGATGGACTACAGTCAGTAATTGTGCACCTACGTGGTAGGTTTACCTGATCAAATGGCTGATGAGTGTGTATATTACATTTTGGACTTGCACTTTGAAAAAGTCGTGTTTCTCAAGAAACTTTGCGTACTTCAGATTATTGCTTCTTTTTTTTTCTTTCTTTCTTTCTTTTCTCAACTTGCTACTAAAAGACACTGCAGCTCCTCCACGACGTTTCTTCAGAATACATATCCCTGCGTGTAATGTTTAATCTATAGGGCTTGCGCAGCGATGTTATCCAATATGGTAATAATGCCTGGTCGTTTGTTTTCGGGCCAGCCCCGGCAGCAACTTCGTTGCGTGAGCCCAGCTGACGGTGAGCTCGGCGGCCGGTTCCGTCGTCCCTCCGGTGCTCCACGCTTTCTTCAGTCTACCGATTCCGATCGCTCGCGGGGAGGTCTCGCGCTCTAACCGCCTCCAAAACCTCCCGCAAGGAGCCGCACTAACGCACGCCGCTCATCTCGCAGCCCGATTACGCGACATCACAAGGACAGCATAGCTACATTGTCTTACGGCTTTTCGCAAGCACTACAGTGGCGTGTAGTCACCAGGGGGCACGCACACGGTCTCGCGCTTCAGGAAACGCCGTAACCTCTACGATGCGCTCGCGGAAACCATTCCGTCCCTGCGCGTGATTCGCGATCTTGCTCGGATGTGAGCGCACATGCGGCGGAGGCGCGAGCGGTGCTGACGGTCTTCATATCGCCGTTTCGGTTGCCTTTCCTGCTTGCTCTCCCGTCTTTCTCTTTCTCTCTCTCTCTTTCTCTCTCTCTCTCTCTCTCCCTCCCTCTCTCCCTCTCTCTCTCGCGCTCTCTCTCTCTCTCTCTCGCTCCGCCGCTGTTGGGAGCTGAGCTAACATGGCGACTGCACCAGTGTATTGCATCTGCAGATTACCGTACGACGTAACCCAGTTCATGATCGAATGCGATGCCTGCAAGGACTGGTTTCACGGCAGGTAACTGCGCTATTTCCTTCCTATTTAAAAAAAAAAATACTTCATCGTGGTCTGTGGATGTGGCTCTGTTTCGTCCTTGCCCGCGTTAGTCGCGCGGTACAAGGCTCTCTACGTTCGCGATCGCCCCAAAAGCGCGAGAGGCCGCTTGAAGAAGAAGGCGGAGTCACATCTCGCTGCTTCGCTCGAGACATTTTTGTCAACGTTTTGTCCGCCGTTAACCGTATTTTCGTCATTGCTTGCCTTGTCGGGCCAATATGTTGTGTATTAGGTGCTTTTTGTGTGTGTGTGTGTGTGTGTGTGTGTGTGTGCGCGCGCTTTGAGTCGTACGCTTGGGCTCCGCTAACGTAGCCGAGGGAGCGCGGCGCGCGGCGCGTGCCATCGCGTTTCATTTCAAAACGGGTGGTGTGTGCATGTGCATGTACTCCGCTCATTTCCGCCGATCGCGACGTGTGCTCGTGGTCTCGCTGTGTGTGTTGCGAACACGGCCCGAGACGTCTGGACAGATCTGCGCTCGCGCGGCTCGCTTCGTGGCGTGCGGCGTCTGCCGGAGGAACGATGGGCTGCTCGTTGCCAAATTCGGCAGATTCAGAGCTCTTCGGTTAATATGCAGCTCGGCGCACGTCTTTCCATCGATCAGAGCCGATCACGTTTAGCCAATCACAACGGACTTGTCTTGCCCGCGGCTAAACGTGCGGGCACCGGAACCCGTCCGCTGACAGCGATGTGCCGTCGGGTCGGGAATGAGTTCAGCCCGCCGCAATAATGGAAGTAGTTCGGGGTTGTTTTTTTTTTTTTTTTCTTTCCTTCTTCTTCTTCTTCTTGTTCTTTCTTTCTTTTCCATTCGGTTTCCCCTAGAAGATGCGCGCGCGCAACATGCTCCAGATCGTGAAGGTTCTCCGATAAAGAGCGTGCTGTGTTCATGTAAACAGTCGGGCGAGAGTTGCGGCTCATTGACGGAGACGTTTACGCGCCTGTTTTAACCCTTTGACGATCCGAGGTTTTGTTTTTGGAGAAGAAAGAAATCGGAGGACGTAAATGTCTGCTGATCGCTTGACAAACCTGACCGCCGTATTGGGATCGCGCTGTTGTTAATGGGGGGGGGGAAACATGTCCGATGTGCCTGCTCGCCTGCTTTTAACTATTCCAGCACGTCTCAAAGAGGGTGGGTCATTAAACGCTTACTGTCCGAGGGCTTGCCCTGTTGTCTGTAACAAAGCTATCGTTAACGCGATCGATTCCCCTTGTTAGGATTTGAAGACCCATACTGCACACGCACAAGCTCGGTTAAAAGGCAGATAAAGGCAGAGAAGGCACGTGACCCAGCAGTTCTTGTGCTGGTCAGGAACTCGGCGCAGACAATGGCCTGGCCCTGAGTGCCCTGTGTCGTTTCTATGATGCTGCGTAATGCCATGTCTGTGCATTGCCTGTGTGCCGATGACTCTATTGTACCGGCTCGGTCACTGTTCTTGTCCTTTCTTTCGCTCGTTTAGCCTTTATGCTGTCTCTCTCCCCACTGTTTTTGGGGGACATGATGAGTGAAGAAAAGACAATGCAGCCCCACTCCATGTTCAATGCATGTGTAGCCTTGTATCTGTTTTATGCTGTACACGGCAACAACAACCAAAAAGTTCAGGGTTGAATTCGCTGCGTACGTGTTTGCATTGACACCTTCGCTGAATTTACTATTATAATGTGTTTATTCCCAGTGTGTGCAACTGAACCTCAGTAAACACTTTTTTGTGTGTGTGTGTGTGTGTGAATGTGTGTAGTTTGATTATGTGTGTATCTGTTATAACTTACGGTATGAGTGATGTATCAGTTCACAAGGGCCGATATGACAAACACGGCAACAAAATGTCAAATGATGTAGCCACTGAATCTCTCAATGTGACGTGTTACTGTGCATTGATTGGGGTTTTTTTTTTTTTGTTTTCTTTTAATGCGCATGGATTGATTATTGCCTGAGATTTCAGATCTGCAGATTTATTTGCTTATTATTTGCTTGTTGACTCTAATTATAGCACTGAGGTAAGCGACCTTCAGTCCTATCACCTTGTGATTGATCATGTAGTCGTGGAGTAATTTGCAGTTTGCTCCAATTCGCTGCTTATGTGATACACGGGTGCTGTCCATCTGTTCTGGTTTGGAAGACACGGCATAAGATTTCCTTAGCAGTATTAGATATAGGATTGGATATAGCCTGCGTCACTGATCTGAGATCAGTTCTGTGGTTTACATTTAGTCATTTTATCCACAGTGACGTACAAGTGGGGGAGAACACAGGATTTAAACACACAACACAGGATCTTAACCACTGAGCTGCCTCTGCTCTTGTGGTTTTTCCTCTCAGAACTGATGAAGCCTTTTTGGATGAATGGTGTGATGTTTTCAAGATCATAACACATGTCCAGTCGCCTTGACTTACTACTACAAGCAACTCAAAACCTTCATAGACATACTCTCCTACAGTAGTCAGAGTAAAACAGATTCCTGCACCTTTCGGCCTTCCAGCTCAGCCCCGCATGGTCCTGTTTGTTGTGTGACTTGTTGTTGTGAGGTAGCAATGAATGACATCATCTCTCTCTCCCCCCTCAGTCTGCCGGGCATAGAGCCAGTCTGAGGAACCATGCGCAGACTCTCTGAGGTGTATCCCATTAACAACAAGAGCTGCTTCATAGCAGAGCAGCTATATTATCTGCAGCTTATTCCTTATTTGCAGCTCATTTAACTTGTGTTCAAATCCATGACTGAAATAATTTAAAGGTCAAACATCACAGCAGACCATAAAAATAGCAAACAAAACTACAGGCATTACTGACCATGTGGTCAAACAAACAAGCCTACACTTCACCTGCATTCAATATCATCACTGTTTAATGAAGAATCAAACTCAACTTGACTCTAGTTGGCAAACAAAATTAGTAAACAGCGTCCTTACCTTGCTAGTCTAAGCCTGGAAAAAAAAAAGAAAAAAAAGAACATTCCGTCTCTGGAAGCAATAATTTTAAAAAAATCAACAGGGACAAAAGGTAATTTCTGAAATTAGCCAAATTATATTAGAACTCATAGCCATGTTGCTAAAGCTCTGAAAAGGCTGAATGTTGTGATTTTCAAAATCTTAAGGCATTTTTTTTGAGGGAGTTGAACAGGGCCTGAAATAATTTTGGCATTGGCAGGTGTATTTGTCAATATACCCGCCACATTGGCGGTTAGCCAATTAAGTTTCTTTTCATACAAAAAAACACGAACGTCAGGACAATTCAATGACGACAATGAATTGACGAGTCTATATAGTTTTCGCGCACTAATTACCCAATAACCTCAGGGCGAGCTGGCAGTGCTAACTATCTACTCATTTTTGACACAACAAAACATAGCTAGTAACTAGTGTTCTAGCTAGCTTATACCAAAAATGTGGCGGCACATCAAAGGAGTGAAGAGGCCGAAAGAGAGTACTAAAACGACAAATAAATCGAAACATGACGAGCAAACGCACTCTGATGCGAAAAAAAAGAAGTGGCATACATCCGACAACGGTAAGACGCGTGAGTGGCTTGTATATGAGACCACCAAGAAAATTCTGTATTGCGCTGATTGCCACCTGTATGCGTCAGAAAAATCTAAAACTAATAATTTTGTGTGCGGTACAAAGATTTTTAAATAAGAAGCCATTAAAAAGATCACGAACAATGAAGGAGCCATTTATAGTCTCTTGGCACAAAACCGACGAAAACGGGACTGCCGGAGGAGAGTACTGCAGTCAAGACGCTTGACGGAAGAAAAAAAATTTGGCTGGTGAAAAGTCTGTTTGGCTGGTGTATGAAAAAGTTAATTTCAGGCCCTGGAGTTGAAACTGGTTTATAAGCACACACCCGTCACACCATTTAGCCCTGAACAGCAATTAGCCACAATTGCAGGACACAGGAATCCTCCTTATACCTCAAAACAAACAGGACATGTGCATGTCATAGTATTAGGAAATATGAACCAAACACTAGCATTTAGTGTGCAACTAGAGTTTAATTAGTATTCTTACTGGGAGTCCCCAAACATTACAATGCATTTAACCAGAGTCATTATATTCAAACAGTGTAGTCTTGGTGGCCAATGGACCGTCTGTATCCTCATAATGCGAAGCGAACATGCGTCGGTTTTAATACTGAAAAAATGCTGCAAGCTTCAGGTTGGTTTAGAAATCTAAGATTCAAATAAGTGTGTAAAAATAAAATTGTAGAATTCGCTGTTATCTGCAACATATACAGTCAATCCGGAAAGTCTGCACAACCCTTTCACCTTCTCCATGTTTCATTACATTACAGACCTATTCTACAGTAGATTGAGTTCATTTTTTGCCTCAAACATCTACACACAATAGCCCATAATGACAAAGTGAAAGCAG
>JAOUQW010000001.1:16527199-16549121 GCA_028565825.1 Olivaichthys viedmensis
AAGCCATGCTACAAATTTCCCATCAAATTACAGTACTGGAGCTCAGCTCTGCTTGCCGTACACAATACCAAACGTGCCAAAGCGCCAGCCTAGAGTCCTGGGCTACAGAATATGAAATAACATGATACAAATAACACAGTAAATGCTAAATTTACGCTTAAACGCTCCTTTAAGCTACATATAAATTTAAGAAAGATTTACTAATGCCATCTTGAGATTCACAATCAAAGTTATATTAGCCACAATACACATCACAACAGGAACATGAACATGTTTCCCCAAACTCTGGAAAAGAAAAGCAAATTCTCCCACCCCATCGTCCCACATATCCAAATATCTTCACCAAAAATATTTACATTCTCACTGACTGTATCGTTACCAGACAGAGGCTTTAAACACGGAGACGAGTCTTTGCTCCTGTGACTGTATTCATGAGACTGTACACTGTGTGCTTTGTCTGGGCTGAGGCCTGCATACTGCTTGCTGGTTAAGCAGGTACTGCACTTTTCTTCCACCCAGTACTGGGCTGAAGTGCTTTCTGCTTGATCATCGCAGACCTCCACAGAGCAATTTAACAACATTACTGAAAGTGTGCTCTCGGTCACTCTGATCCAAACATAAAGTATTTATTATATGCCTGAATCTCAATGGAAAAACATCACACAATGCGGACATTATTAAAACAAAAGCACCTTGATTTTTTAAATTAAACTACACTAAAAAGTGCAAGCAAGAGACAAGGAAGAAAACCAAAAATAATAATGAGGCAAGAGATAACTTACCTTTCCTGGGTCATCTTTGGACCGAGGCACTTTGAGAAAACACTTGTTTAATGAAAGATTGTGCCGTATCGAATTCTGTGGGAGGAGAGAGAAAGAAAGAAATTTAACAGGCTAATGACAGTCCAGGCTACATGTGTCACAGTGCACTACAATATAGCATGGCGGTTATGAAAACGATGCAGCATTATACACGTAGACCTGACCATCTTTTAGTGACATGACATGCAACTTTATCAGAGACGTGTTTCGGACAAAAGTCCTTCATCAGCTGTGCAAGCAAATTGATATTCAAAATGGCTGATGATGTCATGGGGGTTGTCAAAACATAACATTAATTCCATGGGGTTCTAAAGTCCGGCGTCAGCTCCAGAATTATTGGCACCCTTGGTACAGATGGGTTAATGTATTTGAGGTCAATTAGCTTAATCTGACACTAATAATATGAGGGACATCTAACCTTTAATTGAAGTAAATTTATTGTAAGAAAATAAAGAACCCTTATCCAAAAATATATTTAAAAAAAACAAATTATTGGCACCCCTGTATTTAGTACTTTGTGCAACCTCCCTTTGCCAGCATAACAGCACAGAGTCTTCTATATCGCTTGATGAGATTGGAGAATACAGAGCAAGGAATCTGACCCCACTCCTCAATACAGAATCTCTCCAGATCCTCCAGGGTCCTAGGTCCTCTCTTGTGGACTCTCCTCTTCAGCTCACCCCACAGGTTTTCATTGAGGTTTAGGTCAGGGGAGCTGGGATGGCCATGTCAAAAGCTTGATTTTGTGGTTATTGAACCATTTTTGTGCTGGAAGGCCCAACCACGACCCAGTTATAGCTTCTTGGCAGAGGCAGACAGTTTTTCATGTAAAATCTCCTGGTATTTCATGGAGTCCATGATACCATGTATCCTAACAAGGTTCCAGGGTCTTTGGAGGAAAAACAGCCACACAACATCACAGATCCTCCACCATACGTAACAGTAGGGATTAGGTTCTTTTTCGTCTCATCTGACCATAGAACCCGGTTCCAGTATAGCATCTAGCGAACTCCAGGCGCTTACGTTTGTGGTTAGACGAAAGAAAAGGCTTTCTTCTCGCACGTCTTCCAAATAGTTTGTTGGCCTAATTGTAAATTTGGAGACTTGGTGACGGCAAATTTTTTTGCAGCTCTAACCATCCTCCTCACTGTACGTGGGGGAAAAAAATACACTTGCGTCCTCTTCCAGGCTGGTTCATTACAGCTCCGGTTGTTTTGAACTTCTTAATTATTGCCTTAACAGTGGATTTAGGCATTTTCAGGCATGTAGCTGTTTTTTAGAGCCATTTCCTGATTTATGAAGGTCAACACACTTTTGTCGCATTTCATTTGTGTGTTCTTTAATGTTCCTAATGTTGATGAATGACTAAGGGAATTTGTCATCTGTGTCACCCTAATATTTATACCCCAGTGAAACAGGAAGTCATGGATGAGCGCCTAAGTGTTCCTAAACACTCAGGCGAACATAAAAAAATAAAATATAAATGAGAACACGCTTCAATTACATTTTGTCCAAATTTTTTGGATAAGGGTATTTTATTTTATTTTACTTCAAGTAAAGGTGAGATTTTTCTCATATTTTCAGTGTTGGATTAAGCTAATCTATATACACACAAAGTTACAGAGCAGTCTGTTTATTAGTGTTAAATATTAATGAAAAATTGTATTTATGTGTAAATCTAATTTAAACCCCATCCAATTGTGACTCACCGCACAGCAAATTAGACCAGTCTTTGGTAAATCAGTCTTTGTCAGATAGCTACAGCACAGGCATGTTTCACATGATGAGTGTGTACCTCAACTGGGTGGAAACAAATTATGTTTTCAGGTTTAACCTAAAAGTTCTCTTTCTGAGTGCATGCACTGAAACTAAATTTATGTCCAAGCAATTATCCTCCTGTATGTAGCAAGTCTACTGATGGCTAAAGTAATAGTTTACACTGTAATATTTACATAAATAGTTACCACTTTGTCAGCAGTGTACATATGTAGACACTATTTGTTTGATATTCTTCCACTATTAATTTGTCAAAATGCAGTCAGTGCTTGGGGCCAATCTTTTTCATTTTGCTGTTTGTTGTTTTGACTCGTTTTTGATGGTCTATTTCCACTGGGCTGAAATCTGCAAATTAGCACAAGGCTAAACAGAAAAAGGGAGAGAAAAAACACTGCTGAAAATGTTAATTCCTCAAATTATTTTTTCTTAAATTATATGACTGTGGATTGTGTGGAGGAAATGACTCCGCTCAATTATAACCACATTAAACAAGCACTTTTCTCATTGTTCCAGCTCACTAGTTAATGACTTAATAGGTGGTAATCTGGACAGGAGACATTTGTATTTTTCTGCTGGTTTCCACCAGCTGGAGGCAGATGAAAACCTGGAAACCCTATTTTTATATCCTCCACAAGGATAAAAACACCTGGATTTAATATTACTTAAATGAACAACAACTGGCTTAGTGGTTCTTAAATTATAGACATCAAAATATTATGCCAAGTGTGTTTCTCTATGTTACTAATTTGCAAAACCAAATAGTCAGCTATACAAGTGTAAATTCAAATTTGTATCTGGCCACTTAGGGGGGAAAAAAAGGTATTGTGACCTGTGCTTTTCTGACTCAACTAATCAGATACCTATTTGGCCATATAATTACATAAGCTTTATGGTAAGACAAGTTTCTGAGGATCCCTGCACTTCAGGGCAAGTGTAAAGAGATTGTAGCAAATAGTTCACATTTGAAACTTAGGGATTTGCCATTTCCCATAGATTATGCAGTCTGCCTTAAATCCAAATCCTGTGGCATATGTTTTTGCTTTTATGTCGGTCGAGCAGACACACCCTCGACTTCGAATGTTTATGCATCTTTGGCTGGCTATTTCTGGACTTGTCTGTCAACTATTTGACCTATCCCATAATTCCAAAATCCTTTCCCAGTCTCCTCTTTTTTCACCATGTTTGACAAGCTTTATTTTTTCCAAGCAGTAATAGTTTGTTTTTTTTCATGACAAAACAAAGCTGAGCTCAGAAGTCTCAGCAGCAACACCACATACACTGCCTGTAGTGGAAAAGCCTTTCTCAGCTAGCCTAGTCTCAGCCGAGCTGTTGTCATTGTCCCAAGCCACACCATCAATCCTCATAGTTTCTGATGTTTTTCCTCCCATTCTAAAACTTGAAAAGCTCTTTACATTCTCACTTACAAGTTGGGAGTAATTTGTCTGTTGTTCCATTTCTCATTGATGGACTTAAAGTCAGCCATCTGCATCCACAGACCATCCATTCTCATAGCTTCTGATACTTTCCTTGGTTCCTCTGGCTGCTTTTCCTTCACTCTAAAACTAAAATTCTTTATGTTTGCACTGGCAATTTGGGAGTAATGTGGTTGTGTTGTGTTGTGTTATTTCTCATTGATGGACTTACAGTCAGCCACCTGCATCCCCCAGCACGCAGGAGGCCATCCAGGGCATGTTATCCATGGCTAACCTGCAGTCCTCGGAAGCCTGCCTGCAGCCAGGCTGGAACAACAGCCAGGCCAAGAGCAACTCGCACAGCGGGGCGGCCGGCAAAAAACCTGCAGCAGCCAGCAACAGCAAGCGTGCCCCGGCCAAACGGCCTCCCAAAAAGCCACGTAAAAGCAGCAGCGTAGACAGCGGCGACATGTTCGATGACGACGATGACCAGGACCACCTGGAAGCCTGCTTCAAAGACTCGGACTATGGTAAGTTTTGACAGACGGAAACGGAGGCTTTGGAGCTTTCTTTTGTGTCTTTTGCTCAGTGTTAGAATGGGTTGAAATAATTTGATTCTTCTTTTTCAAGTTTTCTAAAGAAATAATTGGCACCGCTAGATCTTTTCAGGGATGTTTTTATGAGTGTTCTTCATTCACAAAGACAAGTTTACACATCCTGATTTGTCTCTTCAGCTAATTGATTATTTAGGTGTATTAGAGGTATGTTTAATTTTCATATCATGATAGCTGCCCAACCATGAACCACAGTTTATCATCATTATCATCATCATTGTATTTTTTTAAGTACTGTTTACCTGTACCTCTTCTTATTGGGTAAATTCTCATCCTTCACAATTCTCAAGAGTCATGGGACTCTTGTGCAGTAAACTAAGTTATGAGTGCCTTCACTGCCTTCAAGCTTGGCCAAAATAAAGTACCTTAGAAGACAGCTCTACTTATGCTGTCTTCCAAATGGGACAAAATATTGGGAGCACAAAAGTTACCTAAAATGCTGCCCATCTAGGCATCTCCTTCTCGAATGGAACACAGGGGGAGTGACTATATATTTTGAAACGAACTACACACTAACAGTATTTTCATACTGAATATCTTAGTATACAGTATAACCAAATATAGGCACATGCATAATTGGGGAAATGTTGTAGTTCTGTGGCTCTGAAATGGTGCCCTTCTGTGTCTTTCCAGTACAGAAAATGAAAAACACTCCTGCACATCAAGGAGAAACAGTCATTTAAAAAGTGTGATTGCTTTTTGATTCAGACTGGGAGGCTCTCATTAGGGCCAAGTGACAGGCGTTTTGTTTATTCCGCATGGAAGGATCTCCAAATCTTGTCTTTGAGTTCAGTTCCAACTTACTACTTTTTCAGCTGGGCTCTCCTTGTGAACCCTTTCCAACAACAGCAAGACCATTAGTAGCCCTGTTAATAATCCATTAGCCAGCGTTCTAAACTATTGTTTTAAATGCTTTTTGATCTGATACCCTAATTAGTCATTACTAGCACGCATATTTGCAATCTAGATCACACTAGGGTGCGTTTTATCAAGCACACTGGCATTTTTCTCTACTGTAAACAGAGGATTTTTTGGCCTTGATAATTGTTGGAAATTGCATGTTCTTTCGTGCAGGAGTTCAAAGAGACTAGGTACATCAGGCAGAGAATGAAACAGCTGCCTTGCATCTGTCCCACGCTACGTCTCTATCCCATTGGAAAACCTTCAGCACTACAGATTATGAAATGCGCATTTGAAATATGTACATAAAAATAAAAAAATAAAATGTTTTTTCACTGTCTACAGTATGCTTCAATGCTGTTTTCATGTGTGTTGAACTCTTCTCCTGAACTTTTTTTTGCCCCAGTTTACCCCTCTCTGGAGTCCGAAGAGGACAGCCCCATCTTCAAATCACGGTCGAAAAAAAGGAAAAGCTCAGACGACACTCCGTACAGTCCAACAGGTACAGACTATATCATGCCTGTCCTAAACATTCCTCTCAGAATTATCTGGTATGGGAGATGTAAATTACGTGTTATATTTATCCCTGTTGTGTTTTGCAGCACGAGTTGGGCCCTCTGTACCACGACAGGAAAGACCAGCACGTGAGGGGGCACGGGTAGCGTCCATAGAGACTGGCTTGGCCGCTGCTGCTGCCAAATTGTCTCATCAGGTTAATAACTTTCATTCGTTATTTTTGTCTTCAACAGGATCTTTTCTTTACATAACTTAAAAAAAAAACGTATAATGTATTGTGGCGAGGCATGCTTTTTAGGTCTAGGCCTCCAGTACATTCTATATAGCAAAGAAAACAATGTTATATCAGATAGATTGCAGTGTGGACATCATACATTGCAACCGCTTTAAAATAAAAAGAGGACATCGGCTTTCAGCAACTGTGCATGAATAGCCACTACTGAAAACAAGTCAACATGACCATTAGGAAATCAGTCGGTGGACCACAGCCAGAGACCAACCACTAAGAAGACGTGTAACGCTATGTAGGAGTGTAAAAAAACGGTGTAAATCACTTCAAAGCTAACAGCGGCGCTGATCAGCCATTCCTTATTATCTCCATTTTTCTCCATTGACAGCAAAGCCACTATCGAATTCAGTCATCCTCCCTCTATTGCATACATACATAAATAAATATGCTAGTAAGGTAGAACAGCAGGTGGAAATACTTCCTGGCTTTCTCATCAGAAGAACATACTGTAGCTTTAGTTAATTTTGATAATTGGTATGCAATGAATTGCTTTGCTTAAAAAACACAGTTCCTGCAATAAAAAGCCTCAAAAAGCACCTTTCTTATAATACTGCAGCACTTTGGTACATTAAGTTCTGTTTTAGTGGACACATGCTAACGCGGATAGCTATTTCGTTGACCTGCTTTCTTATTCTCACAGCTGACGGTCTCAACACAGACACGATTGACTGTATGAAAAATGCGTGACTGTATACATCAAGGCCAGCTAATGGTTAGGTTCGGGCTCACAGTCTGTGGCGTATCTTGGCTTTCCAGAAGGCCTGGAGTAAAAAACAAATTCCCCTCATGAAATGCTCACACCCACTGGAAATCGAAACGTTGATTTCACTCTCACTTCTAATTAGTGGTATTTATTTGAACGTGTAAGGCCTTCTCTCCAGCTCCCGAAGTACTATGTCAACCTACACACCACGGGGGAAAAATTAAATCCTGTTTGGATTATTTTCCTGTTGGCGTTTTAAGATTTTAAACCATTCGTTTCCAACCAAAACTTAACAACGAGACTTGTAGAGGGATTAAATGCAACAATCACGATGATGCCAACATGTACTTTTTAGTACAGCCTACTGACCCAATTACTGATCCTTTTCATTCCTCACACATGAACTGAGTCAGCCCTCGGCTTACAATAGAATACAAATGGTTTTTTGTATAGCAGCTTTACAGACATCAGTTGCTTAACCCACAGTAAACAAGCCAGAGACAAGGAAAAAACTTGAGTTAGGAAAACTTGGGAGGAACCAAGACTCCTCTGGCCGGCACTGTTTTTTGATGCTTGTTACGATTCGTCCTTGTTACAGGAAGAGCAGCAGAAGATCAAGAAGAAGAAGAAGAGCATCAAAAAGAAGCCCGTGCCTGTGGAGGAGCCTCAAAAACACTCTCAGGACAGCAGTTCTCCGGAGGCAACCCCGGACTCTGAGGGTAACGTGGCTGACCATGAGTACGGCAGCGGAACAGGCAAAGTAGCCACCGGTTCGCAGCCCATGGCTCCAGGAGTCTTCCTCAATCAGAGACGCCCCTCCACTTCATCTCCAAACAACGCCTCAGTGCAGCCAGCGAAAGTGGAGCGTGGCAACTCCACAGATGCCAAAGGTAAGTCTTTAAACGTCTGAGTGATATTTTTCTGCTATCCTTGCTTTTGAGCTCAGCGGTTAAGGTTCTGTGCCATTGACCAGAAGGTAGGACTTTTAGTCTGCCACCACTAGGCCCTTGATCTTAATTGCTCAGCTGTATGCTGTTATTTGATTAGCAACCAACTTTACATTTCAGTCATTTTTGTGGCTCTGATTAATGTCTTACAAGTGTTTTATTGGTAATTAAGCACTTCAAGAGTTGCAGGCACTCTTAACCTCACTCTATTCTTCTCCTAGCCAAGCGGCTAAAAAAAGGCATGGCAACAGCCAAACAGAGACTTGGAAAAATCTTAAAGATCCATCGGAACGGGAAGCTCCTCCTGTAATGGGGAACAGTGGAGGGGATTTCACATTTTTTCCTGACGTTCTTATGGACACCTTGGAATAGCCAAACCAATCCCTCCCTCCCTCTCTCTCCCCCCCAAACTGTGGACAAGAACTGAAAAACGGAAGGGAAGTGTGCGAGTCATACAACTTTTTCGATTTCTAAGAGCCTAGCTCAGAATAGGTTTTTGCTTCTACTTATACTTTATAACTTTCAGATATTAAAAAATGTACAGAATACCTGCTATTAATATTTTGTAAGAGGAATTTGTCTCGTTTTACTACAGCTGTCAGTTTATCAGGGGTTGCTAAGATATTATGAAATAATAAATAGCAGTCATTCCAAGATAAAGAAAGTATCCCTTGCATGTATCCAGCTGCATGCATGCATCGGTAGAGAGGGTTGGGACGAGGGTTGAAATCCAGGAATTAATTTCTTCTTTGGATGTGGCTTATCATTGTCTTTCGATGTTGAATAAGTATTACTGGACACTTTTTCATTTGAGAATTTTCACAATGGCTGCCCCACACGAGTCAACCACACCACATTTGCTATTGTCTTCTTGTGGTAAAAGGATATTTTGTAAGCATTACCTTCATAGAATGAGTTTCTTTTTGTTTGCTAAGCACTATCACAAATAATATTTATTGACCTAATATAATTGTTCATGTCATAGATAGTTTGAAGAATGCCAAAAGGCACTTAAAGATATCAACAAAGCACAAAACCGACGTGATATTGTGAGTAGTTTTAAATGTCTTTTTATAACATCTACTGTGAACCATGAACTGATGTTAGGATTTTTTTTTTTTTTTACAGACAATAGGACACGCTTGTATGTTTTCATGGAACCAAATTCATCAAATTCGCCACACTTCATGATAACTCAGTACATGCATATCACATATTAAACACGTCCGGTTCATTACTTACTTAAAATAAGGGTTTTTTTCACATTATGAAGATCATGATGAATTTCATGTTAACTTATCATTAAGTCCAACACACTAGGCCATACTGAAGTTCAACTGATAACTGCTAGCAATACTCACAAAGTATTTTTTAAACCCAGATTCTTTTATCAAAGTCATCATGTTTGAGATGTTGATAAAAGTTCCAGAGTGACTTTTGTGTCTTTTTATGAATTTTGAGTTTCATATTACTGTAATGCTGGTAAATGTAGCTTTTTTTATTTATTTTCTATTCATACCATAAAATGATCTAAACTAAAACACTAAACTACATGGGACCTAGAGCTCTGATAAGCCTCATCCACATCGATGTGTATCACTACGTTAGGGATACTTTCTCTTTTCTGTTGGTCTCGCAGGCAGCACCCGTTAACCCTAGACTGAAATATGCATTTATATCGCTTCACAGTACAGTATGTAGAATGTAGCCTGTATATAGCTTTTTAAATGACTACGTTTTGTATCCTTTTTCCTTAATACTTCATTATACATTTTTACTAGTTTTTTGCAAAGTGTAAACAAGAAAAATATATATAAAGATATAGAAATAGTTGTTTCTTTCTATTTTTTGTTTTGGTAGATACATAATAGCAGAGCGTTGTTTTTTTTAACCATCTTTTTTTGTCCTTTTTTTGTTAGACAAAGGTGTTGCCTGGGGAACAAAAGCATCATGATAGCGTAAAATCTCATGGCCTTACATAAACAAAACTACATGTATTGTACTAATTCAATTACACAACTTCGAGGGGGGAAAATGTCAAGTCAAAAGTAAAGTTTCTCCGACCAGCCTTTTGTTTTGGGTTCAGCTGCCATTATTGGGAGTCAAAGTTCTTTTACTAGCACCTTGTGAAGTGTTGTCTGTGTCAGTGATGTAATTTATTAATGTTTGTAGCCTTTTATACTTGTATAATTCTTAAGAGGTTTTGTTTTAAATATTTTATCAGTGTGAAAGCCCCGTAGGAAACTTATCATTAACACGCCTTGTTGAGTTTCACAAAATAGATTTTTTTGTTTGTTTGTTTTTTCAATTTTGCCTTTTATTTTCATTTTGTCAACTGCAACAAGTCATCCATTTAAATTGTTACATTTTGTTATTATCATCATCATTATTATTATTATTATTATTATAAACATGCAGCTCTTTTCATGTCATGCCATGAACTTTATTTTGATAACAGAATATGTACATTCTTGACATGGTTTCTGATCAATTGCAGTGTTTTAGTTATCAATGTAAATCTTGTATCCACCTTTTTTCTGGAGTGGCACGCACTCAAATCGATCTTTGTCAATGGAACTATTTCAGGTTTTTATTTGTACAAAAATGTGTGTTGCTTTGTTGTGGTTTATTTTTATATGTTCAAACCAATTAAACACATCCACTGTACCAGGACAGTGAATGATACCTCTGATTGTGGTGGTAATATTTCCCCCCCCTAGAAGTTTACATGCAAACCTTAATTTGCCTATGTATCATTTTTTGACAAGTTCTCGGCTGTATCCCAACCGCTCTTGTTTGATAGAAGAGTTCATATTGGAAGTGGCTCTGGAGAGTGTACATACAAAGGAGAGTAACTATTGTAGCCTATTCAGAAATTAGCTAACAACTTTTTGCTTAGTGATTAGAGAGATAAATCTGCGTCCCAAATCGTAGATTTATACTCCTCTAGTGCTCTAACCTCTTTTAGTGGAAGTTGTGTTCATACTGAAAAATTCCATTTGATGTACTGCTCTATTCTCTATTAACACCCCGATGATTTTGCTACGTTACACTGCAACATGCTGAGTAAATTACTTTTTAAATGTTTTTCCGCTATAGTAGCGCTCAGGCCTCCATGCCCAGGAGGAACGTCTTCCTCAAACACGGCCACTTCCGGTTTCAACCGCAGGGGCCGCTGGGAGTCGAGAGAGCGAAGGCGGCTGAGGCAGCCGCATTCACGCCAAGGTCAACACCGTTAAAAGACCATTAGCATGGACGGAGCCTTTCGGTGGGCCAATTCAGAAAATGTCGGCCTAGGTTAAACAAATACAAGTTCATCTCAGGCTCTGTCAAGGTATCGGAAATGCTCATTATTCTCATATCACCACAAAATGTCATCAAAGTCTGATGTAAACGCTAGTTATATTTTCATTAATACCGGAGTGGAATTTGTTTATGGGTGTTTTCACAGTTCCCATTAAAAGTGTCCATTTATATTTATTTTCTATTCTTTCGAAGGCATGAAGGTTTTGAGTTAGGCAATCTTCCTTTCGTTTGTGAGAAATTCTACCGTTTATCTACCAGCAGGTGGAGATAACTCATAACTCAGGAAGATGCTCCTTCAGTTCAGAAAAGCTGGGTAAGTTCATCTAGCTGAAATCAGAGGTTTGCATCCTAAATGGTTGCCTGTTGAACATAAATTGCACTACCTGGGGTGTAGAAGCAATTATTATTATTATTATTATTTATTTTTTATTTTTTTAATATTTGTTTTATCCCATGTAGTGCACTTGTACAGGGAGTAAAAAGCTCATAGGAATTCAGTCGTAGGCATTGTGCGTTTTCATAAGTGCATTTAAAAAGGAACTGTTTCATGCAGATGTTTATGCATTACAGTGCTTAAGGGTTTCATACAGTATAAGCAGCATAGCATATGTGGAATGCAGTCATTCTAAAACAATTAGGGTCTAAAAAAAGAAAAAATACCCCCCGCGGAGCTGAAATATGGCGGAATAATCTTCGAGCTACTCCATAAGCAAATAATCATTGTAAGAATGTGGCCTATTTAGATGTTTTTATGTTTAATTTTCCCTCAATTTGCTTCCCTTCGGTCTCTGCCATTTAAACCGCTCCCACATAAATCTTAACAGCATGACATCCATTTCAAAATAATTTGGGATAAACGGCCTTTGAGTCCATATTTGTTATTGTTCGACGACGTCGCGGCGTTACCAACATCTGCCACGTATCCGAGCAGAAAGTCATACCCCGCAACCAAGTAGCGCTCTTTAAGGCCTTTTGCAGCGTATTAACTCTGTTTATGGCCTTCACATCAGGCCTTTTATACTGTTTACACCAGGCTTTGGGTTGTTCCTGCCACTGGTTTGTTTGTCTCCATCGTAGCACTGTTTAGCAAACACGGCTTTAGCAGTTAGTTAAAAAAGAGAGAGAGAGCGGGTGAGTGGCCGCTCTTTAGATAAGAGATTTGAGAGAAAATGTGGAGTTTTCGCTCCCTCTTAGACATAACGTCATTTTGGGGTAGAAAAACACTTTGTCAAAGAAGAATTTTCTTTGAATATTTCAAGACATTTTATTTCTATTTTTATATTCAAGAAAAAAAAATTCTCCTCTTTTTTCTTTATATAGCCTCTTTGGAAAATGTTAAAAACAAAACGAAACAAAAAACGAATAAAAACTAGCCTTAATTAAAGCAGTGTGAATGCTGCTCTGTGCAACACCACAGCTGGATGTGCAGCAAGCTAGGCTTTAAGACAAATACATCAGTTGCCTTTTTAGTTTTTCTCTACTACTGTGGAAACGGGATTGGAAAATCTCTACCGCTTGACAAATTTCCAAGTATACCTCCCACTACTACCTGGCCCCCTTAAACAATACACTACAAGTCCTGATTTTTTTGCAGTTCTTTCACTAGCTAGTGTCGGATAAATGAGTACAATAATGCGTTTTGACAGCTTGTCAATCAAATAAGCCTTGGCCCTAGTTCATGGTGAGGTGACTCAAGTCTGTTGTCAACTCACAGCTTTTTCGCTGGTAAAGGAACATTACTTTTGTCTACACATAGACTTAATCAAAATAAGAGACAATATAGTTTCAGATAATGCTGTGGTTACATTTTTCAATAATTTCACTAGTGCTGCACTTTAATTATACATATATACAAATCCATTTTTAAAAGTCATGCTTTAATAGTCTTGTTCAACGCTGATTGCATTTGTTTGTTAGTTATGAATTAATGCGTTTAAAATGTAAATAAGGTTCCGCTCCAGCTTTGGATAACCCTAGACTGTTCAATGTTGGTTTGGGTTTAGCTTTTAAAAAAAATATTTAACACACATTCTACCCCATGAATGATGTGTTTTAAATACTAAAAGAGAGACAGACAGTTTGGTGCTGTTTGCTCTTGTTGGGAACAGCAGGTGGCCCAAGTCTTGCAGGAAATTCCCTCCATCTAGCATCACTGATTAAAAGCATTAGACTGGGGTTTCCCTACGAGGAAAAGAAGAAAAAAAATCATTTGAGAATCACTGCTGGCTTAGTGCAACTTGAGTACTTAGTGAGAATGGAATATGAAACCTATTAAATTATAATTACTCTCACAGAGTCATTAGAATTTAATTGAGTTTGTGCATTTGGGCCAATATTACTTCTTTTTTGGCCTGGGGAAAAAGTGAAACAATAATGCAGTACAAAGCTGCTGAAGTTTGCAGAGTTTAATGTGACCTTTTTGCCTGGAAGGAGTTAATGATGAGTACCTTGAAGGAGGGGTTCATAATTGGGCAGCGTCAGAGCAGCACGAACGAGGCCTGCTGTGTGTCATATGTGAGCTGATCTCATTGCTCTCGTATGCAGGGTAGCGCTTGCAGATGTGCGATTTCACCGAAGGCCCGGCGCTCTTATTAACATAGTCCTCAGTGGTCCGGCCAAACGTGCTGGCCGAAGGATGCTTTAATTACATCAGAATGTCTGAGTACGTGTCTCTGTGGCCACCATTATTCCGGCATTACCGGGGCTCATGGGTGCTCCTCAGCTTAGCGCCTTTTTGTCCTTTCAGTGCTTTAAGGCTGTCGCTTGCGATAAAGCCACTTTGATTTTGCCGTGAGCAGATTGTGGAGGATGGAGGAGGGGTGACGTGAGCATGGGGCCCTTGCTAGACCACTTGTAGTACTCCCAGTTGTGTGTGTGCCTGCCAACATGTGGCCTTCATTCAGACTTGTCCTTCTTTCTAAATTAGCTCATTTGCGATGTGAGAGGATTAGTAGTTATTTCATTCAATTTAGATCGCAGGCAAGGTGACATTTGAGAAAGCAGTGGCTCAACACAACTTTTTTACAGACTTAAGAAGACAACCTGAAATACAACACTTCAGCATTAATTAACCTACCATTCTAGGACAAGGGTGACAGTGAAGTGACATTGCCGCGGCCACCCAAACATCTTAGTATACAATCCTGAAATTAGTTTATTACATTAGTATGTAACCAATACATGTGTATTTGCAGCTGGCTGCCAGCCAAAGGAAATTATGTGAACGTTTTGGCAATATTGTATTGTAGAAATGCTTATTGAGCAGCTAAGTACCTTTTTCAGTCTAAAAGAAAGAAACCTTGTATACTAGAGAATACTTAAATACATAACACTTTTCACAGTATAACCGCCAGGCAAATGTTTTGTTTGTAATAAGGATCTACGGGATTGGCATGTCAACTTTGCACAATTCACTATTTGACTACCCTTTCAAAATGCGCAGTCAGTTAACAGCTGTGTTCCACTCATGTTTTTCATTCCTTTTCATCAGTATCAAAAAATATCCACTATGTATACAATTGCTGAAAAAGCTATTATTAAGCATTATTAGGGCACGTAAAAAGGCTAGAACTACTTACTTACTTAACTCTAAAGAGGTTTTAACATTCAAAGTATTTCAGTGTGTAAAAAGATTTGCATGGAAATTTTATGAATCATCATATCTCCAGTTCCATTAGCCAACCAGTTTTCCATATTAAGTCTTTAAACTCCTCCTGACCCCCATTCATGTGCATGGTTGTGAAGCGGTTCACGCTGCAGTGTGATCACATCCTTTTGACATGAATAAACACCTATAATCTCAACCTTTTAGATCTCTGTAAACAGACCAAACGGCAGATGCAACAAATTTAGGTTTGAGGCTTCCAAATGCAAACATCTGTTTTTTAACCATACATATGAAACCAGCCATTTTCTATGTAAGCAATCCCAGTGTCCATAAGGAAACACTTCTAGCTGTAACTTCAGGGTAGTGTTTTAAATAACAACAGAAGAGTTCTTGTGAGTTAATTTGAATAAGTGGTCCTTCGTTGGTAATTAGCTATGGTTATTTTAAGGATGATGCACATTTCATTTAGATTAAGATAATAAAGGATTTCTATTCAAAAGGTGGTGTTTAAGAAACTTTGCATACTATTCCTGTCAGAGAGGTAAATTCTTTTTTTGAGAAACAACCTTTTACATTTATTACTGAAGTACACTACAGTTACTCCCTAGATTTTGATTTAAACATTTAAATCTATGAACTGAGACAAATCCCCCAATCCTTCCTGTTGCATACAAGTGCAACTACTATGAACAACCACAACTTCATCAAAATAACAGGCCTACTCCAACAAAAGACTCGCAAGCATGGAGGATTGTATTCAGCTGGTGCTGGGAGTCTCCCAACTACAATTACTCCGTTTACATGTGGCAGTATGAGACGGAAATTGCTTTTGAAGGACACGGCTTTGTTTCTGTGCGCAAGCCTCATGTTTACCCGGGTATTTAGATGAAACTCGATGCCATGCCACGCATCAGCAAGTGTCTGAGATGGCCTTTCAAAGGGCTCATTTTCAAGCACATTCAAGCAAGCGCCAGTCTAATCCACTCGAGAAAAGACAGCTTCTGTGACAGAACCGGATCGAAAAAACAACCTGATTTATTTAAAAACATTTAAAGGTTTCCAATACATAAGCAAATGAGTAATATTGTATTGTAATATTGTTATATATAAGTATTTAACCAAACTGTTTGAAAGTCATGAGTCCATAGCCTACCACTAACACACGGCAATGGTCAGCTGTTAATTGTTTGTCATTTAGGCAAGCATTTTAGTGATGGCAATTCAAATATAATTCTAAACTCACTCTACTACAAGTTGCCTTAGAGTTTACTAGGCCAGCCTTTGCTTTTCCCAAACAGGTAATGTGAGCAGATTGTCTTTCTCCTGAGTGTGTAACATATCTAAATCATTAGGACTTTCTCTCCGCCCCTTGGCACTATGCCCTCTGAACCCCCAGGGTCAAGCGGCTGCGAGCTCCCTGACCCCCGGTACTTCCTCTGAATATTAAAAGGCTAGTTATGTCGTCAAGAGCCCTGATATAGAACATGGCCTCATTTCCAAAGATGGCCAATCAGTGCAAAAGGCCCAGGATGGCCAAGGCTTTTATGTGGGCTATTGAGAGTCGTAATGACTGCACACAGAGGAAGTGTAGGGCATTTTGAGGAGAAATTATGTGGTCACATGCCTACCGGCTGTAATGCTTTGTCTAAATCCTCCTAACTTGCGCTCTCCCTCTCCTCTCGGGTTTATGTTATAGAGATGAATGTGGTGCGCTCATATTAAAGACATCCCAGATGATGTGAGGCAGACCAGCACAACTGACAGGGATTATTTAATTCTCAATTTTGGTGCATTTAAAGCAGAATGTTAAAAAGAGAGCATTTCAGCCTGCTTACCACAAGGATTGTACTTGCACACTCCGTCTAAGCAATTAGCAGCACATTGATTGACATTCTGATGCAGAAACTTCTGACAGGAAGATTATGTCCATCTGCTTTGATGTAGCCAAGACTGAATTCATGTCTCGCCACTTCAGACAGTAATTGTAACAAGACTAAGACTCCTCCTATATAGCTCTTAATGAGATATGAACATACAGTGACAATATTGTCTCTCTAGAAACTTTAGACAAATTATTATTACGTTATTTTTACATTACGGAGTGAATAAAACAATGTATGATGAACAAAAAACAATCTAGTCAAGCAGGTAAGTATTATGCAAGCACTTATTAGATCAAATTCTGGATATGCATCAGCAAATGGAAAATGCTTGGCCTGGTCTTATGCTTTTCTGCGCCATAGAGATGCATGTAAAAAAAAATACTTGCATCACCTTCCACAAACCGGAGCATGCAGCAGGCGCAAGGTGCCCGCTTGCCAATCTGCCACCTAACCTTTGACCTCTTTAAGTGTAAATAATTGGGGAGCTCGTTCTTTAAACTAAATTGCAGGGTGAGAGGAAGCAGCAGCAGCCTCAGGCCCCTGCGTCTCCTCAGGTGCCTTGACAGGCGTAGTAATACTCCACCTTTGGCCAAGTCATTAGTGCACAATGTCTCCATTATCTCACAAAAACCCCTCTCCAGTCATCGCTGTGCTTCAGTGGTACACTGTTCGATGCTTCCGTGTTTGATTAGAATTGTGTTTTGGATGAAGCACAATTGAACGAACACTGACAGGGTTTATATAAAGTCAGACCAGACATGGTAAGAGTGAATTCAATACAAAAATTTATTCATTCAAAACTGGGAATTTTGCTGCGGTAAGACTGGAATTTGGGATTGAAATCAAGGTATCTGAACTCGATGGGTTGCTTAGCTGTTCGGCACCATGATTTGTTATGACTGAAAATCAGACAGACCAGTTGGAGTCATGGAATAATCCATGATCCGTAGCATTTCATATAAGTCTGATAAACTATAACATCATAATTTTAATTCAAAATAAGTGCTTAAATGTAGGGGAGGGCAGGGAACAAACGAACATGGGGTACAAAGAACCATGGAATTTTTATATGGTCGCATCGGAGGTATTGCGACGTGTTTGTCAAATAACGACAATCACCCCCTCTTCGTTTGAGAAGAAAGCCGAGGGAATAGGAGCAAATCTTTCGGAGAACACGTTTTAAATATATTTTTACCAGAAGTGTTTTTTGATTGTTGTGTGTCTGGTACATGATAGAAAACCTATATTTAATAAACATAATAAATAAATAAAAACAGTGAACAATCATACTTTCAACTTATCTTTATCCCGGATGAGAAGTAGAAAGAGGACAACAGATAAGGGCGTGCCCAGGGAGATTTGAGAGATGGCAGCATCAGAGGTGCCAAAACAACTGGTTTGATTGATTTATAATAAACTAAAATGTCTACAGTGATCATAGCTTGTCATCAATATTATTGATTGACAATTTGATTTCCTTATGAGATTAGGTCTATATGTTTTTGCTAGCCTAAAATCCCATAATGCAACATGAGAAATGAGAAATATTCTATCCTTTTCACACACATTGTTTGAGATAAAGGGTCGTATAGTCTTGATTGATGTGGCTGACAAATGCAGCTTCTTGGTGGTCTGGACCGTGGAGACCCCAGTGTAGATCTGTGATACGTGACAAGATAAGAAGTCATATGATGGAAAAACATAGACCTGTATGAAATATTATCAAACTAAATATGATCAGTAGTTGTACTGCATATTTGATTTGGTTAGGTTGTTCCCCTCTGTCCCCTACTTGGACTAGACATGTTAAACATTCAATGCAACTCTAACTTGGAGGCTGTAAGAGTTCTAATGTATTGCTCATGTTTATAGAGTGACATTAACTGCTTAGATGACCACATCACCTCATTTTGCGACTTTATAAGGAGACCCATTTTCTGATGGGTCTGCCATGACTGACAGAGCTTAAATTTAAATCCTTTAAGTTCTCCCACCACCTCGAGTGTCATTACAGCAGCACTTAGCGCAGTAAATATGAACGAGAAACCCGCAGCAGGTTCATCCTACCCACACTATCTGCCGCTTTAATCAGCTGAACGGCTGAGGGCTGATTGTGCAACGTAAATGGAGCGCGAGCGCGCGCGTCGCCAACCCCCTTTTTATTTATGTTTTAAATCGCGCGCGTAAGGTGAATTATGAGCCGTTCATTACGCCAAACGCTCAAAGTGGCCCTGAAAACAAGCACCTTTTGGAGCCCCGAGCATCTGCTCGTTCAGTGCTGAGCAAAACCCACACAGGTGTGTGAAGACGGTCCGGCTGGATAGTGCTGTGAACCTTTTACGCCTTAAACTTATAAATGGCTCATAGCTCATACACACACTCATCACACGCACACTCATCACACACACACTCATCACACACACACACTCATCACACGCACTCATCACACACACACTCATCACACACACACTCATCACACACTCATCACACGCGCACACACTCATCACACACACTCATCACACGCACACACTCATCACACACACACTCATCACACGCACACACACATCACACGCACACACTCATCACACACGCACACACACACGCACACTCATCACACACGCGCACACACTCATCACACGCACACTCATCACACACACTCATCACACACACACTCATCACACACACGCACACTCATCACACACACTCATCACACACACACGCACACACATCACACGCACACACACACATCACACGCACACACTCATCACACACGCACACACACACGCACACACTCATCACACGCACACTCATCACACACACGCACACTCATCACACACACTCATCACACACACACGCACACTCATCACACACACACACACAGACACACACATCACACACACATCACACGCACACTCACACGCACACACTCATCACACGCACACACTCATAACACACACACAGACACACACTCATCACACACTCAGAAAGAAATAAAGAAAAAAAAGGTATGGAACTGTACCTTTTCTTGTCACTGGGTCGGGACCCTTAAGGGAACATCTTTTGTACCTTTTTAGTGTGTATCTTTTACCTGGGAATGTGTACATAGTGTACCTTTAAACACAATTAGACCTTAAGGACCACTTGTACCTTTTTTTTTTAATTCGCTTCTAGAGTAAAACTTTAAAGGTACACCACATGCACCTTCCCAGGTAAAAAATGCATACTAAAGGTGCAAAAGATGTTCCCTTAAGGGTACCAACCCAGTGACAAGAAAGGTAGAGGTTAGTACCTTTATTCTGAGAGATGAGAGGGGAGAAATTCTGAAGTGTAGGTTGCTAAGTGGAGTCCATTTACACTTCGTTTCTTCATTTGTTAGTGCAACAGTTTTAACCATGCACGGCTTATGGCTTGCCATCTGGACTGCCAAGCGTGGACGGGTGGCAATTTCGTGCCCTCTGTAAATAAACACGTCTAAACCTGGCAATAATGATCCCGAGCGCTTGTGTCTTATTGCTGGGTAGAGATAGAACGGATTTTCACATGCATTCCCTTAGACCTATAAATAGCGCCTGCACCAATCAAACAAAATGAATGAGCTGTCAGGGCGAAAGTATTTGACAAGCGAGGCACAATTTGTTGAATTGCAAAGAGGAAAGATAGGAAAGAGGCGGTGGGGCCGACTGATTTAGTAGCGCACAGGAGTGACTGGACCAGTCCGAGTTTTCGCAAATTCAATTATAGGGGAAATTTAATTCGCACACGTTGTCCACCTTCCTCAGATGTAGGCTACACACATTTTAGTGTGCAAATGTTGCTTTGGTTTTACACTGGCGGTGTATATATATATATATATATATATACACACACACCAACAGAATAAATTCATATTAAAACTATTTCAACGTGTAGATCAAATCAAGTATTCCCTGGTCCGCAATAGGGAAATAGAAAACCGCAAACGACACATGGTTCGATTTATTTTCAATTTTTTTGGTTTTGTTATAGAAAATTCCATTCCAATTCAATTCATATCCACTTTTTTTTTTATCCTACTAAAACATTTAATTCTCGGCCTTTTCTCACGTTCAACTTCACATTTCTCTTTTGGACATAAAATAGGAAATAAGAATGAAAAGGTATCTTTTCATTAACACCCGCAAAGGTCACCAGCAGAGGGCAATAGGAGGATTTGAACAAGCGGCGAAAGATACGGCCTGAAACAAAGCTGTGATAAAATAGGGTGATTTGTTTTTTTTATTATTATTTTTTTTTTTTGCAAATTTGACGTTTTCTGTCATCAATCCAATATTTAAAACAACATATAAGGTCTTTCTGAAATCCCTAAAATGCTGTCTAATCATGTCAAGAGGGAAAATGTATATCAAACAAAAGACATGACCATCCATTTAGTGGTTTGCTCCCAAGCATTATTTTCCTGCACGCATGGGGTAGTCTGAAACACTGGTGTTACTAACAGTGCAGTTGTAAAATAACTTTTCTTTTTTCCAATTAATGAGCTAAAACCTTTTTTACAATATTTAATTAATCAACATTTTAATCAAATCATCAACAAAAATAAAACTGTGTTGAATAAAACTGCGCCTAATATGGTGTTGTCATCATGTATGCAGCAAGTATGCTACATGAAGTCCCTAAAATGCCTTAGTTGAACAGCTTATGGAACTGTTCCAGAATACCTGAAACATTTTGTTCCACTCTTTTATAAAGTAAAGCAATGTAAAAAAATATAAAAATGGGTGAATAAAAACACAGTTGCATCAACAAACACAAAAGGTTTAAGTGTGCCACATCACCCGAGTTCACCCTACCCTAGACAAACACGCGAACGCAAACGACATCCAGACTAGCATTGCTAGCACATGTCCGTGTTGTACATAATCAGTATGCCGCATGCTCCTATGGAGGCTCGAAA
Organism: Olivaichthys viedmensis; assembly: GCA_028565825.1. Lineage (NCBI taxonomy): Eukaryota > Metazoa > Chordata > Actinopteri > Siluriformes > Diplomystidae > Olivaichthys > Olivaichthys viedmensis. The sequence goes on from JAOUQW010000001.1 coordinate 16,548,907, forward strand.
TCCCAGTACTCAAGGGGCCGATACAGAACGTCTCTAAACCGACTCGGCTACTAATAACCACAATGATCAGAAACATGTTGACTATTGGGGTGTGTGTATTATTGCAGGCTACTTATTGCACAAGAGAAGAAAGGAAAAACAAATACAGTCAAGCCGGAAAGTCTGCACACCCCTTTCACCTTCTCCACGTTTCATTACATTACAGACTTATTCTA
>JAOUQW010000001.1:16549221-16562019 GCA_028565825.1 Olivaichthys viedmensis
GGCTAATACCATCCCTACAGTGAAGCATGGCGGTGGCAGCATCATGATGTGGGGATGTTTTTCAGCAGCGGGAACGGGGAGACTAGTCCTGTGCAGACTTTCCGGCTTGACTGTAAGTCAATCCAGAAATATAAATATTTTAATGAATAAATATTTAATTTTTTGTCCAAATGAGAAACGGCAGTTTCTTGCCAAGCATTTTCAATTGCGTTCTCTCTGAATGAAGAGGTTGTGAAGTGCCACAGATATGTTTTTGTGAGCAAACATGCTCATCAAGACATTTCTCAAACTATTGTTGCCTGCTACAGCGCCTCTAACTGCAAAGTGGAGCTGTCTTTCCTATGAAGTGAATAGGCAGTGGTGGAAAGTAACTGAATACATTTCTGTCGTTCTGCTAGCTTTTCAAACAACCTGTCTTATGCTAGGTTCAGGTTTAGTTTCGCATGATAACTCCCCCCCCCAAAAAAAAAGGTTTCTGTTGTTAACTAACTCTGTCCTGTGACCACTTCTTGGAATGGGAAGTGTTATGCTTGTTTGACCTTGCTATCTTTGAATTCAAGATTTTAAATTTAAAAGGTGCCGGCAGTCTATATAACAATGATAACACATACTCAGCAATATTTCCAGATTTCTGTGACCAGTTTAGTACACTGGATATTATAAATCGGGGACATTATGAGGTCAGTGGAGATTCAACTTGAACTTAATGTTAGTGCCTCCACTGCTGTCATGTCCCCACTTTTGCTTTCATGTGTGGTGCACCTTCTGCTGTTTCTACAGGACGACGAGCTGGCAACACGTTCACAACCAGATTTCACCAAAGGCCATAATGCAATATATATAACTTGTTGCTAAGAATAAGATGTGTATGTATTAAAATGTTAGCCTAATATGGTATTTCAAATGGAAAAAACTCACTGTAATGGTGAATGACAAGCTAAGGCCTTGCAGGACCGCGTTCAGTTATTTCTTAGAGACAGACGCTACTTTCCATACTAGAAAAGATGATAGATGCCTTAGGCAGTGATCACTCAATCACCTCAACAGACAGCGAAGGGAGTGAAATACTTGACTAGGAGCACAAGAGTTAGGCTAAGGCATATTCTTGCCAAGAATTATTTTAACATAAATGTTACTATATATTTGGATATAATTGAGAAGGGGTTGTTTCTAATTCACCAGATGCTTGTAAATGCAGTACCTTTAGTGCTTAGGGAGACACAAAGCTTATATGAAGTTGTTTTTTTGCAATTCCCATGGTGCCAGTTACTGGAAGCAGAATTCCATAAAACATATGCCATTCCTGAGGATGAGTTCCAGAATGGAAGAAAAGCAAAAACAAGGTAAAATACTTGCATATAATCAGAGATTTTTAATCTAAAACTACACTTAAGTAAAAGCGTTGTTGCTTTAATGAAACAACTAGAGTAAATTTCTGTGTTCTTAGCTTCTTAGTTCATCCAGCATCAATTCACATTTGAATCTTAGCTTGGGTGCTATTTTTGTTTGCCTTTTTGTTATATTTTCAGTATAATTAAAATAAAAGTGTGAAATATGAACAACCACTAAGCAGCCTGTCTGCTGTCGGCAACAAAGCATGATCAAAATTAAACATAGAAAGGGAATCAGTAACTAAATGCATGTATGTACACCCGCGAAAAAGAAAGTACACCTTATTTAAATTCAATGATTTTACACATCAGGGAATAAATAACTTCTATAATTAGACACATCGAGCTTAAGGTATCCGACAACATATAACACATTTTAGTAAGTTATTATTTATTCAACAAAAAGTAAGGCAAAATGCAGAAATTGTGTGGAAAAAAGTAAGTATGCTCTTACTGCTTTAATAGAAATTATGAAGGTAATTAGCAAGTATGTGCTGCTAAATCAAATGCGCCTGATTAGTTGACCATCATGAAGTGACTAACTCTAGAAAAGCAGATATTTTGGCAGTTAAGTGGTTATTTTCCATTCTCAGCAGTGGTCAATGTACTGAAAACCTTTGCTTAACAGTAAAAAACTATTAAAATGAAATTACAAAAAAAAAAAAATGCAATTCATAAACATGCTATATTGTGCTCTATAGCACAAGTATATAATTTTGGGCTTTATATGCAAGCATTAGATAAAATGTACTGGGCTTAAAAGTTGAACTTTCAACCACTGCACATTCCCTTCGCAGCAAAGCCCAGTTTATTATTGTCTATTATCTCTAAAAATGCCAATAGTAACATAAACACTAAGATTACACCCGGGAAAATGGTGGAAAACCTGCGTAAGGCTATTTTGTACACCAGAACTAAGAGGCTAAAGTAGAATGCAATCAAGTTAGATTTTAGACACTGAAAGGATCTGAAATATTCTGCACGTTTTCTCTTCTGACTTTAAACATGACACGGTTGCTCTCATGAAAATCCATCACAAAACCGCACCAGTTTGCACGAGATGATTGCATTATTAAACCTTTGGGGTGCAGGAAGCCAACTAAATGCAAAAATAGGACCAACCGTTTTCAAGCATGTGCATTTATTTCCATTTCATCCTATCAATGTCAAGAACAGAAATTGGATAACGGGTTGTTTACCGTTTTCCAATACTATACATCAAATCAGAAATTGGATAACGGGTCGTTTTTAGGTTTCCAATTTTCTATTAAAAAATAAAATAAAAATAATGAACAAAGGGTCATTTTTTTCCTATTGAGAAATGGAAATTAAATTGCCAAAACGTACATGGACCCTGAAACCACATAGGGAAGTGTATTTAAGATTACTCAACAACACAACACAGTGTTAAGCTTCCATTACTTGTTAGCTATGTTTGCTTCATAGCTCGAGTGCAAAACTAAAGAAATAACAATTTGGACACCAAATATGATCTACCTGATAAATTACATTTTAGGTAAGAGGAATATTTGTACAGTGTTCATTTAAGTCCAGCTGGACACGATTAAAGTGAATGTTAAAAAATGTAAATGAAAGTAAATTCAGCGAGTCTTTAATTAAATATCAGTGGTGCAACTAGTCTAGAACTTCATCCCCCTTTTTATTTTTTTTTAGATGACCCAGTTGGGCAATAAGTAAATGTCAGATAAGGAATGATTTGCTAAAAGCAAAACCATTAAAATAAACTAAGCATTAGGCTCTGTGGGGGTGTGTGTGTGTGTGTGTGTGTGTGTGCGCGCGCGTGTGCGTGCAGAACTGGTCGAGCCGCTCTAATTCAGTTGAATTACAGTCATGTTTGCCCGACTGGCACATTCACAGCTGTGATAATAGCAAGGGGGCGTGCAGGGCCTTCAGCAGCCTCAAGCCTGCTCAGTGTCCACAGGAGCCAGTGCCCAGCCATGTGTGCATGTGCAGGTTTCTGTGTGTATGTGTGCAGGCCTGCACGTGTGTGTGTGCTGGTATATGGAGGCTTGCACATGTGTGTATGCATGTGTCCGTGTGAATGCATGTGCGCACACTCGGCCACATGCCGTTCCTTTGACTATGTCCCGGCTGAGGAAGACAAAAATCGGCTGCCATGTTTTCTTTCCCGGGAAGTGTGTTTATTTTCTGTTTCTTTGGTTTCAAAGCGTGGGCAGCAGACTGCGGAGGAAACCAGACTCATTAAAATTAAAGTGCTTTGATTGAATGGTGCTTTTCTTGCATGTGGCACAAATATTTTAAATTTCAGCTTTTGTCATGACATTACAGGCCCATTGGCCTTTGAGAACAACTGGTGACACGTTGAGAGAGTGACAGTTTGGGAAGACAGACCGGTTTGTCTGACAAAACACAATAGATGAGAGGTGAAGAGAAGATTATTTACACAGGAGCCTTTAAAACGAATTGAAAGAAGACTGTTCGACTAATTGGTATGTTATGTTAAAGGTTATTTAAATTTTTTGCAAGAATCTAAAACGTATGCCTAGAATGTCATTCTACCAGGTCCACCCTGTTGTGGTAGCCAGAGGTGTCATACATAATCCATTGCTGTGCATTGCTCCCAATATTTTTATTTCTTAATGGATTTAAATCCATGTGTTATAGCCGGCGCATGATAAACTAGTACACGTGTAAGAAATTTTTTATTGTAAGAGCAGGCCTAGTCATAAGGCTTATTTAATCATTAGCAATCAATGCAACATTTTAGCAGATAAGTCAAATCACGGGCATGTTTCAAACTTCAAATCAAAACTGGTGTTTTTCCCTTGTTAGTTCCTATACCTGATCATATTGTGCATGATCCAGCAGTATCAGTTACTTAAAAGACAAAATTCTTGTTGTTCTGTAATCAAATCAAATCTTTCATCAAAATGCCATGACTTTCGCCCACCTGTAAACATCTTTTAATTTTTGACTGTCACCATGCACGTGTAGGTGGGTAAAAATAATATGAACCGATAATATCATGTCATATTTCACCTCTCTCTCTCTCTCCTCTCACCCCCAGCTATCATCAAGTGAAAATGCTGAGCCTATTTCACTCAGAAAGAAGAAAATGTTCAGAAAAAAACTGTGTTAAGCTTTTCGTTCTACGTTGTCTTTAATCATCTCTAGAGGGGGTCTCTGGAGAAGATGCATGCCAGATTGACCTTTTGGCACTGGAGTAAAAAAAAAAACAAAGTTTAAACTTTTAGAACTTTTTATTATCTGCTATCCGTTTCTTCACGATTAGGGGCATTTGCTAGCACTTGATTGCTGCAAACTTGTAGCACCCTGAACTCTGTTCCCTTCCAGTGTGTGATCATGTCGGTAAGCTCTCCCGTGCAGAGCCCCACACAGCGACACACACGTGCGCAGCGTCGATGGGGGTGAATGACTGCACTGAGCGCTGCATCTGATCAAGGCTGGTGTAGGGTGTAAGGAAATACTGTGGTGGGATCATCACAGCACATAATACTGACCAAAACCAACCAGGGACAATCCAGCTGCTCTTGGAGCGGTATTTTTTTTTTTGTGTAAAGAGATATTGAATTGCTATATGAAGACAAAGATCATAAAGCATTTTGCATTGGCATGCTGAGTGCAAAGAACTAAACAAGGAACTGTATATTATAGGTAATTAAGAATGATATTACTTGCAGTATTACTTAAATGACATTTTAGGGTTAGAGTCTAGTCTGTAAGCATAATACAATTTTTACACTTTACTAATTCTTGCAGTACAAAAGATAGCTATTCCAATTAGAGGCGTTTGAGGTTTTCTAACAGGTGTGTGTTGTGGACTCAATGCAGTGTGTGTGTGTGTGTGTGTGTGTGTGTGTGTGTGTGTGTGTGTGTGTGTGTGTGTGTGTGTGTGTCTTTGCCTGTACTAAGCCATGTAATTGGAGACTGTTAGTAAACAGTCTGTCTTTTCTCAAAAGTGCCCAAGAGATTTGCCCCAGGAAGTCAAATTACAGCGAAACTACCTAATTTGGATTGGGGCTTCTAGCTCTATGCTTGAGTCAGTGATCTAAATTGCTGCAGGACCCATTTCACTATCTCTGGGCATAGCTCTCTCCAACAACAACTGCAGGCAACATAGAGCCGTTATGCTTGTTTCCTGAAGATATTAGCCCAAGAAAATTGGAAATTGAAACATCTCAAATTGCTGGTTAACCAAATTGTTTCTAATTTGTGAGGACTCTTCATTCAAGTATTAGGGTAACTTCGTAAGAGCAAGAAAATAAATTCAAGATATGTGCTTTTTCTTTTGAAAGACATAACATGATTAGTCGTTTTTTAATTCTCATTAGCAAAGACAGACTGCTTTTGCAGAGAAAATGGAATTGAGAAATTTGGATGTTGCCAAATATGAGGCCGTATTTGTTTGCTTATTATTGAAATAAGTCAACTTGGCTTTCTGACGCACACTTACAAGGTCAAAAAAGGTATAAGAAAAGCTTATATGGACAGTATAACACATCTTACAAACCATATATATATGATTAACAACACTTTCTGATAAATGATTATGTAGTAAAATCAGATTCATTGAATTATTGCCAAAGATCTATCTGTCTGAGCTTAGTATTTTTTCCATGTGTCAATCCTAACATAATAGACTCACTTCTTAATGACTATTCTGCATTTTCTATCCATTAGCCCTGTCAAAACTGTCTGCGTGAGAAAACAGCATCTGATGACAGCTCAGTTACAATGCATTATCAGGGTTTCAATGACATTTACATTAGTTCTTTTCATGCTCAGCTCTCAGTCACGTCATGCTCTAATGGAGCGATCTTTCAGAGGTGTTGGCGATTATGACGTTAGCTGAAGCAGCCCACTCTAAAACAGATGTAGGATCACAGGTCTGTCAGCGAGGATGTTGTCTGTGCTCACTTCCACCAGCCTATCGACAGCTGCTGTCACCTACTAGTTTTAGAGAGCTCCATCTGCGTGTGTGCTGTACATGCTGTCCACACCAGCTTACACCCCCCATACATTCACATTCACCTAGGCATAAAGAAATCTCTCAGTGTTATGATAATTGCTGTGCATATTGCTATATGTTTACACAAGAAATGTAGGCAGAATACTACAAATTACTACAAAATGCTACAATAGTACAACATGGCTTATAAATGCACCATTCATTCATTTTATGTAGAGCTTTTGTCCTTTTTTCTTCTTCTTCTCTTTACAAAAAAATGGAGTGATATTTAATATGGCAACCTGAAGATATGAAAGAGGGTTAGTCTAAGCAGGCCCCCCGACCACCCCGAGGGACTGCAGCAAATTGTATTTGCTGGATGTGATAAATTGTCTGCATGCTTGAACCCAAAGGTTGGCAAATTAACAGTTAATTAGTGGTTGATAAATAGCAGATCTGCACCAGACCCTCAGCTGCTGCAACCTCCCTCTCTCCTCCCCATCTCACTAAGGCAAGTGTTTATGCGCCGGTAACAAGTGTCAGAGCAGATTGTTATGTCTGCATTTTGTCACATGGTGAGATTGCTCTCAGATGTGCACCCCGTCAAAAAAAAAAAAAACACACACACACACACACACACACTCTCTCGCTCTTACAGGCTTACAAGGTAAACAGATAAACAAGCTGTCCCAAACAGAATGAAAACACTCCCACTCACACACACACACACACACACGCATTACACACTTCCCATAACATCTGTAGTCAGATTTTCCACTGTTTTAACCAAAACGTCTTGCGCAGTCAGTTTCTGGCCAGCGCCTGTGCTGTGTGTGTGTGTGTGTGTGTGTGTGGGGGGAGGTATCTTGTATGCAGAGAGGGAGAAAGAGGCACTGAACGGCTGTGAAACGGCAGTGTGGAAAGATTGCGGGTACCACAGGAAGACCAGGCACACCCTAACACATACACACTCACACCCACACACATGGACACAGCTCTAAAAATGGAGTTCAGATTGCAACTGAATGAGTAATCAAGTTTACAAATTCCAAACGTTTTGGCATCAATCAGCACACCCCTGATGTGCATTCCATCCCTCGCTCTCGTTCTGTCCTCCGTTCGCTGTGTTTAAGTTGGCTGAGTGTCTCTCGCCTCTCTGCTCTCCCTTTCTCTCTCCTTCTATGTCTCCTCCAGATGGACAGCATCTCTCCCTCGCTCTGTCTCTATCACCGATTAGTCCAATCGCTTTCTTTCCCATTTGCTTCGCTTTGGTTTCACACTGAGCAAAAAAAGCATTTGGTGAGTGGGCGTGTGGGAAAGGGGGAAAACCTGAAAACACTTCTCATGGGCCGCATCAGGGTGGAATCGTGCTCTCGCTGTCATTCAAGCACACTAGAGTGTTCTACAGTTCTTACATTCCTCGCTTGTATCACATGTTACTTCACTCACTGGTGGTTTGAATGTTTCCCAGACTGCCTTGCCTCCAGCTGTCAGGAGTTTTGCATGAAAGGCTACAAACACCTCCGACTTGCTGCTTTCTGCTTCAAAGAGGCGCCAAAAGCCTTGTGATGAAAAGATCAAAAATGCCAACTCTTCTCTGTGCTCACACTCCTGATCTCACTCCAAATGAGAGCTCATACTGGATTTGGAGTGAGTCATGTTTGTTGGAGAGTCCCTTGAATTAATGCCTTGCTAAAAGACACAAGCGGAATCGTAAGTGCATAGGCCTGCCTGGATTTCATAACACACCGCCTTGCACGTAAAACAGGTTTCCAACCTTTTTTTAAATATCGACAAAACATTTGACCTTTTTGACACTGCAGTTATGCATAAGTAATAGTATCATGTGACAGGGTTTTCATCACATGCCTCTCCTCCAACAAACCAACAAAACAAAGCAACTGAGAAAGCGGGACGACGGCCCAACGATACCAGCTGGACTAAGACCACAGACCGGGACATTCTCAGTTTCATTAAAAACGTCCACATTTGACGGGACACTACGGCAGATTAAAAAGGAGAGTTTCTTGGAGTTAAAAGTGGTTGCTTCATTTCTGCGCCGTCGTCTTTTGGATGTGTTCGCTGCGGAGATCAGCTGAGACAGAAGAAGGATAAGAAACTGGCCGCTATTAATCAGCCGTCTGAAGATTATCGCTCGGCGGTGGGAAAGTCAGGGGGAGAGAACGTGTCAAACACACACTTTTTTTGATCAGTTACAACTCTTGCACATTTTTTTGCTGCAGGAATGACATCATTATGCAAAACATTTTTTTGCGTCGTGTCAATTTGATGGAAATTCACAAACGTTTTTAACGTGTTTTCATTTCATCGCTTGCATTACGAGCGTAAAAAGTCGATGGAAACTTAGTTATTGTTATTATCCCCCAATAGGATGCTGCCCAGGCAGACACCATTTTCAGGCAGCATTCTTGTCCCATTTCACGAATAGTTTCCTATGCAGTTCAACAATCTAAGATTCATGGGAAGGCTAACTGTACAGCACAGATTTCACACTACGGCTGGACGATACGCTGGTGTTATCGTGAGAAATTATGCATCATTGGTACACGGCCAACTATTCGTTCAACAACCATAAAAGGGCCTGTTAGCCACAAACTCTGATGTTACACTGTCAAACTAAAACTGATCACTGATTGGAAACAAGTAGCTGATTAGACGTAGCTGATCTTATTCACCTTTTTGACAATTGCTTGATTTCTCCTTGTGCTGCTTCATAGTGTGTGGGGGGTTTTTTTTGTTGCAAATGTGCATTTACTGTTTCGCTGGTGCCTCTGTTCTTGATGTGTCTGTTCTGACTTGTTAGCAAACCTCAAAAAGGCTAAATAAAGTGATAACATTTCATGTATCCTGAGCTAGATTTACAGCTACAGTAGTTGGAATGCCTTGGTAGATTTAGCGCGGACATCTGTACTGTAATTCCAGCACACTTGGCTTTTCCAGGTAACAACCACGCGTGGCGAATCTGCATCGCTGAAACATCTGGTTTCTTACATATTCATACGGAAACAAGCAAATGTCCATTTTAACACTGAGAAATGGCTGTGAGCAGCAAGGTTTTTTTTCTTTTGTAGACCAAAACTGTGTAATGAAATAAACTAAGTTTGCTACGCTGTCTGCAATATTTATGTAGCGTGCTATGTTGCTAATTGTCAGTTAGGTTGTTTGCTAGCACCTAGCTACTGAATAGGCCAAAACAGTACAGTCCTCTATTATACTGACTCTTCATTGCACATGTACATGACCCCATAGAACATGTTTTAAGTTCCCTCAACAATAAATTCTAATAAGAGCTCTTCTGTCACCTGCTGTGGCTGTGTCTCAAGTTGCATACTATGACATAAATATTAGTATCAAGTATTTACTATATATTAATTTAAGGCACACGGGTTTGTATATATTCATTAAATTCACGAACTGTATTGTACTAATTAAAAATGCACTGGATGTAGACAGTGCTACCTGACATTAGCTTGCGAAAAAGTGTCCATCGATTGACACTTCATTTGTTCGGCAAATACAGTTCATTGTCCAGGGTCCAGGTCTTTTAACTGTACTACATTTGTTTGTAATTTTACGTGTGAACACACAGTTATGTATACTCAAAAATCATTTGGAATAATTGAATAATGTAGTCCAAGGGTCCTGTAAGAGAGGCTGTGCTGTGAGAATGTGGCTCTGGGGCTGTCTGGCTTTACGAGGCTCTAGCTCTTCCATATAAGGGACTTTCTTTCTCCTACACGGCCCAGATGAGGGCACTGTGTCCTGGGCACTTAGCGTGGACTGAGCCTCATGCAGTGGGATTGGTGGAAACGGCTCGGTGCCCGGGCTTAAGAAAGAATGCAAATCATTGAAATTATAACCAGACAGCACAAAAGGGTGATGGAGCAACGGCCGAGGGCTGCAGCACACATGCTGGCTCACACGTATGGACACACACACACACACACACACATACTTTTAAGCACACATATTTTATTTTGCAGATAAATAATGCTATGCCGGCACCTAACCTTAACCTCAGTAACCCTAACCTCTGTAACCCTAACTTTAACCATAGGTAACCCTAACCTTAACCTCAGTGACCCTAACCTTAACCTCAGTAACCCTAACTTTAACCACAGGCAACCCTAACCTTAACCTCAGTAACCCTAACCTTAACCTCAGTAACCATAACCTTAACCTCTGTAACCCTAACTTTAACCACGGGTAACCCTAACCTTAACCTCTGTAACCCTAACTTTAACCACAGGTAACCCTAACCCAAACCTCTGTAACCCTAACCTTAACCTCAGTAACCCTAACTTTAACCACAGGTAACCCTAACCCTAACCTCTGTAATCCTAACCTTAACCACAGTAACCTTAACCTTAACCTCTGTAACCCTAACCTTAACCTCAGTAACCCTAACCTTAACCTGTGTAACCCTAACCTTAACCTCTGTAACCCTAACCTTAACCTCAGTAACCCGAACCTTAACCTCAGTAACCCGAACCTTAACCTCTGTAACCCTAACCTTAACCTCTGTAACCCTAACCTTAACCTCTGTAACCCAAACCTTAACCTGTGTAACCCTAACCTTAACCTCTGTAACCCTAACCTTAACCACAGTAACCCTAACCCAAACCTCATTAACATTAACCTTAACCTCATTACACCTAAACCTAACCCTAAACGTAACCTCAACACACCTAACCCAAACTTTAACCTCAGCACACAAAATCGTTTGTCTCTTTTAGTTGTAAAGACCTGCCATTTTTGTACATTTTGGTCAGTCAGTCAAATGTCACCACAATGTCAAAACATTTGGTCCCAACAAACAACTAAATACATGACCATGCACACACACACACACATACACACAGTTTTTAAAAAGATGTCTTACCCTGCCACGGTACCTCATTCTTCTCTCTTTTTTCTCCTTTTTTCCTCTCTCTCTCTCACTCCCTCTTAAAGAATCCTATGTTTCCGGAGTCCTTCGGTATTAATCCTCTGAGTTTCTTCCTCCAAGCAACTCTGTGTGTGTGTATGCGTGCATCTCCTCACGGGTGGCTCATCCTTCGAAATTCTCTACCTAACCCACTCTGATACACACTCTCAAACCCACTGCCCAGCTTTTCTACTTGCAAAAATCATTCATAGTTCCAATCATCCTACTGTAACCCTCTCTATCCCCCCTTCTCTCTCACTGACACGAACGTGCTCTCTCTCTCCGACGGAAAAACACAGTAACACACACACACACACACACGCCCAACAAGCTCCTATAATGAGCAGATTTAAATTACTTTGAAACAAGTTGTTGGCCATCTATCCTCTCTGCCCCCTCCTGCTTCCCTCTCTTTCTCTCTCTCTCTCTCCTGACACGTTATAACAGCTGGGCTGAGTCACTCCTCTAACAACAAATAAAATAGAAAACCCAAAAAGGAAAAAACTTCGACCGCAGCGAGTCAGAGGAAGGAGGACATGGGTAAAAAAAACGAGGAAAAGATTTGAAAACAGATTCCGGAAAAATCCACTAAGAGTCTGAGGTGGCCATCATCCCATGGCGACGAGTGTATCCAAAAGATCCAAACAAATCCCACGACTCCGCCTGAGAGCATATTTCCCCTTAACTTTCCACCCCTCCCTTTCTCTCGTTCTCCCTCAAGCTCTCCCCCTATCCTTCGCATGCCAGGACACATTGGTGTGCACAGGATTATTGCGATTCCTCTGCAATAACACTCTCTCTCTATAACTTGTAATGATGCTGCATATGGTAGAGAATAGGCATGGGCCCGTAATCGCTTATACAGTATATCATATACAATACTATTATTGTGGACACTTTCAAAACATCATCATTTCCCCTGTGTTCCATTCAGGAGTTTTTTTGGGCAGCATTTGTGCTCCTGAGATAAAAGGTGTCCGGTTTGGCAGGCAGACTTCTAGGGGGTCCTTATTTTGGACAAAATTTTAAATCATTAAATCATTAAATCATCGCATGCGTCCTTTTCCAGGAAGGCAATCCATAATTCTGTGGAAGAGTATTCAGTACAACATTATGATAATAATCATAAACTGTGATAAGAGTAATGTAAAAAAAAAAAAAAAAAGCAATATCAGCATATGCCTAGTGCTAAACTCTTACATTTATATTACAGACATCCAGGTCATTTGACTTCTGTCATGCATTAAAATAATGTTTGGTAAGCTCTGAAATAACTGGTACAGACACCAGATGCAAGCTACGCTGACGCCGACCCCTTCATACCAACCTACCGACTGCCTGATCCCTAAAGATCCAATCATATCACCCCTGTGATATGTGGGGTCATATCACCCCTGTGATATCACCCCTTTGATCATATCACCCCTGTTTTATCCACACTACATTGGCTCCCAGTAAAATTCCGCATTGATTATAAAATACTACTTATGACCTATAAAGCACTAAAT
>JAOUQW010000001.1:16566800-16582362 GCA_028565825.1 Olivaichthys viedmensis
AGATGAAATATATCTATGCTAAATACCTATAGTAAGCCTTTTCTATTCTGGTGTTTTCTTTAAACCTTAAAAGTTATGTAATGCTTATAATAAAATGTTTATAAAATGCACCATATATTGGAATTACATTTGCAAAGATGCACATGTACTGTATTTTGTAAAAGTACTCAATAGCATATACCTCAATAGCATGAAAAATGAAGCCTACTCCATATTAGATACTTAGCATATACTTTGCAAACATGGCCTACAGTATTGACTTACAATTTGAAACCATTCAGCCTGGATGAAAAACGTCAAATTGCACAATTTGTGGGCCCAGATGTATAAAGTAAGGCATTTAATTTAATTTATTTTGTCAAGATGCTTAATTTATTATGGCTAAAGTTTCTTTAGCTTTCCTTCAATTTCATACTGTATAGCTTTCAGTTGTGTTCAGCTTGGTATTTCTTTTTAGTGCATTTACTAAGAATGTAGCTTTTTTCTTACTATATATCAAAGATTATATATAACTATTATATATATATATATATACATCAAAATTGACTGCAAAATAAGATGAATCAGAGGTAATATTTTAATTTTTTTTTTTCAGGTATTTTAATATTTCTCTTCTGGTAGTGCTGAGCCTTTCATTCATCCTTAACAGACTAAAGAGAACTGGTATCAAGAGGAGAGTATTATAAGTAAATGAACAAAATTACAAGTAAATGAACAAATGTGCTAGAATGTGAGGTAGATATATATATTTTTTACTTTTATTACACTGAACGGCAGTGTTTACCTTGCATTTAAATTAACAGAGATCATTTTTCATTTTACTGTATGCTTGCGTTCAATCACTATAAACCTTAATTGAACTGTAAATATCTCTGGTTTAAGAAGATCTCTGAAAATTAACCAAATCTGGGAAATTTGTCATTTTTTTTAATGGCAAAGATATTTACAATTCAATTCAGGTTTTGCATTTGTGTTTTGTTTTTTTGTTTGTTTGTGTTTTTTTGGAAAATAAAAGGAACCTTTAAGAATAAAAGAGTACAAAAAAAGAAAAAAGAAGATCCCTTTAAAAAGTAACTTTTTCCCAGCTCTTTTTGGCCAGTCAACCGTCAGAAAAGAGTCAGTGCTATATATGTGAAAATATAAAGACATGGTTGAAGTCTCAAAGGGGACCACATACCATAAAAGCATAACATCAGGTATGGTATGGTTTTCATTTTCCACCAGCCAGCTGCTCTGGCTCTTCTTGACAAAATGCATTTATCTCCTTTCCATTTAGCTAAACTGTGAATACCTTTCATTCTCCCGTTCCACAGTTTATTGGCGGCTAATGGCTTGTATTTTGGCCGCGCTTCTCTGTTTAGACACAGACTTGTCCGTCGTGATGGTGATTGAGCATTTTTTTGTGCCTTTGAGGTGCTAAGGAACAATTAGGCTGCACTCGGCAATGACCTCAGCAAAATCTGAAAGGGTCGCTCCTAAAACGCTTGCATCTCATCAACCACATTCTGCCATTTTAGTTTAAAGGCTGCTAGAATCCTTGACCTTCTCAGTGGTTTATTCTTTGTCTTTTCTAGTGCTTGCATTGCTTTGAGAGTACACTTCCAAACTAGCAACGCTTCCATCTGGGATTGGTCAGAGATGGCTCAAGCACCCTGAACGCTTGCAGATCATCACTGATTGCACATGGCAGGCCCTGACCCTCACTGAAGGCACTCCGCTGCCACGGAAGATTGACGATTATCGATGCAGAAACCCATTGCTAATTCAGCGTACAAGGTTAGTATGCGTTCTTCAATGGGCCAGGCAGATAGCTGGCTAACTGCTTTAACCTCATCACTGCGGAGCAATGGCATCACTGATTTTCTTGAAAGGACAGAAATAATAAAGGACAAGCAGAGTTTATACCCTCCATAAACAGAGTCTGGCAATGACTCTTAAAAGAAAAGAAATGAAATCAGTGCTAGGATAGGATAAAAATATCTCACCCATTTACACCCTCATAATTGATAATAAATTACTCATCTACTTTATACCACATTCATAATATCACAGGTTATCCAAACGGCATAAGACTCGGACTACTGACATTGATTAAATTAATCACCTGTTATGGAATCTCCACTCCATGTAACAGGGTGAAATAAACAGTGACTGAGAATTTACATTAGCAACACTCTGGAAAATTGCACGGTGGAGAATGGCTTTGGCTGAATGATGGAGTAATAAAATCGGCTTTGTATACAGTAGATATCTCATCAAGGTACCTGCACTTCCTCACCTCTAGCCCTCTAAAAGACATTTCATCCCTCTCTCCAGAGCACTGAACAGCCAAGTGTGAACAGTTTGTCTCTGTATCAGTTTGGCTTTACTATATCACTTCCTACAATAACTGGGATGTTAAAAAGGAACGTGTGGTGCTCACACAGGGTATCAGATTAGTTCACTCAAGATTTGGTCATGACTTCATCACATTCACTTGAGTGGCACTACAAGCAAGAGTTCTTTTATTAGTAAATTAAACACCAGTGTTTTCATATGCTATTAAAGAGCAAAATTACCAGTGTTGACTTCATTCCTGCAATGTTTGTCTGTGTCCAGTTTTACTTAAATGAACACTGTAGCTGTTAATTCAACACTGGCTGTTCACTGAACACTGGGAATTTAGATTTAGATGCAGTTTAAAATATTTTAGCAGTGCAATTATTTTTTCCAGGAGTACTAAGCAAAATGTTTTCACTCCAGGCGTCTCATAAATAGCTGCCAGGCACAGCAGAGGTTTAAAGTGTAAATTAGTGTCCATAACATACCACTAATGTAATTCCTGTAATGTAACGCCGATGAATGTGTACTCTTCCCTGGCTTGGATCCAGCCATACAAAAATGGCCAGGTTGGACAAGCAAAGAGCCCTCATTTCGTAGCCGTTAGGAATCTGTATTGCCAAGCAGGCATTTAAATCCACTCCCCCTGTCATTTTAAGTGCTTCTGTGGCTTCATTTATTGCAGGCACTTGTAAACGTTCTCATAAAAAAAAAACCTTGGCAGACCTCTACTGAGGATGTTAAGTGTAGTTTGCTATTTATCACTGGTTGCAATGCGGCCCGGCAGAGGAGCAGTGCCAGTTCTTTCGAGAGACATTATCGTCACTTAGCCGGAGAGCACACTCATCCCTCAGTAATTTAGTGACGCAATTCATTGCTAATCTGCTTATCCTAACCAGTTTTATGCTGGATGGTTCGCTCAGCTAATCCCTTGCTTCTTGACTCCTCTGACTTGTTTGGTGCAACAGTTGAGTGACTAAACCTAAAGGCCTGTTGTTAACAATTTAACAGAAACAAACTGGATGCTCTTTAGTCAAAACACCCAGGAGGATTACCCCGGTAATGGCCCTTGCCTTAAAAGAGGAAAATGGATATAGCTGGGAAATAAGTGCATCATATTGCACAACACATTCCTCAATAATATGATGAGAATATTTCATCTTTAATTAATGGGGCAATGAAAAAGTAATTATGTAATAAAGATAGGAGCACATTCTGCACCGGATAAGCCAGCTCTGTAATAAGTAGGCAGTCTAGGCAGTAAGAATCATCAAGCACTCCTCGGAAAAAAAGGCAGAAAAGTGAATGATCTGTTTCCTCTCTGGTAAAAAGGTTGCTGCGTTACCATGTCAGGTTAACATTCTGGGGGGGAAAGGGCTTAGGAATTGAATTTTCTTTTGGATCATTACTTTGACAAAGTCATTATTTCATAGATAGTTAAATGATTCATGTCAAAAGGATTAGCCTCTAAAATCTCAGTAAAACAAAGCCTTGGCATGCTTCACTTTTCTACACTTATCAGTTACATTTGAGTGTAATTCCTCAAACATGCTCTAAATACTGGATGTGTCTTTGTATATTCAAACAAAATAAAACGCAGTTTTTTCTTTTTGCTTTCAGGTGACCAACAATAAGAAAATATTGGAAATATCGAGTATGTTCCGGAGGATTTTGACACACGAGCCAATAACCGGAGTCATTACAAGCAGAACTGTATACTGAAGTTTAATGCCTCATGCTTCTTAAATGAAAAGAGGTGTAATAACTTGAGCAGGCAGTTTTTTGTTACAGGCCCTATTGGAAAAAGATTGCATCTTCTTGCCTGTTTTTATGCCACGGCATGCAAATACATTGTGAACTTGCTGCTGGGGTAACAAATTGCCGTATCATGTGTTACAATTACGTCTTCAGTCCGGCCAGCTCATACATCTTTTCCAATGAAATGATTTGAAAGCTATGAATTATGGCCATATTTCAGTCTAAAGAAACAAACCACTAATTGCAATGTGGCCTCTCGGTAATTTTAAGAGAGAGCCCAGAAAGCACTGCAGCATGGAGGAGGAGGAAGGAGGGGGAATCATTTACCCCTGCTCCTGCTTTATTTTGGTTTCAAATAACAGACACTACTAATTTGGTATAGGCTCGACCTTTGGCCCGCTGCCTCTCCCCACTCTGCAGCCCCAGGGGAACACTCTAATCAGCCTGCAGCTCCTCTATACCCACCCACCCACTACCTCCCCAATCCCTCTTTCACTAGCAGTGAACTGGAGACTGACTTTTTTCCCTAAATGTTTCTGCTAATTCCCATTTCCTTTATAATCACAAACTTTCATGTGAGTGGCTGGCCGGGCCTGTGTGTGGGGGGAATGGTGATTACTCCAGGGTCCGAGGCATTAACCCCGCCAGGTGTCACTGGATGGGCTGTTTACTTCTGTGATTAATGAATGAACTAAAAGTCTTTTTACCCTCTCTACCCCCCACTTTTTCCCCTCTACCTTGTTAAACAAGGAGCGTGCCACTGAATCAATTGGGAGAGCTTGAACTAGCCTGCATTATATCAGGCTTCCGAGTCCAAACTGTCCGAGCGTGGCACTCATCGAGTTCATTTAGTGGCGCATTTTGCCAGTGGATGGGCATTCGAGATGTTACCAATTACAAAATGTTTTCACACTCAAAAGTGGAACCAGAGCATATTTTAGCTGTGACATGGACTAATATTGACTAATATTGAAAAGGACATGGATGCTTTAACAGGAAACCTTATACACATAAAACTACACTAAACAAATTACAAGTGAAGTTATAAATGTATAAAGAAATAGCTAGTGATACAAACACATGAGGCTTAGTTACAGTTAGACTGAACTTTCGTGTATTATGAACATTGGTGTTCCTGCTATGTTAAATTTACAGGGTGCTAAACATGGTCTAGACCAGAACACACAATTAAATGAACATGACTATAATTACCTCCCTAGGTACCACAGTTCAAATAATATTTGTAGCCACCACATGAACACAGCAATTACTAATGGCTGTTCATCCTGCCAAATGTACTCACCAAAAAAATTATCTTAGAATTGGAAAATATGTCTTCAGGCTCAGGGTTTTTGAATAAAAAGATACGTTCACATTGCTATCTTGATGTGTACTGTATAACCACTTATATAACAACTATAGACCCAAATTTATGGTATATGTTTTTTTATAGATTGCATTTTGTGGATAGACCGATTATTAAACATGGTTAACATAAATGACTGTTAATCTTCTCAAAGCAAACTTCAACAGAAGATCTGCAGTTACAATGAAATGCCCATTTTAATGAGCAATCTATAGCTCATATACATTATGAGCTTAAGTTTTCATCATCTCTTGTCTGAAAATGATTGTTAAGTGAAGAGTACATCTCACCCTCTGCTCATAACAGCTTAACCATCACATTCAGCAGCGGTGTTGCACCATTTTCTGCAGAATGGGGATGGGTGAAAACAAGCTGTGTGTCATCCCTGCGTTTCAGAGTGTGGGGAGAGAACAACGAGGAAAGACTGTGTACACAGGTGATTACTAAATTGCTGAGTCCTCCGTAAAAGAGAGGCCAACAAAGGGTCATGTCACTCAGCCGGCAAAAAGCTCAATGCACCCTCATATCCACCACCGTGCAACAACGCTAGCAAAAACCTGTAGACCTCACCTAATGGAAGAATGCTTGGAAACTCTTTTGATAGCTTGACTCATCAAAGAGTTCTCTTCAAATATGCCCTTATTGCATATTTAAAGAGGATTTAATGGCGAAAAGTAAATATACTCACTGACACTGCAGTTTGAGTACACCACTATTTTATGGTTCTGTACTTATAACACTGTGTCAGTACACTCAAATAAAAACATATTTGTGATTAGAGAAACAGATTACTGACAGAACATGCAAAGCAAAACTTATTCCTTAAGTGAAACTCTTCCTGAAATTATGCTTCATAAATTTTCTGATGACCCACAAGCTCTAAAGTCTTGGTCTACTGTGGAGCCCCTACATATCTCTACATGATATGTATGAGTGGGAATGAGTGACTAAACAAACATGAAGTGGCTCTTCAGGGCCTTAAGGACCTCCTAGATTTGCTGATATGACAGATGAGCTCATGTGTAGTAAATCACAGAGGGACGTATTTTACCCGTAATGGCAGATTATTACAAATGAAATATCGCTTCCATTCCTCAGTGTAGAACACCAGTCAGACTAGAGGTAATTTTAGTAACTTTCAATACATAAAATGACTAAGTAAAGCCATTAGGGTGAGATTTGACAGCAACATTTTTCTCACAAGATGCCGTTACACTATGCAACATTTAGCCGCATCACTATGTAATGGAATACATCATTATGAAAAGTGCTGTCATTTCCTGCATGACATCGGGTCAAGTACATTCTTGTGTCCTCCAGCTTGGGGAACAGACTCGTTTTATAATTCTCTCTCCAGATGTGTTGCACTCTTACAATTTTCTTGCAAAGTCAATGCAATCAGAGTCCTTTCACCACACATACCAGCATATGAGAGTATTGACCCAATAATCCTGAAGATTTCTGTTGCTCGAGTTACAAAAAATAATTTACTTGAATGAAGCAATGATGGTTGCATTTGGCAGTTTGGACTTTCCTAAGACTAGCTAAGCCGAATGCTTCTAACTAGGTATTTAAACTTAAATGTTTAGATGAAAGTAACTACAGTACAAGTCAAGGCAGAGCTCTGCCATTCCTGCAAGGGCTTACATTCAAGCTCGAAGGACATACAATTACATCACTGCACAGCAAACCACAGGCCATTTAGGCACTTGCTGACAAACTGACTTGTAGCACCTATTATTTTGGAGCTCTTAATGGATCATGCTATAATTGTGCCAATCAGTATTTCAACAGTCTTTGTAAAATGGCTTGTTTTTTTTCTTCTTTTTTTCTCTTCCCGATCTTAACTTATATACTCACGGCAGCTGTTTTGAGGGCTGTATGTCAAAACATACCAGCACATTTCGTCAGCAGGATGGAGTGGGTTACAGGAGTGCGGACTATGTTGTGACTTCCACAGGTGGGGATCCCTAAAGAGGGGGAGGGAAGCATGAACACTCACAATCTGTGTCACAGAACCTGTCACTGAGGAATCTCCGTGAGGAACGCTGCTGAAAATTTACTCGTGCAAATAGGGAAAAGATGGAACATGTTTTCAGAGCTTTGGTTTTTGGGCAGATGACTAATGTGATTAATGAAAAACAAACACTCCATTTATATTGAGCATAATTGGCTCTGAGACAGCCAGGTTCGAGGCGTAGAGAAGTTAATCGTGACGGTCATGATTTGCTGTGGTGTGTCAGCTTGCGTGTTAACATGTTTATCTAACCTCGGAGTGAAGAAGGCAAGGGGTAAACTGAAGGGGTTATGACATAAACTTGAAATAATTTAATTAGATTGTTAAAAAGGGGTTAAGGGTGAGGGAGCAGAGCATGAGTGGCGAGAATGGATGAGTAAATGCCCTTAAGTGACCGCTGTGTTATTCAGTTGCTCATGACTGTTGGTTGCAGCTAGCAGCACTTGCAACGTACGACAAGAGCACTCATACATGCAGCATATCCTTTTCACACCTGTTGACTTCTCACAATACGTTGCAATTTAACATCAGCACACGTTTGTTTAAAAAGAATAAAACTTGCATGCTTGTTTTAAAAAGAATAAAGCTGGCATTTGTTTAAAACGACATTTTCAACAGGATACAGCTCATTTCCTTTAAATATCCAGTAAAATATCCTAATAATCAGACAGAGGAGAGATTTTCTTAATCCAAGTAAATGGTAAAATTTTGTAAATTTTCATGACGTTTGTAACTATTGACTAAACTATGTACTCAATGGGGTGATAGATTCTTCATGCACTGTATTTTGAATGAGTGAAGTCACTTGTTACGAGGAGGTCATTAAGGCTCAAGTAAGCACTCATTCAAGAACACGGAAACAAGCTTACAAGATTACAGATCTGAGACAATAACAGAAGGAAATTTGCATAAAATTTACAATTAATTATTTATGAGATAAATTTGTGAGATTTACACACTTAAATATCAACATAACTTATTTATCTCATAATTTTAAGTTAAAAAGACAAGTTAAAAATGAATCATTCCTATTCTCTGTTAACAGTATGATGAAGAACTATCAAGAACTGCCTTTAATTATGTCTTCTTCTTCCAACTGCAAAATGTGTGGACTGTTCTTTGTGGACTATTTTTTTTCTACTGTATTGTCTGTGAAATGTATTTCTCAGTCAGTATATCTAATGAGGGCCTCAGTTTATGTGCTCCGTCTTCAGTAGGATTTGTCATTACCTTTTTTACTGACCAAACAAATGAATGATATCTAGGAAGTGGTCCTACAAGTCAAAACTGAGAACCACTGTGTCACTTTTTGTCTCCTCTTTAATAGAATGTTTTATGTGTCACTGCCATGTGCTATTATTTAATTAAATATTCTGTTTAATTTACTGATGTCACACTCTTCTTTTACTAAATCTCCTGCTCAAGTGTGTTCTTGGAAATAAGAAATATATATTGCTTTGCCATAATAGTTAATCACAGTCATTATCGTAAAAAACACATCTTTATCCTGTTTTTGTAGGACCCAGTATTAAAACTGCATGCGTTTGGAAAAATCTTGTTGCTTGACTTTGATGAATGATGACAAATGTTTCACTGAAAGGCACGAAGGTTGATAAATGACGCCCAAAGAAATCCAACTGAAGTCAACGATGCAGAACAGAACTTGAATGGGTCTATAATAGTGTGAGGTGTAATGTATTCACCCATCTTAAGTAAACATTAACAGTGAGAACAACCGAGGGAAATGAGGGTATTTCTCTTAGTAGAGTTTTCGCTCTGTATTTCAATCAGGCTCTGAATTCATTTAACGTCCCTTTTTGTTTTTTTGAGCTGAAAGTCCATGGCCCCCCCCGATGGCACGAGGCCTAAAAAAACTCTGCTCTGTGGTCACACTTTGCTCACCAAGACGTCATAAGTATATTTTGAGCGGTGTGAATGGCTGTATTTCATTCCTGTTTAAAAGCTTGAATGACAAACACAAAAAAAATATCCCGCTTGTCCATTTTTCCAGAACCTAAACAGTCCTGAAAAGCCCACCGTAATGAGATTCAATTTTACATGCATACAACATTTTTTTGCAAGCCATTTGGCATATGTGAAAAGAGTACAGAGGGGAAAAAGGAGAGGAAAGGAGAATGAGGCTGTCATGTGAACTCTCCCTCAAACCAAGCCTGTGCTGCTCTGCTGTAATAATAGAGAGGAAATTGAGCATTAAATACAAATCAGCGGTTATTAATTTCAGCATGACAGAAGAAGGGCGCAGAGGTTGGGCCTTTCAGCGCTCGGCATCGTGCAGTCGCTGTTCCTCTACCCTCATGGCCCGGGGAGGAGGGGTGACGGGGAAAAAACATACAGAAAAGCCCAGCCACACTGAAGAAGGAAGGCAATAACTCTTTTTGTAATGGGGAGATGTTATTTACAGGCAGCCTCCCTTCTCTGTACTTAAACCTCTTGATGCTGTTTGTCATTCAGCTCTCAGATTCATAACTGGTGATAAATACCCCACTTGTTATTGTGTTTCATATAGAAACGTGGGAAGAAAGGTAAAAAGAAACCTCCATACTTGGTACTTGGTATTGGTTTCTTTATAAAGCCATTCTCTATAAATCAGCTCCATAGATCACCTCTATGTTACATTGAAAGGTTGGTACCTATAATAGCTGATCAGTGCTCATGTTCAATGCATCTTGGGCTCATTGTGACCTGGGGAAGGCTGCCTTCAGAGGGCTCTATACAGCTGAAATAAACTTCAGAGGGGCTTCAAACTGGGTTATCTTATTACACTGGGCCATTTTAAATATTTAATGATGCACATAATGGTGTGTGATTGTACATGATTTTGTAATGTTTAATTTTTCTTCTGTCCTGTATTTTGCAAGATTTAAATAAATGAAATGATCAATTCAAACATCCAACGAATGGTATACGGGTAGCGATTAATCTATCATTTGTAACTTCAGGTTATGAAGTGACTGAATCATCAGTAATCCTCCTTCCTCTCTCCTGCACTGATGGCAGAGAAGAGGACAATATTGATCTGGGCTGTTGATGGGGGGGCTGTGACCTGTATGTGCATTTATAAACCATGGAGGAAGTTGCGCTTGATCCTGGTGTTTTCCAAAGGTGCAAGCAGACATGGCCCACACCTGCAGAATGTCAACCTGTTTAGATTTGGGGCCAAGACACTGATAGGGCCAGATGGGCCCTCGGTCGGGACACAGCCGCAGACAATCCACAGTCAATGCAGGCTAGAAAATGGATGGGCAAAGAGCTCATTTGTAACATCTGATGGTCAAAGCCCTGTTCAAAATAAGATTCAAGCATTAGTCAAGGAAATTGATGCAGATCACTTACGGAACCCATTCACTGTCTAGCAAAAAGATACTTGTCTGCTGTAAATATTATTTTTGGGGCTTTTTTCAGCTTGTCAAAACAAAGCTCTGCAATTGCTATTAGGGTCCTTAATCTTTGGTAGGCTGTCTTAAACACATCAACACAATCTTGACTCCCACTCTCAGCAAACATCTGGTAAAATTCCTCTTCCATACCAGGTGCAGATTTAACAGTACATGGTGTTTTTTGTTTTGTTTTTTTGTTTTTTAAATATTACTTACTCATCTGTTTCAAGTTAATTTTTTTAACTTCTGAGATTTACTTATTAAACCACCCTCACCATTGTTACTTTCTGAGTCTCAAGCTGTGGTGGGTCCATTTCTTTTTCTAATGAAGTGACAAATTTAGACAACTTTTCCACTGCCTTTCAGTTTAATGTTTTAGGTTCTATAGCACTTGCCACCATAAAAATTTTACCATTTCAGTTTAGTCAGTTAACTCTTACACTTTTTAAACACGTATAAGCATCTAGCAAGCAGATGGAACTGGTTTGTTTTGCAGCCATCCATTTAAAATGAGCTGCCATGTCAGATTCGACTTGTGCTCATGGCGTGACCCTGGGGAAAAAGGAGGCGAAGAGAGTGTGAATAGGAAAGTCGAAGCTTTCCTAGCTTGTGGCTACACTGTGAAACTGTGCATGCCTCTTCTGCTGAGTGAAAAGGTTAGGAGGGAAAGGCCCCCATCTGGCACTCATGCATTTGACTGGCACATAGTTAAACAATGATGCAGTTTGACAAATTTCGAGCAGGGCTTATGAAAAGATAACATAAACACAATAGTGGCTCGAAGCAGTGCATCCACCTGCATGCATGGCGATGAAGTGTGAGGTAAAGGCTGCAGCTAATGAGGAAAGCCTTGGCTTTGCTCTTGGATGAAGGCCTTTGTAATGTAAATTGCTGTCAGATAAAGGGCCTGTGTTTACACGTACCATTAATATTTTGATCAGCTTGTTTAAGAGAGTCAGCTCCTTAATGCACATGCTCTCGTGCTTTAGCGGCGATGCTTTGGCGTGGTCTGCTCTGTCATCAACTGTGTTAACATGCCATAAATCTCTTGCCAACTTTTCTCCACAATTCTGGAGACATGTTTCTTTACGATGCTTTTGGCAAATTTAATGTTATGTCATTTTTGGCACATAAATGTCCAATTAGCCATCCCTGAATGAATGGTAATACCTGAATGAGGCACTATGGGCTGGGTGGGCTTTTTAAAATCCCCTTAAATGTTTTTTTTGCTGGCCAAGCAACAATTTTCCATTTTTGTCTCGCACTTTAAAGGTGGTTTGATATTTTCCTTGGAATAAACCTTTTTCTCACTGTAGAGCTCACTTGAATATGTAGCCGAAACTGTGGTCTCATTAATTAAATGAGACTTCTTTTCTGCCAGGTACTGAGATGTTCGCTGATTGGGGTCAGTTAATTACCCCCTTAGCAGGCTCTGGTTTGCCAAAGACCTTCAGTGTCTGATGCAAAACATGTGTTTATGTGTGTAAACCAGTTCTGGCTGCCTGTGTTTGTCCATTGCAGTATCAGATAAACTCTTGTGATCACTCTTATGCACACAGTGATTGGCTCAATCACATGGCCTGGTTTCATATGGCTGAATAAAGTAATACTTAATAATTATCATGCTACACTGTGAGTATGGGTGAGTGTGTGTATGATAATAATGTATTTAATTAAATTAATTTAGCTGACAATTTTGCTTTAATTTTGCAACCATATAGTTTTAATGTTCAGGACATTTATTAAAGCAAATGTTAAAAGAAGAATTGTCTGGCCAAACCACCTACTTTAATGCAGTGTGATAACAGTGGTTGCAATGAGTCCATTTTTTATGGCTGCCTTAAAATTAACAAGTAATGATTGTTAAAATATGACGCACAAATAATAAATACATTTATGCTGTACACAACTGCTGGTGGATTTTTTTTTTGGATCCCATGTCACTAGATCATTGCATTTGTAGAACCTTCTCCCTGATGAGTCAAATCGACTGAATTCGATGATGCAATTTCCCTGTTGTATTTGGCCCATATGTGGCACATCTGGATGCTAACTGAGAAGGTCTTTCTGCTGCTACAGAAGATTTGCCATTTTAATCCTGTAATTTTGTGCATGATTTTTTTCTTTGTTACTATTAAATGCCTGAACTATAAACATTACTGACAATTGTGTAGTGTTAGACCTGCAACATTTTTAAAAAAAGCACTGATCAATCAGGCTCCAAAGTAATACAAAACAGTGGTAATTCCAGATGAGGTCTGGAACAAAAATACATTTACTGCCATTTTCCAGAACATTACAGTCTGAGCATTGACTACATGAAAATGTGCGGAAGTTTTGTAGTCATTCCAGGATGTGAGATTGCATCTCAGCAAACAAACAGTGCAGGGACAGAAACAATAGCGCATTATTTCTTTGCGCAACCTCTAATGACTGGCATTCTGTTGAGTGAAGCCACAAAGTCATATGCTTGACCCACAGCATCATAATGATCCTGCTGTCTCAACAGGCTGCCATGATCACATGCACTTTATTTAGAATAAAGCCTGAAAAAACACTTTGCTCAATTACTATTTCTTACTGTGTAATGTTTATGTGGTTTAGCAAACCACTAACAGCACTGGGCTAAAGTAACACTTTATGAGATCCAGGCCTTTAAAGCAGGCTAGGGGAATAAATCAGAGCTGATATTACTAAGGGTTTAAACTGAAGAGAGTGAGAAGTGGTGGCATGGGGATGAGGAATTGCATGTTTTAAAGAGCTATTACATAGTACTGCTTTGTTTTGGTTTAGCACAGAGCCAGTTAGTTGCTGTGCTGCTTAACAGTGGTAGTTTAAGATGTAGAGCCTACTTATGGTCGTGGGAATTGTTTATGAAAAAAAGACTGTCCTAATAAAAAATATAAAAGTCCTAAAAATGACCGCCCTAATCCTTATACTCTAGCTTAGTTGACTATAAACATATATGTAATAATTTGGTCAAGATGAACTTAAGTTGAAACTGCTTATTGCATTTTGCTGAAATGTTGTTATTATGCATCATCGAGAAAACAGCATAACAACCTAGGTTGGAATGCTGTAAGTTGCAGAAAGCAACATCAATGCTCAAGCTGTTTCTCAGAGCTCATTGGCTCCCTTGCTGTTATTTGAGAACAGTTTTTCAATATTAAATAAGAATAAGCATAATTATACAGGTTTTTGGCTTTGTTTGCACTATCGAGCTGGAAGTAAAATACTTATACTAAATTATACTTACTAAAGTTAAGCTTAAATATAAAGTAAACATGCATAATTTCACAGAAATATATACAGGTATTGTTATGACTGCCAAAATAGTCATTTTTCACTTTTGTAAGAACAAAAAACTAAAGAACAAAATTATGCTAAAAAGTAAACAATTATATCAGCTATATGCAACACAAAAAGTTACCTTCTATAGGATTCCTCAAGACATAGAACTGCATCCAGTTTTGGCTTCAGAATAGTTTTATATAAACATTAGGGGGAAAAAACTGTACAATAACATGATATTGTCAGGTTATTGTGTTTTATTCTGTTTGTGTCTATTGTGTATATCATGAGTATTTTAACATATTTACTGATAACATTTTAGCATAAACATTTCTCACCCTTAGTGAACATTGAGCCTATCACTTGCAATCTCTTGTCTTGACGTAGCGGCTCACCAGACTCACACATTAAATGATCTTTCACCTGTAGGCAGTGGTTTTTATAAACTTTAGGCAGTCCTAAGCAGTTCGAAGCAAAACCCTCTTTAAACCCCTCACCAAAAAAAACACTTCCACATTCCCACCAAACAACCCACCATTCCATTACCACATTATTTCCTTCTAAACCATTCCTTACAGCATATGTTCCTATTATTTTACATTATTTCATCCATATATTCACCTGTCTTATACTTACCCTCAGGAAAGAGTATCTTACCTTGCATCTTTTTTCAGATATAACCATACTAAACTCACTAGTATCCACTCTGACTCGCTCGGGTGGGTCTTCCTCACCTTGTTCGTTCTCATGATCTAAACATATATAACGCCAGCTACACTAGGAGTTTGCTCAGTGGATGTGGATCTTGGAGGCCTTGCTCTGATGTGGGATCAGCTGCTAGACATGGGGAAGGTGACCAGCTCTTTGGTGATGCTTCATTGGTTCTTTGCATTGTGATTTTGGTATTGCTGTATCGAAAACAGAGAAAGATAACATGTTTAATGTTCATAAGCTATTAAAAGTTTAGGCCCCCTGTTAACATTAGTGAGGCTTCATTCATTAATAAAGCTGACACAAATGAACTTCATTCACAGACAACATTCTCAGATTGGCGTTCATTGCCCGGGGCCCTGTACAGTGCATACGGAAAGTTTTCAGACCCTTCCAAGTTTTCCACATTTTGCTATGTTTCAGACTCATCTTAAAATGGATTCAACTCATTTTTTTCCTCATCAGTCTACACACAATACTCCACAATGACAAAGCAAAAACAGGTTTTTGGAATGTTTTGTAAATGTATTCCAAATGAAAGACTGAAATATCGCATTTATACATAAGTATTCAGACCCTTCATTATGACACTCGCAATTGAGCTCTGGTGCATCCTACTTCTATAAATGGTCCTTGAAATGCTTCTACAACTTCATTGGAGTCCACCTGTGCCTAATTGAATTGATTGGACATAATTAGGAA
>JAOUQW010000001.1:16584384-16600754 GCA_028565825.1 Olivaichthys viedmensis
GAAGCATACCGCCAAGAAAACACAGGAGTGGCTTCAGGAAAACTCTGTGAAAGTCCTGGAGTGGCCCAGCCAGAGTCTGGACCTGAACCCAATAGAGCATCTCTGGAGAAACCTGAAAATGGCTGTGCACCGACGCGCCCCATCCAACCTGGCTGAGCTTGAACGATTTTGCCAAGAAGAATGGGAGAAACTTCCAAAAGGTGTGCCAAGCTTGTAGGATCATTCCCAAAAAGACTTGAGGCTGTCATTGCTGCCAAAGATGCTTTAACCAAGTACTAAGTGAGGGTTCTAAATACTTATGTAAATGGAATATTTAAGTTTTTTATTTTTAATAAGTTTACAAATCATTCCAAAAACCTGTTTTTGCTTTGTCATTGTGGAGTATTGCGTGTAAAAAAAAAGTTGAATCCATTTTAAGATGAGTCTGAAACATACCAAAATATGGAAAACTTGAAAGGGTCTGAAAACTTTCCGTATGCACTGTCTGACTGGGTGCTCTAAGCAGTTGTTTGGTTTGCTTGCCCTAGCTTTGCCTCTGCCTGTAGGATGCCCGACAAAGAGCACCTTATGCCAAAGTCTTATCTCATGGAAAAGAGAACGCTGACTCTTTACCAACCTGAGTAGTAGTTGTTGTTTCTGCACTCATTTGTGTAGAAACAGAAAAGAAAGAGAGAATTTTTTTGAAAAATAAGGGATTTAACATCAAACTTAACATCAAATAAACATTCGGAGGTTCTCACAGATCCGAAAAAGTATTGGTGACATTGAAAATAAAATCGATGGACTGAAATGGTGTCGTGGTTTAGAGATCATTCAATCATTCTCAATGATAGACTTGAATGTGTGCAATCTATAATCTTTGAAATGATGAGTTAAAGATCAGTGTGTCTGCGCAGCACATCACAAACATGCACAGAGCAGTAAAATAGTCCCTGGTGAGTTCTAAAATTACACTGTTCTGTGTTTCTGTACTTTATCGGACCTTACCACAAATTGTTGGAGCACACTATGATCCTGCTTGTTCTGTACTGTCTTAATCAATTCTAATTTATTTCATGTCTTTCTCCAAAATAATTTTTAAAACTGTAAAACATGCAGAAAATGTGTTTGAATTTTTTTTTGTAATTGTCCTTTAACCTGGACTTGCAACAAAACAGCTCAAGCTCAAGGGAAATCCTTCCACTTCCAATAAAGGGGAAAATCCTTTTGCCGTGCACCATGAGCATGGCTTGAACTTGTTACTAAAGATCCAGAGAGGAACATATCCAGCAGGCTCTTGTAATGTCTTCTGAAAAGCCTCGAAAATGGACTTTCGAGCTGGATTTTGAAAGGAAAGGGGAGTTGAGGGTGTTCAGTGCAGTAAATTGCTGTAAAGTGAATTGCACGAGTGTTTCAGTGACCTCCGGACACATCATGGTCATGTTTTTTATTTTATTTACTCATCTGGTCGAAACTTATGGCTCAGTAAATAAGCCCTTGCTGTCTTATATGAGCATTAAGTTGGGAGAAAGCTAGACGTTTCCTGCAAGCTGTATGCAATAGGATAAACAGAAGGAAAGGAGGAGATTTGCAGTGTTGCCAGAATCAGTGGTTCCCACTCTATTGGGCTATTTTTAATCACACTGGGATGGAATATTTTTTTTTTTTGGCATGATATCATTTTTATATATACATATATATATATATATATATATTAGTAAGAGCAGTTTGGACTGGTTTATATTGAACTGGCTGTTTATATTCAACCGTGATTGAGCTGGAAACCGTCAATCCAATCAAGCAACCCTGGAGGTGAGGCCTAAAATAGGAACAACTCATTGGCCGCCTAACAGCTGGAATGATGCTCCTGTTTATGTGGTCTAATGCCTTCTCTCCATTAGTTTTGATGCCTTGGAGAAGCCATCTGTTGCACTTTAGAAAAATACTTACATGGAGAAATATTACTTTGAATAGGACTTCATTATGAGGGAGAAATAAAGCGCATTAAGTTAAATGATTATGGTTGTATCCTATTTCATTTGATCTGAATAGTATTTCTATTCAGATCTCTATCTCTATAGTATGGTATCCACTTTCATATTTCATAATGGGTGGTTACTTCAACTATCTTACTTTGGTATTTTAAGGTTAAATAAGTGTTGGTCTGACTTCTAGATTCCATGGATTTTAAAGCAAATCCTAAGCTTTGATGGCTGCACCAGACAGCACAAACATTTTGATCACTGCAAATTAAAAACTACATGTTTAAGTCTTCAGGCAACTAAAAATTATGTTTATTTTAAACAGTGGCTTTGGGTGTGAATCCTCACCTTGGCAATGGGCGTGTTGATCAGCAGAACAGTAGGGAGCTTATTCATCAATCCTTCACCTTTTTCAGCTCTCCACGAATGAGGTCTAAACACTACCTCCCAGAAGCTCTATGGTCGTTCAAACCCACCGAATGGGCCATAAATTAATCCAACCATGTATATGAGGCATAGACCCTTAAATATTGGGCTGTGCGTTTAAAACTTGCACCATCATAAAAAATGTCACCAAATTGCTATTAGTCAGAAATGACCTTGCACTATATGGTGTGCAATATTAAGCTCGTTCTATAGAGCCAAATGCCGTGCTAGATTATGCATTTTTTTAGAAGATTTTTTATAACCTATTCAGATGCATTTTAAAATGCTTCTGAATGAATAGAACTTCTATCTTAGAACCGCAGCTATGCTGCAAACCATTAGCGCGGCATGCAGCCGTAATAACCGCATCCTTCTTTTAATGCGTGTGCCATACGTTTGACATTATCACTTGTAATTTATTTTTTAACCAGTGACTAAAAAGCGTGTTGTCAAAGACAGTCCAACGAAAACAAAAGAGGAAAGCATGGCCGGATGAATGTGGAGCTGCGCTTTGGCCGAGTTGGGTTTCAGTCTAATTGGGATCATGCGCCGCATGTGCAGTTTTGGCACATTCGTTCTATTAATCAGAACCCCTTTAATCGTGTCCAGTTCCCTCCCGTGTGTGCGGCTGGAGGGACGCTTTGGCTCAGGCCCCCCAAAGCAGAGCTCTGTTTAAAGGCCACCCTTCCGATTCCACAAGCGCCGACCAATGGAAATGAGTAAGAATGCATATAAACCAGTTCGTAAGGGTGAGAGGTGAACGCCAACGAAATCTCTGGCGCTCATTAAAAGTCCTATGACGTCGGCTTGGGCTCTGGCTACGTGGTCGTTGCGTCGCGGTCTCGCGCTTGCAAATTCGTAACGGTTCTCAAATTCGTTATGAAAGAATGTCGAAGTTCAAGGTTTGGGGCTAGTTGGCGGGGTTAGCGTTTTGTGCATTCTCCTGCTTTTCCTACCACTTCATTCGTCACGAAATGCAACGAAATGCAACGCCGTCGCACTCGCTCGCGCAAAAAGGTACGGATTTCTCATGACGTCAGTGCCGAGTTTTCCAGTTCCTCCAGTTAAGATCTGAACATGACGATGCTTTTGGAAGAAAAGGAAAAAAAGCAGGTTGATCGATCGGCAGTAGTGCTAAAGCACATGCTCGATGCTTTTCTTAGGGTATCGCAGGTATCGTCAGTAGCCTACTTCTACAACACTGAAGCTGCCGCGGCCTTCGCTGTTCTCCGTGGGGAAGTGTGACTGCACCTGTCTTTAATCTGCATAATGATCACGTTCACGGACATGGGTGAGCACTGACGAATGGCTCAGGCGTTTCACTGAGACACAGGGAGGTTGTGAAGCGAGCAGATGTTCATGCTTCTCCCCCCCTCTCCATCCCACACCCACACACACACACACACACACCTTCAACCCTTCCGTGCCACTGCTGGAAAAGACCACCAAGGTGGGGGGGGGAGAAAAAAAAAACTGCACTGAGAATTTGTTTGCATGTGTCGGTTTGTCTCTGCAAAACACTCGATGGTAAAACAAAAGAAGATCGTGTCTGTAAAAGTGCAATTGCGCAGTGGTGGAGCAATGCAACGTTGATTGATTTGTTCCGCCAGCAAACGCGTGCTCGTTTGCGTTGCTTGGAGTTGCATTTCATTTTTGCAGCCGTGGCTTCTTTCGTCTGGAGCTTTCTTAAAAGATTCGAGGCTCGGGCTGAAATCATTTCTTCGGCTCCTGGTTCATTCGTTCGTGTGCATTAAAAGCGTTCCCGTCCATTAGGCTGCTACTTCATCCGTGGTGGATTTCATTCAGTGCGAAGGACAATGCGTCCGTTGAGTTTCTGCTAGCTGTGCACCGAAATAGTTCAGAGCAACATAAAAAAAAAACCCCATGCACTGCAAGCCAATTCCTTTTGTACAAGAGGGATCTGCGTTATTGACGCTGGAAGGACTACAAAAATGTGATGTCCCATTTGCAGACGAGCGCTAATAGGTACGGATGAAAAAGCAAATGAGCTGGCGGTATTTCGGGGGTCTTACTCCGCTGTTATTGTGCACTCAGGGTATTAAGTGTCTCCAAGAACAAACACTTTAGCTGAAAGGAGCATGTCGTGCCCTACGAGCTCTTAAAGCCCACTGTCTGCTCTGTAGCATAGCTACTCAGCAAGAGCTCACTGCAGTTGGATTGGGACCTTTCGTAGACACTCTGCTAAAACATAACAACGTCCATGACCTGACACTGCACACAATCTGTTCACCTGTGATTGCATGGCTCCGCGTATTTGGACACTTAAATGCTGAACTGAATCATAACTGTGCAACCAGATCTTTTAAAAAAAAAGATACACCACTTGCAGGTGTAAAATAGTTCATCATTAATGTATGTATGTATGTATTTATTTATTTATCTATCAATGCCACTTTAGCATAATGCAACGCGTCTCCCTCTAAAAAGAATTCCTATCGCAATACAACTGATTAACATGAGTATTGTTTCCCCTTTCTTTCTGCAGAGCATTAAGCTGGCCTCAAATACTTGAAGGAAGTAATTATGGACGATTATAGTGCGAGGGGAGACTGTTTCACTGGCCAGGTGGAAACGAACCAAAGAGAATATGCACAATTAACACAGCTCTACATAATTGCACTGGTTCCTGACCACCGACCGATGCTGGCACTGTCATACATATATGTATTATTTATATTTTGACATCATTAAATATGAAATAAAATACATTATATGCAATCTTTTTTATTTACAAATATAGGACCTGTTGTAAATTAACTCAACAATTTATGATCGCACTCGTGAGGTATCTAAGCTTGGCTTGGATTAATTACATAAGATGTTGGGCTTTTTACATGACATTATTATTATTATTATTATTTTTTTTAGCTTATCATTTCATCTCATCTCGTCATTCGAGCCCAGTTTCCCAAAAGCATCATGTGATTAGGATCATTTAAACTGGTAGAGAGAATGTTGAATGGGATGCTCGCTCTACCATTTAAACGATGATCTTTGTGCTGCGGTGCTTTTGGAGAAACTCAGCCGAGGCCATTTTGGTTTAAATTCAATTAATAACAAAAGTAGCGTGTAGACAAAACTACTAACACATTTTGTACACACATTTCAGGTTACCCCAAAGATAAACCGGTTACTTTTTTTTTTTTTTTTTTTGTGTTTGTCAGTAATTTTGCCATACAGATTGTATTAATTTGTTATTTATGAAAGCGCACTTTAGTCGTATTTGTATGATATGTCCATGTGTGAATGGGAAACTATTACACCCCTTTCTGAACACCGGGTATTCTTCCCACTTAAATCTCATCGTAAGGATTGAATATGGGCCATTGATTAAACGTAATTATTGAAGTTTTAATTTGAAGTTTTTCTCTAAACTGAAGCAGAGATGGTGAAGCTGCTGGCTTTCTCTCACACGAGCGACCAACTTCTTGATTTGTCTGACGCTTAAGTCCTCAATCTGACGACACTTTTAGGGCGGAATACTTCTAATAACGTTGAGCATTTTTCTCTGTAATTTGCTACTAAAAAAAAAAAAAAAATACATTTTTTATTACAGTAGGCGAATTACAATTGTGGCGCTTGTTTAGAATATATAGCCTACCTATAGAAATGATTTGAAGGTCAGCTCGGTGTTCCAGTCAAGCGCCAAATAATTAATGGACAAATACAGTTAGCTAATTAATAAGGAGTAAATAGTGGAATAGAATTGATGTATCTGAACTTTAGATAAATTAAGCCACTGCGGTTTATAACTAAACGCCGTTTGTATTTTTTTTTCTTTCCCCCCGATAAACCACAAAAGACATCGATAAATTGCCTAGGTTATATTCGTGATGGGGAATAATGATATTTACAGTAGCCTATAATTTTAACATGCGACTGCAATTCATCTATCGTGTGTACTTTTAAAAAAAATGATGTATGCATTGTTATATTGCCTGTTTACGGTTTGTTCCCACTGCTTAAATGAAAATAACTAAAAGATGAACGATTTTCAACTTCCATAAACCTCCATAATATGACAGAACCTTCGATCAGGCTATAATAGGCCCATCCTATAGCCTACTTGGGAAACTGAATGCTGTTTAGATTTAAAATGCCACACTACTGCACTGAAACGACAGCTATATTGTGCTATTCATTTAACAGTCGTGCTTATTCATTTGATCCAAATGAGACAACAAAGAAAAAAAGAAGAAAAAAGAAAAAGAAAAAGAAAGGGTAGAAATAAAGTTTGGTATTCGTATGCTATCTGTTAGGGCATTATTCCTATTATTTCGGTTTACTTTGATCAATTAAAAGGCTGTGAAAAGAAAGTGCAACATGATGAAAGGCATGCCGAATATGCTTTTTAATATGCAAGCCTACCTATTTTTCAAAGGCTCTTCTTCTTTTTCTTTGATTTCTCCTTCTTCTTCTTTTTCCTCTTCTTTCTGGGTATGGCTATGGTACCCCTTTCAGAGTTTTTGCAAGTAGTGACTTTAGCTTAACTGCTTTTAGGGGAAAACGTGGGTGACGTTTTATGCATATATAAGCACATTTTAGGCTATTTTAGACTTCAAACGAGCAGTGAACTAGCCATAGCATTAATTACACAAGTTCGCATTTTGTTATGTTATATTTTATTCAAATGCCATTGTTATAACTGTGGTTAGACCCGCGTCAAATTGAAACACGCACACTTTCTAAACAATCATTCATGGGTTCATTCCAATAGCCTCTTTTTCACGGTCGGAGCAAAGGGGTTACACTAAAGATATTTTGGTTCAATCTTTGGAATACTGAACCTTTGTTAAGAGATTTCGTAGGTAGGACCTGTTTTCTGACAGTGCTAATGAATGAATTCATCTCCCCAATCCCACTGCATGCATTTATGAACAAGAGCTGTAGCAAAATGTTATAGCCTAAATGGATTTTGACATTATATTCGCTTTTCTGTGTAAAATATCTGTTGCAAAAAATATTTGGCCACAGCTGACAGGTGAGATACCTAGCACTAAAACTGTGCTAGGCCTTCAGAAATTTAGATTTATATTTCACAGATTGTGGATAGACCTTCCGCCATACAAAGGAACATTTTTTTTTTTTTTGGTGTGCAAACTGTCACATCATATAAGGACTAACACCGTGTTTTATGCTTGCGAAGTAAAATTCTTTATTGTTTTTTTTTTTGTTGCGCTCAGATAACTTTCACTGTAGAGCGCAGTCCAATGTGAGATTAACTTGTAAAGTACTTTAGTCCTGTATACGTGGGCCGATGTTATATTTTATGTTACACCATAATCCTTGAGACACGCATATACTTGTATGAAGAGGATAAAAATAAAAAATGGACTTAACTTCCCACTCCCCTCGAAAGGAACATTTAATCTGTACAAAATTGAACGCTCTAGTTTTTTTTTTTCTTCTTTTCTTCTAAAGGCCTATTCTCGTCTACCACAGAGACCCAACACAATTATTTCCACATGTAGGCAATTCTTTAAAAAGGAAATAACGCAGCCTAAATGAAAATTCTGTGCGTAAACATTCTGAGGCCAGAGGCAGCGTTTAAACTTGGGTGATAAACAATACTGTAGTAAATTACAGAGCTTGTGTAATTTTTTTTTTTTCCCCTTTTTTTTTTTTTGGGATGTGATGCGTGATACATAAACGCCTTTTCAACTATCGTGCGCTCGTAAACATTTTACAGTAGAATGAGAGGAACAGTGG
Organism: Olivaichthys viedmensis; assembly: GCA_028565825.1. Classification (NCBI taxonomy): domain Eukaryota; kingdom Metazoa; phylum Chordata; class Actinopteri; order Siluriformes; family Diplomystidae; genus Olivaichthys; species Olivaichthys viedmensis. Next base: position 16,592,502 of record JAOUQW010000001.1, read on the forward strand.
AACCTGCGAATCTCAGTGTCATCCCATATTTAATCATCCGCCAAAGATCCAACTGAAGCTCCAACTGTCCGAAACGTTGTTTTTTCATTAGTGCATGCAAAATATTTTTGGAGGGTGGGCCAAAAGTGGTGCGGCAGGGCAATAACTAAATAAATCACCGCAGTAGCAATTTAGATTGACAGGATGCATAAATATGTACGACAAAACCATCATCTTTTGGTAGCCCCCTTCAATTTGAACTATACATATTTATGGTGTATTTATAGTAGTATAATAGGCCTAAGGTATAGATAAATTGGGCTCGGCAATTTGAAAGGTTATACATGTATTGTTTCATCGATAGTTTATTTGACAACCTGTTTTGCTAATCGCATTTGTTCAAAAGCAAACCGCATCCGCGGTGCGTGAGCTTTACCGACAGGTGATTACGCGTGCATACTAACTCAATTCGTTGTTAATTAATTCACGAATTAAATAATCGACGGTCTCTGTGAAAAGAACATTTAATTTTTTTTTTTAAATCATATTATTCATACATAGTTAAACCACGGAGCACAAGAACTGCAGAGGAAAATGTCCCTGCAAAGCGGCTGCTCCAATGTAAAGAGTTTTTTTGTTTTTTTTTTAAAGAAAGAAAAAAGTGAGAGACCAATTTCTGCTGAGCGCTGCTCTGAATTTGTCGTCGGGGTCGGGAGAGAAAAGAAAGAAAGAAAAAAAAAAAAGATTTAGCGGCAGTCCTTGTTTATTTTTAAGCAAATGGAAACAGTATATCATATCGGTCCCCTCGACTTGTCTGGATCAGTCTTTAAGTGCCAAAACGTCGACTTCGACGAGGAACAATCCACGAGAGGCCGTTAAGCCTGTGCGTCTTCATGGCGTATGTTGGAGTCACATGGCCGGGCAGTGGCACGTTTATTCCTCTTGACTGGGCTCAGACTGGCCTGAACAGGATGGAGAGGCTGAAGAGGATGACGACGATGAAGACGACGAAGATGCACTCTCGGCCTCACGCGTCCTCTCTTTCTCCTGCTCCGAAAGCTGCTCACCAGAAGGTATGGAGTTCTTTTTCGGGCGCCCTTTCGGTTTGGTTGGGGACTCCAGCCCTCCTCCCTGCAATACCTTAACAATAAACAGCAAATAAACAAAAAAAAATATTGAAAAGACTTTTCCCTACACAACATGTACTTATATGATCACGGGTAAAAGAGAGAGAGAGAGAGAAAAAAAGGGCAACACTTACGATTTTCTTCCATTTCATTCTTCTGTTTTGATACCACGTTTTGACCTGCAGCTGACTGAGGCCTAAAGACTCAGCCAGGTCTATTCTGTGAGAAAGAAGGAAAGCAACGGCGTTATTTCGAATTAGGCTATTATAGCCCAATACCAGGCGTTAAATCACGTAAAAAGGAACATGCAAGATTGCAAATTTGTTTCGAGCTACACAGTTATAGGGGTTACCGATTGCAGCAGGCCTATTAGATGTGCATGCAAAGTCAGTAGCAATTACGCACCACGAGGCTTTCGAAATAAGCAAACTGTAATAATACAACATGGATTTTTATTCATCCTTTTGAGTGATCTTTTTTTGTTTGTTTGTTTGTTGAAAACCTTCGGGCCTCACCTGTCCGGGGTCGAGAGGTATTTCTGTTTCTCGAATCTTTTCTCGAGACCCATGAGCTGGAGCTCGGTGAACACGGTCCTGCTGCGTCTTCCCTTCTTGGTCTTGCTGAGCGCCTCGGCTCCTGGTTCGAGTTTCCCGCGCAGGTGCAGGTCGAGCGGGAGATGGTGCGAGACCGAGCCCACACCGAGCCCCGGAGGCCCGGGCAGCAGGGCAGAGCCGAGCGGCGGCCCAAGAGAGCACGACAGCGGCGACACGGGGAACTTCAGCAGGCCGCTCTGCTCTGCCTTCAGCACTGAGGAATGAAACAAACACGAAGCGGCATTCAATACATCGAGCTATTATTTCCGTCTAATCGCATTCTATGTTGGCTAAATAACCATGAGCTATATTGTTGAATTAGTCCGTCTGCATGTTCCCCACTGCGTTTTTTGCGCATTCGGCAGAGAAGAACTCATGCAAACTACAAAGTCTGTGTCTCTGCTACTAATACGGGAATATAGCATGCCGACATGGGAAATTATTTCTATTCCATCACTTATTGTTATGTTATAAATATGTTGGCGAGGCGAGCTCCGGTAAGCCAAGCAGCTCAACTTTCCTCACGAAAGAAAACATATATATGGTATGTAATAAATGTTCCTGCAGTGTCAGTGCCGTTAACCGTTATTCCAAAAGTCCCAGTGCAAGGCCCTTCCAACGAAAACCTCAGAGATTGTGTACAACCTGTATTTTCCAATCTTTTTTTCTTCTTCTGTGAGCCGGTGAGCGGATGGTCTACACTGGGACGTTATTTCCATGTCACCGATTCTAACGGAATTGTTCAATAATCGAGCTTTATATTGACAGCAAGAACTTTAACAAGTCGCGTCTATCTGCAGCAATGAAGTGGGAAATAAATACGGAGCGGCTAAGCTGGACCTTAAGACGCGCATCGCTTATGCTGGCCTAAAAAATAGGAGGCTTTTTATGAATTTGATTCATTATTATCGCCTGAATGTTTCACATTGCGTTTTGCACATCCACAAACGGACTGAGGCAAGGGTATATCTTTAGAAATGCATGCACTAATGTCAGATATACCGTTTAGGTATGGGTAAAAATATTACCCAGGCCCAATGGTACCACTGTTGACTATCAGTTATTTATGGGTTTAATTGGGCTGCTCCACATGAATAAGTCTTTTAAAGCTTAAAAATAGACGAATGCTTGCTCCACCAAGTTTGGACGCTTGATCTGTCATATTATGGTCTCACATAACGGCCTATATCCCTAAATAATGTGTCAAATCAAATGTTATGAAGTTTATACAATGTTGTACATTTCGCTAACTTCTACATTATCACCATCATAATCGGCATTCTTCTTCTTCTTCCTCTTATTATTATTATTATTATTATTGTTGTTGTTGTTTTATTTTGCTTTTGGCTGTTTGTCCTGATATGAATTTACATATTACAGATTTTTAAAGGTGAAATAGGATAGGCAATTGCGCCTGTGCTACAACCATTAAACCAGATATTATTATCAGACCATGTGGTTGAACTTGCTTAATTTAAGAGCGACTTCATTATTTTCCAGATTTCCAATATGTTTTTGGTCATCTGCAGCGTTCTGCACACGCAACTTGAAATGTCGTTTAGGAAATCCTCCTCCAAATCGGATTGCAGTCCTTGCTAGTGAGGAGCCTATACGCGTACTTGGTGGAACAAGGCACTTACCTAAGTGATTTGGATACGGTCGTGCCGACAAAAGAGCGTGTACTCCGAATTTGAGGAAATCCCCGGCGGGAGACGAGGCTTTGTGGTCCGGGTGCTCGGTGAGGATTTCCTCGATCATAAAGCTCCTGTACCGGTGAGACCTGTGGTCCTGCTGTGCCTCCACAGGGTAATAGTGAGCCCCGAACTCCAGAGGATGCTGCATCATGATTGCGCCTTTCTGGACGCGACACACTTCTTCCGACCTTCGAGTCCCTGCTTTTAGGTGGTGCGTAAAAATGCGCATCGAGGTGGCGCGTAAAGACTCACACGACTGCCCGAGGCGCACAAGCAGAAACATCCATCCCGCTCTTCCGGTTAGCTGGAAGCATCCTGGACGCGGCTAAAGGAGTCTTTGGAGTGCGCTAAAAAGAGTGATATCCAATTTCCGTGTTCATTAACGCCCCAAGGTCTTCCTTTCCTTCTGCAGAAGGTCTAAGGACGCGCGCAAGTCGTCGCTGCTGAAATGGGAAGTTCGATCCTCTCCCCATGGAATAGAGCAGTGTGTTCCTGTAGCCACGGAAAACACATGAAGCTTTGAGTCCAGAAGGCACACGCGTGAGGAGGTCTTGTCACACCAGGCCCCTCCTCTCGTTGAGCCTGATGACACCCTCGCCCTGGAAAGAGGGGAAAAGATGACCCTTTTCAGTAGCACTGGCTCAGCAATAGCATCCCCACATCGCTTGATTAAAGAAATGGGACACTGAAGTCAGCTTTAGGCTCCTAGTGCAACCCTTCCCAATAGCAATACGACGATTAAATCGTAAAGCATCGGATTTTGTTTGACACAGTGCAGGCTAGAGCGTTACACTGTAAGCCTTGCAGTCAAGAATTCGGTGATAGAATAAAACTGTGTGCTCGAGTGACTCAGGTTCAAGCATGGGTTAAAAGCCCTTGAAGCTAGGAGGACGTCGTTTGTAAATATTATCTCATAATAATTGATTTCCGTTTATTTCCGAATTAGGGGGGGAAAAAGGGTTTATTCGCCATTCTTAAGCCTGTGGAACACCGATTCCCAGCTCGCATTACGGCGGAACGTTTGCGATTATGAGGTTGTGTCATAAAACGAAGGTGCTGTCAGTTTAAAAGACTTAACAATGTTATGACCACTGTATAAGTGATACAAGGGGAAACATGGTCGCCGACCGCCACTTCGACTTTTGCTGCCCTGCCGAATCCAAACCAATTAAATTCGAAACTATAATAATAATAATAATGGTAATAATAACAACAATAATAATAAATAAAAAAATAAAAATAACACTATTAATAATAATAGGTATTATTATTGTTGTTGTTGTTATATGAACAAGGCGAAAGCAAATCTTTGGAACCCTAATCGCCCTGGAATCTCACACCTTACACACACACGCACACACACACACACACACACACACACACACACACACACACACTGCGTTTTATTCTGAGATGACTTTTTGAGATGACCGTATGACTTACATTAACCTGTTATGGCAAGCCAATTGATCAATTTAATACTAATACTACTACGACGACGACTACTACTTATAATAATAATAATAATAATAATAATAATAATAATAATAGCCTACAATTTTTTATTTGCTGTAAGGCTGCTGTAATGATTGGTATTTAACACCATTAAAGAAGGCCGTTTGCTCTGTTTATCGCGTTTTTTTTGTTTTTGTTTTTCAATTAAATTTGGATTATCTTGAACTCATTTCCATTACGGATAAATATTTATGTGCACTGAGGCTGCCTGATGGAACTTTCAATAAGTTGGCTGGAAAAATATACTGTATCAATACAGAAGAACAAGGCCCAGAATCACACAGGACGAAGCTTCTAGCGGTAGTAACTCATTTTAACCACTAGGCGGCAGTACTTGAATTATGAATGCTGCGTAATGGCTTTATATAAAATGCAAAAGCAGCATGACAAATATTTCTCATAATGGCTAAGCCTCAGCTTTATGTTAATAACGATTTACTTAAAAAAAAAAAAAATGCCATTGTTATACTTGTTATTACTATGGCAGTACAAATCCCTACTAGTTGTGCTGTAATAGGCTAAATATTTTATTTATCATCAATTTGAAAACTGTAAAAGCCCAACGCCGATCAAACACCAAAACAAAAAGAAAAAAAATTAATTAACTAACTGACAATTCAAATGAACCGGTGAGAATATTCCAAAAATATCCCAACACGCACATACCACTCACACCTAATTAAGTGTGTTTGTTTAGGTATTCGCTTAGTCGGATGGGATTTTAAGTTTCTGCATGTCTGCAAGCTGTTCAACAAATCAATTTAAAAATCATAATCCTGATCACGTAGCCTATTCAAGGAGCCTACACTGTTAACCCTTGCTGCATTTTATACAGTAACTAACTGTATAATTGCCAGTAAAATACCGTAACATCATCATACAGTACAAAACTGTAAAATGTGTTGCATGATGGGAATTTTGTGATGTCATGTCCAAATTACAGTATATTACATTTTATTTATAATTATAGTAAATTACCGTATGTTTTTTTTTTTTTTTTAATACAGTAAACTACCGTATTGTCGCCTAACGGACAAGAATAAGCATTAAAGGCAGACAACAACTTAGCCTACAGGAACTGCATTAACACACACACACACACCTACACACACACACACAAATTTTGCTCAATCTTCCACTGCCGCTACCAGTGCAAAAAAAAAAAAACGGTTGATCGAGGCCTGACCTGCACCTGACCTGCGCGAGAGCGATAGGGGGAGAAACAACTGACTGAACCTGACCTGCGCGAGAGCGATAGGGGGAGAAACAACTGACTGAACCTGACCTGCGCGAGAGCGATAGGGGAAGAAACAACTGAATGAACCTGACCTGCACGAGAGCGATAGGGGAAGAAACAACTGACTGAACCTGACCTGCACGAGAGCGATAGGGGGAGAAACAACTGACTGAACCTGACCTGCACGAGAGCGATAGGGGGAGAAACAACTGACTGAACCTGACCTGCGCGAGAGCGATAGGGGAAGAAACAACTGACTGAACCTGACCTGCACGAGAGCGATAGGGGGAGAAGCAACTGACTGAACCTGACCTGCACGAGAGCGATAGGGGAAGAAACAACTGACTGAACCTGACCTGCACGAGAGCGATAGGTGGAGAAACAACTGACTGAACCTGACCTGCGTGAGAGCGATAGGGGGAGAAACAACTGACAGTCCAGTGAATGGATATCATATTTACAGTTGTAAAATCATATTAACATACATAGAGACAGTCAAGTGTTGTAACATAACTTGAGCATAGAATGTTGACAGAGTAGACATGTGATGGAATCCTGAATACCGATATGTTTTGTATACTATTTTGAATTAACAAAGTGAATAAGGACAAATGTCAGAGACATACCATAAACCGTTGTGCTTTCATCTGTGTTTTTACTAACAGGATGAGGATGGGAGGAGAGGGCTGAGTGTTGGCAGGCAATGGTTTTGGCATCGTTCCGCAGGAAAGACTGGATGGCTGCCTGCTGGACCAGAGACAAGCCCAGAGCTGCAAAACAGAACAGTGCCCAGAACGGAGCAAACATTGCCGAAGTCCTTCACCAATGTATAGTAACAACTCCTAACTCCCAACTCCCATATGTAATTAAAGTTTATATTAGCTCAACATTCATCAGGGAGTTTGTAAAGAAAGAAAGTAGCATATCAAAAGTCACAGATATGCTTCCATGACTTTTACTAAAATCACAACTACCTTAAGTTGATAGGTTCAAATCACACTGTTTTACTCTTGAGTCATTTTCTTCTAGCGACTCAGATAAATACAAAGGAATAACAAGGTGATCTTTATGGACCATTAATTATTTTTCTGGAGTGTTTGTGTGTGAACTGCGCAGTTAGATTTTATTCCTTTAATTCCATAATGAAACTGTAATTAGGACTAGGCAATTTTCGACCATCTAACACACCAGAAGCAGCTAATAAAGATGTTCAGAGGCAGCTGAATATCAGAAACAGTACTGTTAGGTTAAGTTTTTGAATTAAACTCAGCAGGAGGACAAAGGAATCCCAGCAGTGAAACCTTTGTTTATCTCTGCTGCATACTGTATACAGAAGGTTGCCAGGTCAAATCGTTTCACATCACACAAACCACTACTCTCTAAAGAAAGTGATTAAAAGAAAATATTTTTCTTTCTACTTTCATAAATAAGATTCAACAGGATAATATTAACACACTAAATAACAATGAAGAGGATTTAAATGCTAATGTAGACTACATATAGAAGACTACATATAAGATGTGCAGGTGTTGGGTACCTGGCATCATGTGTATGGTTCTAGTCAGGTCAGTTAGTGCTCTCTCCAAATCATTTACCTGTTTGTTAAGTCAGCAAATCAGTCAGTTCAGTGGTGTACTATGCGCTGCATACATTAACATGTAATAACGGCGTTTTCCCTTACATTGTGATAAGCTCTGGCCCTGCAGATATAGCCTCTTATGTATGTGGGGTCCACCTTTAAAGCATTGCTGAACATTTAAAAAAAAAAAAATCATAATTCTGATCCCTCTGCAGCATGTAAATCAGTCCCAAGTTGATATTTGCCACAGTAATAGTCTTGAAATTTAAAAGTAACAAAATTGTGAAATGCTTGGACAGATTAACCTACTATTAAAAGTTAACTAATCTGAGAACAAATTATCCTAAAGCAGCACATACTTTTAACTATCATCTTCTTTTTTTTTAAAGAGGGTTTAAAAAATTCCACCCTCAGTAAGCATCATTTTGGTCTGGTTTTTCTTTGTTTGGGCACTGGTTAGGGCACTGGGCTACTGATCAGAAGGTCGTGGGTTCAAGCCTCAGCACCGCCAAGCTGCCACTGTTGGGCC
>JAOUQW010000001.1:16629904-16652407 GCA_028565825.1 Olivaichthys viedmensis
ATCTAGCGACTAATAAACTGGCAACTCGGTGTGTTTCTGTGATCTTGTACTAAATGTAGGCCTATTAATAACTTTTTTGTAACACTGCACCCGTGCAGCATCAGCTATTATTCATCAAATTAGAATTAATAAAGATAATGTGGGAGTTATTCCATCCCTCAAGAACCTTTTTGCTATTTATGAACTCAAAATGTAAAAAAAAGGTAAAACAACACAATTCTTTCAGTTCTAGATTATTATTTGCTTGCTCACGTTTTGGTGTGTAGTCTCATAAATGTTCAGGATGAAACTGCACACAAAAAAACACGATCCATGAGCCAGCAAATAACTTTGTTGTAATTTTAAGTGGTTTGTCAGTGGATGCATGGCTGTAGATTTGCTTGTAGCATTTTGTATTTAGTGCCCTTCTGTAATGTCATGTCAGACATGCTTCCGTTCCATTCACAGAGCAAGTATCAACGTGGCTGAATTTACGGCCTCTCTAACGACCCCGTTTCTCAAAAGAAGCCTTTTTCTAGTCATCCTGTCTTATCTGTAGATTTTAATGATTTGCCAGTCGGGCTTTTCACTTTTCCACGGGTATAAGTTACAGCGCTTGAATGAAGGGACAAAATAGTACAGTATTTTAAGGAAATGTAACCATATGTCACCACAGATAAACAAAACAAAACTAGCTCAGAGAAAGTTTTTTTCTCCTTGGGGTAACACTATCTATTTTCCCGAGGCAAACCCAGACCTATTTAAGGCTTCTTTAGTGCTATTGAGCCTCCGACACTTTGATGAATGGTTATGTGAGGGACTTTGCTTTAGTTTCAGTGCCTTTTTGGCTGGTGGGAAAAAGGAGGCAGGATTATTGGGCCGTTTGTCTGGTAAAGATGGCCACAAGGAATCTTGATGCTCAAATGACCGACCTCCCCTGGAAATAAATCCAGGGATCATATTGAACATAATTTCTCCTATTTCCTCTCACTTTGTGTTCTGTGAGATTGAGGCAGCATTGGGATTGTGTTGTTGAGACTCAAAGATCTGTAGAGACTTGTATCCATCGCTGAAGGTGAAGCTGTATTTTATGCCTCGGCATCAAAGACGAGTGGCTCGAGAAAAAGTAAAGGAAAAAAAGGGCAGGTTTGCTGCAAGCTCATGCATTACCCAAGAATTTCCCACTCATTCTTGAGCTGCACACTCTCATAGCTGACAGGATCTTTGTTTTGGTTGCTGATTATATCGTTTGATACAGGAGGCATGGACCTACTTCATCTGTGCACCATTTGGTTGACAATGACACACTGTGACCAGCCATTGTCTTTATTTCTTTAGCGGTTGTTGTGTGTCGGGCCATTGAATAACCCAAGAGGTAGCGTATGCCCACACCTCTGTTGTCTGTCATTTCTATAGTCAGGATAAAAGAGAGCAGGAAAAGTGTTCTAACAGGATTGGTTTCAGCGGCCAGACGTGCAGCAGTACTCACAGTAGCAAAACTCTGGGAGATGAAGAGCAGTGGTTAATCCTCGTAAGGCAGTTCAAAAGGAGGTGAACTAATGCTTGCTCATGTTCAGGGCCTGGTACCATATGCTCTGGGTTTGGCATCAAAATGGAGGAATCCTCTTTCAGGAGTGTGTCATAACATTACTATATAAAACTTGGACCATTACTTTAACATCTCATCTAATTTTCATCTATGTGGTCCAGTTAGATGTTGCAGTTCTGGCAAATGTAAATGCAGAATTCATATTTGTTTTATTTTGTGTTTTTCAAGTGGAACGCACACCCTCCCCCTTTCTCACACTTAAGCACCCTCCGGCATGCTCGAAAAATAGTTTCCCCCCACCAGCATTGTCTCAAGCCCAGACAAGTACATTGTGTGAGGTTTATAAATTAACCTCTTGCATTTACAGTTTTGGCAAGAGATGTCTCACACAGGATAATTCTGAGCCACTGATTCAGACTTTTGGAAATGTAACGAAACCCATGTCATAACACACATGTTTTATGTCTTTCTTATCAGTTGTGTTTGTGTTCAGAGTATCTTGATTTAAGTAAACACAGCCCAAGTAATATACTTAATAACAAGACCATTTTACCCTGGCCTATGGACAAGTGTTTTTAGAACTTTGTTTTTGTGAAATCTTCCGTCTGTGCTAACCTTTCCATTGAATGTGTCTCTTCTCTCTTGGCACGAAGCCCAAGCAACTCATAAAAATCTCTATATAATTGATGCCCCAAACTAGTCTTTCTTAAATTGCTTGGGCGCTGCTCCAAGATGTTTATCAACTGCAGGTCAACACATACCAGTGTTAATGTTAGTGTGGAGGCCCTGAGAAAGCTCTGAGAATGTTTTGCATTCGTTCATAGCTTTAAGGTGCACTGACTGACTGAGACAGTTATTGGTCAACACAGACTATTAAGTTGACTTTATTTAAGTCATATCACTAAGATATAATTCACTAGTTATGCTTTGATGCAGAATGTGAACTGGTAGACAAGATAAAACAGTCAGCCTACTTAAAGAACACCGATTTCTTAGTGCAAGGTGTGTAAATGATTCCTAGAAGAGTCAATAGTTGATGATTCATTAATCCAAACAATGATTTGTACGTTTTCAGGAGAGCTAATGTAACCCAGTGCTGATCAATAGATCTTAAAAAGCATGACAACTTGTTTTTTACTTAGGAGGTTCTCAAGAATCATCTTCTTGTGTATAGCCATGTTTAAACTGGAGCTTTCTGTTTGGATTTCTTCCGCTTCTGGTACAGTGCAAGCATGGTTTAAAACTCAGTCATAAGATCTTTTGAAATTAAGATTTTTTAATATAAGTTACCGTAATGGATGATGACAAGGTCTGTGCTACTGCAACCTTACATGGACTCTAATGAACACAACCCTGAAAGAGGCCGTTGAAATTTATCCTGACGAATAGACGTTGGCTCATATGTCATAAGTGGGACTTCCTATTAGACAGATTTTTAGCCAGTCTCAAAAGAAACTAAAGGTTTGTGAGAAAAGCTTTCAAAGTTTAGTCAGAATAACAAGTCATGGCACATTGACACATGCTTAATAGTGGTTTGAATTGTGGCTCTTCAAATGCCTTTGTTACATTTCTGTGTCTACATAAGTGAATAATGCTCTTAACCTGGAAGTGCCCTGCTTAGCGGTGGCAATTAATTATCTGAGTCTTCTTGCCAGAGGAGATTCTGCATGCCTGGGGGACTCACCTCTGCTGGGTGGATCCCTCTTTCTGACGGAAGCTGGGACAGAGTCCAAACGTACTACGTGCCCCCGATCTGTACCACGCTATTGTTTCTTAAATAAACCCTTGTTCAGTATGCTCACAGCTATTCTTTCCTTGGCTGGAATGGTCATCAGGGCGCAATCACACAGTTATTTGTCTTAATGTTTCCTTTCCCCTAACAACCAAAAGACAATTATTCCATGTCAAATAAAGACCTGAATTTCCATTTTTAGCTTGTAGAATCTCAAGTCCCGTGCCATCTCCATATTAGACTATTTTCATCGAGCCTGCTTGTTGTCCAAAGCATCCACCCCATTTAACAGAGGCAGAAGCGCAAAGAGAGCATGATAAATGAGTAGCACTTGGCACCGCTTGTGCATATTGCTGTTGAGGGTTAAGCTATGTCAAGCATGTGCACAGGCTTGATCTGGCCTGAGACAGCAGATCTTGTTGCCGGTGATTCTGATTCGTAAATGTTTTCTTTCTCACAGGGAGTAAAGAGGCAGCTTTTACCTATGCTATCATCTCAGCTGGGGTCGCCCACGCCATCACGGCTGCCTGCACCCAGGGAACCCTGAGTGGCTGCGGGTGCGATAAAGAGAAGCAGGGCTTCTACAACCAGGAAGAGGGCTGGAAGTGGGGCGGCTGCTCAGCCGACATTCGCTATGGCCTGAGCTTCTCCAAGATGTTTGTGGATGCACGGGAGATCAAGCAAAATGCCAGGACTCTCATGAACCTCCATAACAACGAAGTAGGGCGTAAGGTATGTATATGAAAATGGTGCAATGCACGCTCCCTTATATTAACTCTAATGTTCTGTTTGGGATAAAATGACACTTGACTACAGGTGGAACAATACTAGAAATGACTTTTTCTAGCATGAAACTTTTTGTGATTGGCTCAGTTTTTGAATGAACATGCAAAATCACGAATTGTATAACGGATTATGCTACGCCATTTGGACCAGAGAGTAACAAGGTGAAATAAAAACATTTAAGGATTCCTGGTCTTCATAAATTTTAAACATAAAGGTGATTCTAGTCCCTGTCACATTACCTCCAACTCACACTTATGAACACACACTTGCCATCAGGAGAATCCCCAAACAGATGAAGAGGTGTTGGGTGTCGATTTACATAACTATTATTTATATTGTTAATAATTGGGATGAAAATTTGACATATTGTTTGTTTTAACTAATTGTATAACGCTATTGCTATAAAAGACGAAGGAATGGTCTGTGTCAGTGGGGCATCCATTGCTAAGTAGTGAACTGAACATGAAGGCCAAGTAGTGATGCATTGCTTCAATATACCAGTTTAATATATTCCTAGCGACATCTACAGATATTCTGTTTTGTCTTATCACCTATTAACTTTGTCTTTTAAAGATACTTAGGGATAAAAAGACTTTGGATAAAAACCTAGGGCATCTGGAGCTTGATGTGATGAATTTACAATAGTAGGTAGTATATACAGTCAACTCCAGAATTATTGGCACCCTTCAAGAGAAAGAGCAAAAATTACTGTCTAAAATAAACAGTACATAATTAATCCCATTTTCCATTCAAACAAATGGGGAAAATACTTACCTTTCCCCTAACAAAACTCATTCTCATAAGAATGTTCCATTTAATTAATTATTGTTTAATGTATTTTCTCTCAAAAACATAAAACATGTGGCAAAATTATTGACACCCCTAAAGAATATTTTAAATAAATGCAAACCAATTGTTATCCTTGAAAAAATTATTTACAGTATATATTTTTAATTGCTTAGCTACCAGGAATTCTATTGTTGCCTTTGACTGTGTCATGTTTTTCTGATGTATAGATATAAGGTTGCACACATATAAAATCCCTTTGTCATCCATTACCATGGGGAAAACCAAAGAGCTTTCAACACAAAAGAGACAGAACAGAAATGGTTGCAGAAACACAAACCATTGTTTTTCGATGGCCATCTCAGTCTCCAGATTTGAACCCTATTGAAAACCTGTGGTCTGAATTGAGGAGGGCATCCACATGCACAAACCTAAGAATATAAAAGAGCTTGAAATGTTCTGCAAGGAGGAGTGTGTCCAAGGTGCCTCTAAAAGTGTCTCCAACCTTGTTAGACATTACAGAAAGAGACTCCGTGCCCTTATTCTCTCTAGGGAAGGCTTCACCAAATATTAATTGTAGGGGTGCTGATAATTTCAAAACCGGTGTTTTGCAGAAAAAAATTGCACTGTTAAAAAAATGTTTTATGTTTGAAAAATATTATGTTAAAACTTTACAGCATTCTTATGCATATACAACTATACAAATATTCTTTCTCACTTGGAGGGTGCCAATAATTCTGGACTTGACTGCATGTAATGCTACTGCTGTGATTAATAGTTCCAGCAGTGTCACACTGATAAAAGATGGTGGCAGTCAGACTAAAAAGGCCTTCTGTAATGAAATAAGCGTAAGGGCTTTTAGGTGGAGAGGTACAGATGCACTTCAATCTGAGTTATCACTAAATCTCCTCACTCCTGTTAGGAGATAGAGAAACCTTTAATGCTTCTTGCCCTGAGTTTTTCCTGAGGTATTTACTAAGCTTCTCATACTGAGCGATGTCACTGGATGTTACAAAATGAGGCTTTTTAGGGTAATTCTCAGAGAAGTATTAGAGACACTAGACTAAGCATTATGGCTTGTTGGAACTGAGAAGATTAGGCTTGATGACATGAACCAAAAGTTCAAAATAAGCTGACTATGACTAATTGGATACACAATGGTTACCGCTACTTTTCCTGAGAAACCCTAACTGTTGTTATAACAACTTTGTCATTACTTTGGGACAGAGTCTGAGTGTAGACTGTTTCAGCACTCTGGACAGATCATCAAATCATTGAGGGTGAGATGGGGTCATAACCTTCTATTATGGACTTTGTTGTTTATGAATTTACTGTATTACTAGGTCTCATCCTGAAAGCTCACATTCTCCAAACCTATGTTGCTTTTTAGAGTTTGACACTGACAAATGTAATTGTTTTGAGAATCAAATGGCATCTCAAGATTAAGGTGACAATATGAATATGATTTAAGTACAGTCTTTGTTTGTCAGCATGTCACAGCAAAGATGATATCTCCTCTTTGTAGTCTTGGAAAAGACTCTCAGATACCTCACAGGGTTGTTGCAAAGAAGATCTTAGCCTCTCACAGACACACAGATTTGACTTCAATGTGCTTTTCAACGTGTTGTTGATCAGGAATCAGCAGCATGACCACATTAAGCCCGATACGCACCCCAAGAGCAGACAATTGCCAAGAAGACTCCACAAAGTCTGTGAGGCAGAAAGGCAGGGAGGATGGAATAATAATTAAAACACTAGGTGAGGCTTCTCCCACAAAGGGGAAATACAGCATCATTACATAGTGGAAAGAGAGAGGGAGCATTTGCTAACCACACCAAAGACTACACTTCCTTGAACAAGCTATTCACTGATGCCAATCATTAACAGATCCTTCCATAGCTAAGCAGGCTCTCTGTTACACAGACCTTTCTTTCAGCAGTTTATCTTGTTTTCTTTTCACACTTGGCAATCATAATTTGCAATTGTAGTAAAAAAATCACTACATTAATGTACATAATTTACAACATAGAAAAAAGTTGCACATTGTTATTTCTGTATACCCTCACCTGTTGGGCTCACCTGTTGGGCCCAGGATAGTCAGAACGAAGAGAAGCCCACAGGCACCTGAAACCCGACTCCTGAGCTTTATCTGTGTACACTACACACAGGCTGACTGTTGTAGAACTCGGCAATCATCGTTCAGGCGGTGTTTATATCATACCCACCCCTGATTCCACCATACTGCTTACACAAGAGAGAGATTCCTACAGACGATGTCTCATACTTAGCTTGGTGAAACAATTTGTGTCGGATGTTTTGTACACAAATGAAAAGGCTTGTTAAAAGTCGACGGAGGGAACCTGTCGACACGCGGGCTGTTTTCCAGCCTCGCTGTGCAGGCGGGCAGGCATGAGGCGGATCAGGCTCTGGCACAGCAAGTTTAACAATCCTTGCATTCTTGAATTGGAATGTTTTAAAAAACCTTTGTCTCAACCTGTTTAACTATTTCAGAAATATGCTCTGAAACCACCACTGTAGGCACAAATGCTACTGGTGAGAAATGTGCAATTCCATCAATCCGTTCTGCACTGTCAGATGGCTTCTGATCAACAAATGTATCATACTTTTAAAATTATTTTTCTCAAAAGGTGACATTGTTTTATAACTTATAACTTAACAGAGAAGTGTGAGAATGTCCAAACACAACCTTTTCCCTATATATTTCTTCCTCAGATTTGGAAATTGTAATGTTTGTATTGAATCACTCAAGGCATCAAGCTGTCACCAGATAGACTAAACGGATCAGCCTATGAATCATCAAAGCACTTACTCTCGTAATTATCTTAGACTAAAATTATAGACCTCTGAATGAAAACTCAGGGTCTTTTAAAAGCCCTCAGAATACTGAACACATCTCTGTTTTTCCACTCCAGATTCTAGAAAAGAACATGCGCTTAGAGTGCAAGTGTCACGGAGTCTCAGGCTCATGCACGACCAAGACTTGCTGGACGACGCTCCCCAAGTTCCGTCAGCTTGGCTACATCCTCAAGGAAAAGTACTACCAGGCCGTGCATGTGGAGCCGGTTCGGGCCAGCCGGAACAAGCGGCCCACATTCCTTAAGATCAAAAAGCCCTACTCGTACCGCAAGCCCATGGACACTGACTTGGTGTACATCGAGAAGTCACCCAACTACTGTGAGCCAGACCTGGTAACAGGCAGTGTGGGCACTCAGGGCAGGATCTGCAATAAGACAGCACAGCAGGCCAACAGCTGCGACCTGATGTGCTGCGGCCGAGGCTACAACACGCACCAGTACTCTCGCGTGTGGCAATGCAACTGCAAGTTTCTGTGGTGTTGCTATGTCAAATGCAACACGTGCAGTGAGAGGACAGAGGTATACACATGCAAATGAAACCTTTCTTGTTCATCTGTACGCAACAGTGGGTCTGTGAACGTAAATGACTAAACGTCTGGGAATGCCTCTATAGGTAATAAGGGGATTCCCCAATGGGGCGATATGGATTCAAGGTGTTTAGAAGGGAGCAATTTTGGCACAAGGCGTCTTGTTGGGTCTCTATGGTCAGCAGAATCTCTTTATTCGCCTGGAGGATAGCCAGAGGAAGTGTGGGCGATGTATCCAGCTTGGTTTCAAAGCTCAGTGGAATGATTTGGTGGTTGGTACCAATGGATGCCTAGAGCTTTCTAAATAGCGAAGCAAGAAAGTTCCAGAAGTCCAGAATAGGAGAAATATGTGAGTGGTGACTTTGGCTATTCTGCTCTACAGGCAGCGTGGAAAGCCTTTTCAATGAGTCTATGTAAGACTCCGTCATACATAAAAATTGGATATTTGTTTTTTTTTCTGGACATTATGAAAGCATACTGTATATGAACATGATGATGGTATTTAACGTTTTATTTAGAGAAAGAAAGGCTAATATTAATTTATTTAATAATAAAGCTACTGATTTTCTTCCTTTGTGTCAGTTTAGGTTGGTTTTCACAATGGAACCTTTTGTTATTGTGGTAGAAGCAACTTAGCTTAGCTTTTACACCTTGATTCCACCTTGTGCTTTTTTAATTAATGTACTGACTGTCATTTTTACAGTACACAGTGTAAGCAAAACAGTTGTACACCATGTTGTTGGTGCTATTATGTGTGCTAAACATTGTATTGTGTCTTGATAGGACAATTCCTTGGTTCCCAGTATAATGCATATATGTTTATAAAAATATACACTGGACATGTGCATCTCTCGAAAGCTAACTTCTCCTAAAATGAATTAAGTTCTTGGATGCTGTTAACAAACAGTAACATTCTAAGGAATGTGCACTAAAGTCATGCCTAAAATATATATTTTTTCACAATAGCTAAATTATGTTTGGAGCAACCTTTTTCCAAATGGAAATAATAGTGAGCTGAAACCATTTGATGAAGAACCTGTACATAACATTAACTGACACATAACCTTCTCATGAGCTCACACACATTTCTGCCTTGGCCCTTGTCTGATTAGTTGGCAGAGAAGCCAAGGCAACGATTAATTCATTTTGGAACAGGATAGCTCGCACATAGGAGATGCCTCCACCTGCTACTGATACGAAATGCTGAGGTCACTGATACCGTTCTTGTTATATGTATGTGTGTGTGTGTATATATTTCAATACTAAATATTACACCTTTCCCATTTTGCTGCTAGTTTTTTTATTTTATTATTATTATTTTATTTTTTTTACATCTAGGCCTCAACTTCTGTGTAGTGCCTGTTGAAACTAGTGCTTTTGAATACCATGTGCGAATGTGGTAACCTGGACGAGTTGTTCATGTGCTGACAGAATATATTTTGCAAGAGATTATTTTTATATGAGTGTTTTATTTATTTTGCTATAAACAGTCCTGCTTCACAATTTTCCTAACTTCCACGGTTAAGAAAATCTAAGCTAGAAACTGCATAGGGTTGATAATGTCATGGTACCTTGATCACTGGTTTGGTGTTAACAGCATCTCAAGGCTCAATCTAAAATTGAGCCTAACTAATTCATTATTATCAATAATAATGGAAAAATTATTTGATCAAACGAAAAAAAGATATTTTCCTGTTTTATTATAGTCATTTAACAACAGCAGTTTGTTGACAGTCCTGTATAGGACCAATAAGAGAAACTAAAAATGGGACAAACAGTCTGGTACTAAGACACAAAATATGACAGTAAGTTTTAACCAAACAACAACTGAATTTGGATATTGTTCTTCATGGTCCTATTTATGATTACAGACAATGAATTCAAGTGATGTTTTGCCAAACTGGTTGTTCTGCATGCTAATACTGTCATTACTGATTTAACAAAGATGTACGTTGTGCTTTGAACAGTCTTAATAAAAGTCGCCTCAGCAGTTTGAAGAGCTTCTACTTGTTTTCTTGTAATTATCAACTGTGTTCAGAAACAGAGCAAACAAAAACATCTGACTTTCATAGTAAATTTGACAATAAACCAGTATAACAATTTTTTATGTCTACTTCTGTTTGTTATGTATTATAAATTAAGCAAACAACTACACAGCTACAATTTTTCCAAGCCAAAAAGAGACTTCTGAAAAAGAGACATCAATGGCATGACAATCCCTCAAATTAGCAAGTCATCAGCCACAAAACATTTGTTGCCGTTAAGTTATGGTTGGCCGCTGACTCTGACAGTTTTTACTGTGAGGATGATTGTGGGGCAGGGAAGGAACTGAGGAAAGTGCTGGCGTGTTAATGGTAGGGCTTGTGCAGAGGCTTTAATTGATGAGCAGCAATGTGGAGGGTGTCCCAGCACTGGGCAAAAAGGGGAGGTGGAGGGTGTTTGGGGGGGGGGGGGGGTGATGGGGGGATGGATTACACTGACATCTGCTTCATTCACTCCTCAGTGCCGTCGCCACAACAACGCGCCTGTGCCCCCCAAAAATGCTGCCCAGTCTCCCTGAGAAGCGCTCCTGCCCGTTAGCGAAATGTTAACTATGCAAAATCCAGCTAACTTCGGGATGCTATTTATTTTGTCCCCTCCAACCCCCCTTTCTCCTCCCCAAGGGCAGGAGGGAAGGCGAAGAAGAGAGGGCTTTTCAATTGTGAAGGATGATGTCAAGAGGAATTTCGAACTGAGGGTTCGAAAAGATCTTAGTGCTGCCCTTGAATAATTGGCACAAAACACTTGCTTTATGAATCGGCGAAAGCGCCTCAATAGGTGACCGCGCTGAAAAGGCAGCTGGCCAAACAACATCGGCATCAGCTCTTGGACACCATGAGCTGAATCACAATATCTTGTTTTGAAAAAGCTACTTAGGGGCTCGCTCGTTTTGGCTCTGCCTGATCTTGTTTGTCACATTCTGAATAGCAAGCCTTTTGGAGACCTTAACACTTGTAGCTAGAAGTGTTAGAAAAACAATTATGTGGAGACAGCGTCCAGCCCCATCCTTCTCGTATGCCTTTTGTGGTACCTTCACAATTGGGGGAATTTACTTGAGATGCTCCCAATGGAAAACACAGTTCCACAAATGCATTCATGCATTCATTCATTAGGTCCTCATACTCCCACTGTTTCTCCCTAATCTGCACCATCTAAAGGTCTAAATATCATCATCTTTCTAAATCACATCTGTGTAATAAAAGCTGGTTTACTTTGCAATAAGGGTTTGGATCATTGACCTCACTGCAATAGACCTGAGTTCCAGGAGTTTTCAGCCAGGTTTTCAGCACAATGGTAGAACTCTTCTGTTCTTGCATTTGAAACAGCACGTCTTCCTGTGCAAGCAAATGCCAAAAAAGGATTATCCCAATATTTTCCGATAAACAACGATCATATCTTTGCCAAAGCTTTCACCAAAGATATGAGGTGGCCGTGGACAGAGTTCTTTCTCTCCTCACATGAGTTTTATTGCCCATTCTGGGCGTACCTGTGCACACCTGGAAGCTGACTGGAGTTTCTGTTTTATAGTTGCCTACCTGTCTCCATTTGTGGAGCTGCTGCTGCTGCAGGCTTGATTGGATTGGGCTGCTGCTGTCAGTGCTGATTGGGAGGAATGGAAGCTTCACAGTCTTGTCCCCATTAATGCACCACTTCCTTATCAATTTCAAATGGAAATTTCAACTGACTTGTTCAAATACATCCTTTTTGGGATGAAATCCTCCATTTGTAGGTTAGTAAAGAATTTTTTAAGGGTGTGATGCTTCTCAATTATCAGACATATTATCAAGAAATTGCACATTTAGTTTAGTCACCCTCAGTCTACAGGTGGGTATCATTCTTCATCTGAACTATAATGATTGTCTAAGCTTCTATTTTATCAAGATGGAACATGTCTAATAACTGTTAGTATTCCTGCTTGGTCATTACAAGACTTAATTAAGTTATCCACAAGGCAGTAACTCTTTGTAAGAAATGACGCTGCAGTGCAAGCATGCATTGAAAATCTAGGATGTGGTGGGGAAATTTTCAAAGACATGACACTTCAATCAGATTTTCTTTTCTTAGTTATTAGACATATATCAGACCTTTATGGCTCCCAATTCTTCTCAGGCTAAGACACACTAAGTATTCCTCGTGGTATCCCCATTATTGAGCAATGACTGTCTCTGTGCTAATAATATTGTTTGTGTGCCAAATGCTAGGCAATGTGATAACGACTTAAACATCTTCAACTGTCATACAGGGAGCCACTTACAGTAACTTTCTATCACTGTTTTGCCTTGTACACATGAGAATGCTTAGTAATGTAAGTTTCTAAAATTTTAATTTTTAAGTGGTTTTGTAATTAGGGGATAACAATGTAGCAAATCATTGTGACTGTGTGTTTAAATGACACCCAAGGATTACAAAACTGAATATAACAAACATGTGTGCTTAAGACATTCTGGACCTTATGGTATTCGAGTCCTTTCAAACACAGTTGAAAAGATGTGATTTAAGAGGTGGGGGAGCCCTACTTCTTTCATGGGTGTTCACAATGTGGGAACAGTACCGTTCTCAACATTGATATCATGGCAATATGATCAAAACAAGTTTTCATAGGCTTAATTCACTACAATTGGGCAGCCTAGTTTTCAGTTTTCCTTGTTTGTCAGTTTTGGCATCAAATGCCAAGCTATGATTTACATTTCTAAAAAAAGTTTGCACTGAAGCTCAGCTCTACTTGCTGTTCACATAAATCAAACGTGGGTAAGCCCCCCCAATGTACCCCCTGGTTATCATTGAACCCCTCTTGATAAGTCGAGACACATGATCTGTTACAGCCTCACAGTGTTGACTTCCTTTGAGCAGTGGAATGCAAACTTGTGTGTATGAGGGAGTGTTTGACTCCTGAGTAATATGACTATTTTTCTTGTATGAGAGGGGGTATGGTGGTCCCTCATGCTCATGCCACCGTCCACGTCAACTAAAACAAAGATTATTGTAATCCTTTACAGCTATTTTAAGAGCACAAATTGCTTTTATTGCAGTAATAGTAAAAATCCTTCTTTACTGCTGATGTTATGGAAGTATGAAATTAAAAAGTATGCAAGATACAAGCCTATTTACTAGACACCAACATTTACCAGATAACCTTACAAGGATTAAAACTGTGGTGTTTTATGAACAAGTTTGTACGTTGAACAAAAATACAAGGAACCATAACTGTGATAAAAACAAGGACTGAGGCCACCGTCAAGTAAACTCACTCAACAACATCAGTGTTCATTCTCATCTTCCGTTTGCTGACAGAGATCACCTGCAGACACTATATGCCTTATTTATGAACCAAGACAAGGGGCTTTAATGAATTAGGCTACACTAGTTTCATGCAAAACAGAGTACACAGAGTAACATTTTCTTAAATGTCTCATTACTCTCTAAAACCTTTCATTTTCTCCACCAGATATTTGCCAACTGACATGAGATAAACTTTTAAGGCTGCTGAATGATCTTCATAAAATACATTTTCCTCACAAGGACATGACTTAAAAGTTATTTTTTCACTTAGTGTATCACTTGGCACACATTCCAGCAGTTGAAGTGTAGACTACTGACAGCTACAGTCTTTGCAAGGCGATGCAACGCTGGAGGTCCACACACCCTTTTTCTGTTTGCCCACCATGACTGACAATGAAGCAGATCCTTTTTACAACTATAGGAAATATCATCAAACCGCTCTTAATTACAGATCTGACTCCCCAGCTGGCCCCACCTCCTCAGAATATGTGGCATCTGTCTAAAATTACATTTCGTGTAGTGCTTCTCTGTGACATGCGCCAGCTTGCAACCCGCACCCAATTTGTGGAATATGGAAGAACAATATTGCGGGGTAAATAAAGCACAGAGCCCAGGTGGAGGTAAACACGAATATTTCCTGCATAAGCCTGACATTAGGGGCCAGTGTGCTTTCTGTCTTCATCTCTTTTAGATGTGTAAGGAATGTGGTAATGACACTCAATCAAAAAACGTCCTGAGGACCAGCAAGCACATAAATGCCAAGGCTGTGAATATGTCAATACACTAGCTTTTCCACTTAATGCAGTGAAAACTATAATTTTAAGAGAAAGGAGCAAAATAATAGTGGGATTACTGTGGTAAAGCAGCCATGTCCATGGCCTAAAGTGAAGGGATAAGTGTGCATGTACTCTTGCTGTGCCCCGAATCCTAAACAGGAAAACTTTGGTATTTTAAACTGGCTGATTGCTTCATTTAGTAGTTTAGTAGATATGTTTAAATGTGATGGCATATTTTTACACTGATATTACACTAATAATACAGTGAGCATGTGTGAGAAAAAATGGGTGACAATATATCAAGTGCAAGCAGTTCAAAAGACAGTATAAACAGAGGAATGAGAAATGGTTTGAGATGACAGTGCTTTGTCACTGGCAGAATAGGCCTACATGAGTACAGAATTATTAATTCACTCATCTTTTTCATCACCTCCAGCCAAACATAGTCAGGGAAAGGAATGTAGTGGATCATCTCTGATGGTCTGCTTGAAAGAAGAAATAAAAACAGTTAGGCTGTTGTGACAGACCTAACGAAGGGAAAGCTGAATCCTGAACTGTTTGATGACAGATTACCTTTGCATCACCTATTCAAACAATTGAAGCGACCACAAAAGGCACTTAGCGACAAATTCAAGAGAAATGAGCTTTATATGGAATGTTGTTTTTAGTAGTAGTGGCTACGTCATCGCTCCTGGTCCTCTCTATTTTTGTTCATGTAACCATGCCAATTAAAACATTTATTCAGAATTGGTGTGATAAATAATACGATTTATGGATTGTTTCTATAGTATAATATTACAGTGTAGTACAGTATATTAGTTTATAGTATATTCTATTTATAATGTAGAATTGAATTATTTACAATTTAAGTCATTTACAAATTCCATATACTAAAATACTATTTCCTGCTAAAATACACAATAAAATAAATACCCACAAAGGGGTCATGACCTACATGTACCTAAAGTTGACCTGATAGCATGCCTAGTGCCCTAACAAACTCCAGTGATAATTAGAACATTAGCGGGAGCCAGAGTTCAATTATGTCCAAGGCCAAGTGTTTGATTTCAGTGCCACAGGCAAAAGGCCAGCTCGAGCAGCCCATGACAGGTAGTTCAGCGGCCCAGCCAACACTTCCAAAGAGCCAGAGGGCTTCAGGGGACTCGAGTTCACACCCGTGTGAGTGAACGGAAACCTGAGTGGTGTTTTCCTCTTTAAGTTAGTTATGCGCCTTTCCTGGTTCTGTCTTACATGGGCAATATGTCTTAAATGCAGAACAGTAACAGTTCAAAGGTGGTCAACTAGATATTTATCAAGAATGAGTACCTGTTGAGTTTACCTGTAGTGTGTGGAGCACACACTGTTTAGAGGTTTACACACCAAACCAGCTCCAATTGTGTCTCATCATGCAGGGAGAACACGAAAGAAACTTGGAGGTTGTATAACACCACCTCTTAGTGACTTCTGCAACAGTTCCATACATGTTACATAATACTTATTTACATATTCCAATCATGTTGCCATCCATGACAGAAGACACAAAGAACTTTTCAACAATGTCCGATGCTAGTTCAGTGTCAGGTCACATCTATGACACAGCCTGCTGGAAGCTCGGGAAGCATAATAACCCTGCTTACGTGGCTTAGTCTCATAAACTGGCAACACCAGCTGAGGACTGTTTCAGTGAACTCGGGAATCTGCCAAGCTCCTTTCAGAAAACAGGTTCGAACAAGTGACAAGACACAGACTTTTCAGGGAAAAAGACCTCCGCTCGCCTCAGTGCCAAGAAACTCCTGCTACGCTGTGCAACTTACTATTTCGTACAATGCACAAACACATACAGGGCGTATATATAACATTTGATGACATATCCGAAACAGAATTACAAGGTGAATGTCAGGTAAATGAGAGGCTTTCATGGGAGGGTGAACAATACGACAGTGGATGGCTTGGGTGACAGGCTTGGCAGTGACCTTTTATCTTGTGTGTATATGTGTGTGCGTATGATGCTCTGACAACTCTGGCAGAGCAAGAAAGAGAGCGCTGAAGATCAAACCTGTTTTTGAAGAGCTCTAACACAATTACACTCTGCCATTTTGCTCAGGTTGCAGCGGGGCATGTCTCACCGTCTCCATCGCTGGAGGAGAGCGGGAATAACAAAACACATTGTGTAGATGACAGATCATCTGTGATAAAGGTCCAGTGCTGACTGGATTAGTATTTATTTAGCCAAATCAAGTGTGACTGAGGTTGTATTCAAGATAGAGGTGGAATGGTATGAAAAATTCATGGTATGAAAACCATATAACTCAACACTGAGGTTTTAAGTATAACACAGTAATCAATTATTTGGTTATGGAAACTGCTAGATTTTTGTCTGGTATGTTTGTTCGATTAAAAAATCTTGTAAAGTAGTTTTTGGGTGTGCCACTTTTTGAAATTGCTTTTTTTCTTTAGACATCATCTATAATAGATGATATAGATGATAGATAATTATTCCAACTATTTGAAATTTCCTTACCATGGTATACCGTCATGCTGTCTGTTCACCATGAAGCTCATAGTGACAGCAGTAAAATAGTAAAGCTCTGCACATGGCAGTAAGACAAATTTAGGCAAACATATGTGGGAAGCAAGTTAATTTCCCTCTAGCCCTATTCTGTGCTGTGCATTCTCCTTTCCCAGGCTAGCTGCACATTGCTTGTTGTTGTCTCCCACTATCATTGTTTGGACAGCTTGAGGCTTCTTCAAGAATGGAAAGTTGATATTTGGAATGAGAGTTCTGCATTAAACATTTGCAGGAATAGCCTCATTTTGGCTTCCAAGCCTTGATATAACTATCAGGGTGGTTGTTAAACACATTGATAGATAATCTTCTGTTCATGTGGGGCAACTTTGACATACTCTAGTATCAAAGTGTATATGTATAATCAAGAATATGTACTCTTGCAGTGCTAGTTTTTGAATGTGGTGTGGCTTAGGAACATTCTGGAAGAGTTTGTGGTTGTGTGTGTTTTTGCTCATCACTTACATATGAGAGTTGTTGAGAAGAGCTTTGTGTCACCTCACTGTCTGCATCTTCAGTTCAGCAGAGAGAGAGAGAGAGAGAGAGAGAGAGAGAGAGAGGGAGAGGGAGAGGGAGAGAGGGAGAGGGAGAGAGGGAGAGGAACTTGCAAAAATAAAACTGAATTTGCCTTTTTGAGGCAAATGTACAGTTGAATAAATCATTCATGGTCAGAGAATAGGCTTACTCTCATATGAAAACAGTTTGTTTTTTGGTGGTATGTCCTTAAGCAACAAGCTTATTAAAAGCTCATCTGCTATCTAAAACCAACTGGTGCTTAAGAATGTTTTGGTAGCTTGCTTGCTTGGTAGGTTGATTGCATCAAAATTATATTACACAGTGTGATGCTATACCAGTCTGTGTAACCTGGTTAGTCTTGGCTCTTCTCTTTGAAGGCATGAGGATGAAAAAAATTTGGTTGTTAAAAAATGGTTGTTAAAAAAACCCCGACAAAATATTGACATAATTTATACAACTACCTCAAATGTTACCTCATTATACATTAGATCAGCCAAGACATGTTTGATGTTTGAGATTCAAATTTTGCCCATAAGTGAATATGGGTTCAAATTGGCTGCCACTATAGTTTTCATCAATGCAATAAACTTTTGTTCATTTTTATCGATAAAATAAACGTCAAACAGTGCCATAAACATCTGTTTGAAATTACTTGATAACAACAGTTTGAGGTAAGTGTCTAATGATTTTAACAATTTGCATGATGCTAACTGGTGGTCATAAACTTTTTTTAAACCATTATTTGTTAGCTTCATAGATCTTGTGCAAAACTAAAAAAGTAAACACGACTTGACTGATTGACTACATTCGGTGTAAATTTCCCCAAACTATTTAGTGTTACAGTGCTTTGTTACAGACTGACACAAATCGTGACCTTTGTATTATAAGATCACGAAATGTCTGATCTCAACTTTTGTAAGTGATTTATATATTTTACCATATCAAACATATAAATTCTATAGTAGGACTATTATATAAGGTATATAAGGTTACAGTCAAACTATAAACTATAATATATACTAATGTATAATATATACTAGTTGTAGATAATTGAATAGATGATTAATATTTAAGTGATATTTAATTTGATTTCAATAGAGCAAACAGAGTTTTAGTCTCATGCACCTTATAATATTGTAAATAGGATTTTTATTGCCATGGCTAGCCACACGTGCTCACTGATCCTCAGGGTGACGTGTTTAAGATTTGTTTTACTGACTGCATCCCAACTCAACTATTGAACATCTGCAGCTCAATTAAGTCCAAATGAACTAATGACCTCATCATTCAGCTGATACAATTACAGTTCTGGCAGACGTACAAACATACTTCCAGAGCAAGTAATGCTTTCCTTGGTAACTAACTTACAGCTACTCCTCATTGTACAGATGATATATTTACCAGTGGAAATGGTGCACATGATGACCTAATGCCTGTAAGCCTAATTTATATGGCAAATATGTTAAATGGAAGACTGATATCACCCCATTCATAACTCTAAAGAAGTTTGGGCTGAAGAGTTTATCAATATGTAGATGTGTGTCCCTAGAGGAAGCCCGAAAACACGTAAACAGAATCTATATGAACAGCTGTCTCGGTCCACCATTGGTCATTTTGAGTTAATCTGCTTAACTTAACCAGTACTAAGAGCAAACAATAAGAACCACACACACTGAGAAAGAGCCTTGGCACAAAGCTGTCAAAACACTTAGCAGCGTGGCCGTGGGTGTGTGTGGGTGTGTGTATGAATGTGTGTTGGGTTAGGCCCCCGAAACACATGGATCCCAGCTCAAAGGAGGCAATAATTTTCAGCTGCTCAGGCGTTCTAGCAGTGATAAAGCTGCCTGTCACATTTTTCTCCCTGGCTACAGCAGATCCCATTCACGCCCCGGGCCCAAGCTGGCCCTAAACTGCCCCACGCCAACCCTTTCTGGCCTTGTTTGCATTCAAATGTGCAAAAAAATCAAAAGGTGACTTTATCTTGCAGCTGGGCGGAAAACTGGATTAGGCTGAAGTGACTGGATCCTGCCACCAATATGCCGTGCATAAATGTGTGCTCGTGAGAGAGAGATAGAGGCCTCTCTGAGCTCTTGAGTGTTTGTGACCAAACAGCAGAGACTTGCTGTGCCTTTCAGACTTTCGGTTCCCAATGGCAGAGTGCCAGTGATGCTGATCTCTTCTCTTTCTCTTAACATTTCCCCAACATTGCAGAGGGAAGCTTATCTTCTCATAAATTACATCTCCTATAAGAACCAAATGGTATTTGTATTTGGGTATTGGTGATTGTTCTTGTTTATCTGTATCAATACCTGTTGGTAATGTTAAGTGTACTAATACAATGTTAGTATTTTATTATTGTAAAGACCTTTGTTGGTGACCAGTGAAGCAAGACTCAGACGGCAGGCTTTTTGGGGAGCGGAGCTTTATTTTTCAGAGGTTTTTACCCTTTTCAGGGGCGCTTTTCAGCGCAAACTGATCAAAAGAAACAAAATAAAAAATTAAAGAAGATATTAACGATATCGGCGTGACTTTCACTTTCCGGCTGAATTTCTCTGCTGAATTTCTCTGCTGAATTTCTTCGCTCTCTAAGAGGCTCCTCTCTCCGAGATCTGGCTCGCTACTGGGAGAAAAAAGGCATATAAATAGGAAGCCGGAAATCATCCACAGGTGAGACTACTCACGCGATCACCTGGTACATCGCCGTGTCCGCACTCTTCGTCAGCAGCTGCCCCTGCTACCACATATCCCCACTGCCCGACTCAGGCCGGGAGAGAAAGTCCGCCGCAGCCATCTGCGTCCCCCGGCCTGTGGACCACCTCGAACTTAAAAGGCTACAGAGCCAGATACCAACGGGTGATCCATGTGTTGGTGTCCTTCATGCAGTGGAGCCACTGGAGCGGGTCATGGTCCGAACAGAGGGTGAAGGTCTTCCCGAGTAGGTAGTAGTGGAGGGTGAAGACCGCCCACTTGATGGCTAGGCACTCCTTCTCTATGGTGCTGTACTTAGTCTCTCTCAGCAAGAGCTTCTGACTAATGTTCAGCACCGGGGCGCTCCTCACCGTCCACTACTTGGGCCAATACAGCCCCCAGCGTCCATCTGCAAATAGAAAGGGAGAGAGAAGTTAGGCGAATGCAACAGGGGACCCCCACACAGGGCTGCTTTTACCTGGCTGAAGGCCCGTTGGCACAGCTCCATCCACTGGACTGGGTCTGGCACTCCCTTTTTAGTGAGGTCAGTCAGGGGGCGAGTGACCTCCGAATAGTCAGGCACAAACCTGTGATAATAACCCGCCAGCCCCAAGAACTGAATCACCTCCTTTTTGGTCTTAGGCCTTAGGTTGCCTTTTTGGTCTTAGGTTGCAATCGCTGCGGTCTTGTCAATTTGGGGACGCACCTGCCCATGGCCCAAGTGGAAGCCCAGATACCGTACCTCCACTCGTCCAATAGCACACTTCTTTGGGTTTGCCATAAACCCGGCCTGCCTCCTTGCGCTCAGGACCGCCCTCAGGTGCTGGAGATGCCACTGCCAGTCATTACTATAGATAATGATGTCGTCTAAATAGGCAGCGCCCCGTGTGGGCAGAGAATGCGGTCCATCAGCCACTGAAATGTGGCCGGCGCCCCAAATAACCCGAACGGAAATGTGACAAATTGGTGTAACCCAAAAGGAGTGGGGAAGGCCGTTTGTTCGCAGGACATTGGTGTTAAGGGGATCTGCCAATATCCCTTGGTCAAATCCAGTGTTGAGTAAAAGTGAGCCGCGCCTAACCGATCAAGCATCTCATCAATGCCCGGCATTGGATATGCGTCAAACTTAGACACCGCATTGACCTTTCTAAAGTCGACCCAGAATCAGACCTCCCCACCCGGCTTGGGGACCAAGACGATGGGGCTGCTCCAGTCGCTGTGGGACTCCTTGATTATGCCCATGTTGAGCATGGCCTTGAGCCACCTTTTTCTTGTGTTCAGGAAGGCGGTACGGGCAGCTGCGTACTACGACCCCCCGGGGGAGTCTGAACGTAGTGTTCTATGAGGTTCGTACGACCTCGTAAGGGCGAAAACACATCGGAAAATTCCGCTTGCAATTGGACCACCTCGACTCTCTGCAACGCTAAGAGGTGCTCTCAACACAGGACTGCCCTTTTCCCAGGCAGCTCAGGTCCTAGCTCATCCCTCCATAGCTTCAGGAGGTTCAAGTGGTAAGTTTGGAGTGCATCGCCCCTATCCAATCAGAGAACCTCATAGTCGATGTCCCTGACAAGCTGTGTGACCTCAAAGGGCCCTTGCCACTTGGCGAATAGTTTAGAGCTCGACGTGGGCAGTTAAACGAGGACATGATCTCCCGGTGTAAATTCCCGGGGTGGGGGTCTTGTCATGCAGCCGGACCTGCCATTCTTGAGCCTGGCGCAAGTTCTCCTGGGTTAGCTGCCCCAAAGTATGGAGTTTTGCGTACTGAAGATCGTACTGAATTTAATTTTACGCGGTAGAAGGTCCCTCCTCCCAATTTTCATGGATGACATCCAGGACGCTCCGGGGCTTCTGCCCGTATAGTAATTCAAATGGGGAGAACCCCATGGAGGCTTGCGGGACCTCTCGGACAGCGAATAACAGGGGCTTGAGCCACTTATCCCACCCTCTAGCGTCGTCATGGTTTATTATGGATCATGGTTTTTTGGGGTTCAGTTAAACCGCTCGACCAGGCTGTCCGTTTGTGGGTGGTAGACGTTGATACGAATCGGTTTAACCCCCAGTAGCTTGTATAGTTCGCGTAGTGTTCGTGACATGAACGTAGTGCCTTGGTCAGTCAGAATCTCTTTCGGGATTCCGACTCGGGAGATAACGGTAAACAGTGGCTCTGCAACATTGCGTGCGGAAATGCTGGGGAGTGGCACTGCTCCCGGGTACCGCATTGCATAGTCCACCAGGACTAATACAAAGCAGTTCCCACATGAACTTCGCTCTAATGGCCTGACGAGGTCCATCCCAATTTTTTCTAAGGGGCCCTCGATCAGCGGAAGAGGGCGCAACGGCGCTTTTGGGGTGGCCGGGGGATTCACTAACTGACATTCGCGGCACGACGCACACCACCTG
>JAOUQW010000001.1:16659757-16673085 GCA_028565825.1 Olivaichthys viedmensis
ACTACTGGGCTACTTGTGTGTTACTCTCCTTCTGTCTCTGTTTATATATATATATATATATATATATATATATATATATAGTAGTATATATTCACAGCTGGTAATCTGCTGGTAATCTGCTGGTAATGTTAGATGACAAGATTGCACGTTTGTTAATGCTAACTAGCTAACCTACCAGTCTAGGTATTACATTTGTAACTACCGTTAGCTAGCTAGTACCAAAGTCTCTGGTTGGTACTCTTTCACTGGAAAACTTTGCTGGTCAATTTCCTAACCTATTTGTATAAAGGTCCTGATAGGCTGAAGGCCTTTTTGAAAGCATGTTACTGTAAGGGTTGACAAAATCACGACATTAAGTTTGGGCACTATCCAGCTAGCTAGTAGCTAGTTACACTTGTAGATTAACGTTAGCTTTATAGAACTGTCCATGCTATCTAACATTATTTTAGCTGAAGGAACAGTGGTAATTGACAGTACAATATTTTCATAGTGTGATGTTGCCACAATTTTAGTATTCAAACGTGCACAAAATGGCATTATGCGCGACACTCCCCCCATATATAGTGGGTTTGTGAGCTGGTTCTCTCTCTCTCTCTCTCTCTCTCTCTCTCTCTCTCTCTCTCTCTCTCTCTTTATGTAGCGCACTTTCCTCCAAGCCAATCAAATGAGTGCCTTTTTGAGGGGCGTAAACCGAATTTGAGATTGATGTAACCCTTTGTGGAGCTGATTAAAATGACAGTTTGTATATCATTAAATATATTGATAATTAGTAGGATGTCCCTCCCGCCCATACCCACATCTATGGCCATGGCATCATTGTCGCTATGGCTGCATCAGTCATACCTCAAGCTAGGACAACATTATTTAAGTTATTTTCATTTTTGAGATTAATATATTTTATGTTATTTGCTGTTTAGTGACAGCAAAACGATGGCTATACTGCACTCCTTCACCACCTGACTGTCACTGTCAATTACAGTGTGTATATTTTTTGCATACTTATAGAAGACATTCTGCATGACACAACCTCCAATGATAATGACATTGCGTGGTTGAAAGACAAATTGAAAGAATCACAATCTTAATTATATTTATATGTTAGCCATGTACAGAGCTGGACTGCACGGTCAGGTCAGGAAAAATCATGTTTTTAGCCTTCCATGAAATCATTCCCGGATGAGACAACAGCTGATAAATGTGCTTCTGATACCAAAACAATGATTGATCATGAT
Source organism: Olivaichthys viedmensis (assembly GCA_028565825.1). Lineage (NCBI taxonomy): Eukaryota > Metazoa > Chordata > Actinopteri > Siluriformes > Diplomystidae > Olivaichthys > Olivaichthys viedmensis. The sequence goes on from JAOUQW010000001.1 coordinate 16,660,990, forward strand.
TACCATCAGAAACTATATAAAACTAACTACATGGATTGGATAATGTTGGAAAAAATGTATATATAAAGATAAAGCTAGCTGGCTAACTAACCTAAACAGTACCTAAGCAACCTATCAAAAGTAAAATAGACACTTCAACAAACAATATGAGAATGAATAACTAGATTGGTCGCTCCTTTCTCCTTTCCTTGCATATAAACAAAGTTAAAAGTGATCTTGCTGCTCAGCATCTGTATATTGTTGATGTTTAAGAGGCGTGCTTGGAGATAGGAAGTCTGATGGACAAATTTCATAGCCAGTGAACTTCCGATATTTTATTTCAATTAATCCTGCACCATTTCTAGCTTAGTCCTAAACATTCACTTATTGCAAAAGGCGGTTGTCGTTTTTAATTTTTTTTTTTTTTTTACATTTTTTACACCACCTGAACTTCCACAACCTGAATTTTCAGGAACTTTACCCTAAATATAAGGTGCTGAATTTTCTATTGGTTGACGTTTTCTCTACTACATGAGTTTTTTTAACCTGAATTTTCAAGGCCTGAATTTCAAGGAGTGAATTCAGACCCAATATATTCAAATATCTATGATTCGTAGTGGATATTTCAATAACATCAAATTACACAAATGAGTTTTTTTCTTACAAGCATCATAAAAGTAAGTAAGTAAGTAAATAAATAGGGACAGATAAGAAATTTGATTCTCATAGTAGTAACTATAAATTATGGAATTCAATGGTTGAATTCTTTTCATTGATGAATTTGTGCTAGCAGAGTGCAAAGATTTGGGCAGCATTCATAAACACTTGCTTAATCACCCCATGTTTGCCCATTAACTTTACTTTTCCCAATGCTAATGGTGGCTAAATGTTCCTTTGCATTCTTCTGCTGTGAGCAATATATAACCTATGTGTGACTATCTCAGTGAGAACACTTTAAAGAGTGAGAAAAAAAGATGTCAAGGGAATGAAGAAGACAAGAGGAAACAGAAGACAAAGAAATATTTGCTAAGAGACATGGAGATCTTAATTAAGCAGGACAGTCAACACAGAGCATTGAAGGAGTGGCATCTCTGAAGCCCTGCCTCTGATGCTGAAAGACTAATGGCGCTAACCTGAACTTCCCAGCAGGTATGGTTTGTCTATCAGCAGCAACGGTAAAAGCCTGAAGACGGGACACCTGAGAAGCACTGCTCCATCTAGCAGAACTCATTAGGAAACCCTGATAACTGCTCTGTTCTCAGGTTTTGGTCATGGTACCATGGTAGCAGTGCAGTGTGATATACACTCTGGGTGTCAATTGATAAATATACACAATATACACACGCAGTGGCTTCTGGGAAGGTCCTGCTCCTAAAGTTATGTTGAACTGGTATCTTTTAGCAACTCAATATATGTAGGGTGTTTCCCCTTCTGCTTATGAATTGTTCCCAAACTTTATCAACTCAAGTGAAGTTTATTAGATGATACTTTGGAGGCATCAAATCAACATAACTAAAAGAAGAATCTTTACAGAAGCCATTGAAAAATGGTTGATTATTACAAATGTTGATTATACGGGGGTCCTCTAATAAGGACCTGCTCACTGGAAAGCAGAATTCTGCTGTGCCTGCTGCCAAGGGAAAGTGTATTCCTATGGGGGGAAAAAACGTTGCAACATATAACCTCCTCCCCTATCCTTCAAATAACTCAAGGGAATGAATAAGACACACTTCCAAGTTGCAAAGAGGAGAGCATGAAAACAGTAATGAAACAGGGCCAATGTACATACCAGTTTAGTTTGCCCATACATGCAGTTATATATGAAGTTTGTTGCCTATATTGTATGCTGCATTTTGGCATTTATTATTATTTATCATTTAATTGCAAGGACCATTGCTTCTGATGATAAAGGCCAGTTTGAATTAACATCAGCTGACCAAAATATTTTAAACACTTTTAATGAAGAATAAAATCCCTGTAGAAACATTGGATTAAAGCATATTTAGGCCCAGTCATGATTATAAGAGACATATGAAGTAATGGAATGAACAGGTCTATCTCTAAATATGCAGTCAGAAAAGCTGTGATGGGAGGAAACAGGAGGAGAGGTGTTGTTGTGATGTTAGCTTAACACACCTTGAAGAAAAATATTTAGCCCTGTATTTTCCACTGGGCTCTGTCAGTCGTTTATTAATATCTATGCTTTTTCATTTTCCACTCTCATTTTATATTTATCATTAGATAGAATACCATGCTTACACCAAGTGTATTATTAAAACTGATGTTAAATTTAAGAATTGGACACGTCATAAGCAATGTAAAAACATGAGTGAGTGTGAGTTTGCGGTGAGTATTAAATGCACTTTTTCTCTAGTGTCATTTAGATTCAGCACCTGTAAAAGACTTGGTTGCCATTGCAGTTCAATCTTATAGTAGTGTAAGGTAGGAAAACCCCACTTATCTCTTTACCGTGAACTGCCTGAAGCCAATTACACTTTTCAGTCAGTATTTTGACAACTTTTTTTGATCAAAGTGGGACTGGAATTTGGGGAAATTTTAGGAAATTTGAAGAAACACAAAAGCCGTTCTCCACAAACACTAAGATTCCTATTTGAAATGAGTCAGAACTTCAAAGCAACTGTGGTTCTGTGGTGGAAGCTGAAACTATCCCCTACTCATGGCTAATTATGTCTTCAGAAGCACAATCAGTCCAGACAAACAGGAAAATTAGCAAGTAGTCAGTATGACCCTGGAGGCTGCATTTAGACAGCTGCCTGAATTGTGAATCTATCTAAGTCCAAGATGCGAATGTTGATAGAACTACTGCTATTATACTAGTTAAGAGAGAGAGAGAGAGAAAGAGAGAGGAAGGTAACATTGATATTTCAGATTATAGGTTATCTGAGAGGTTATATATATTATTCGTGTCTTGGTCTGTTTTAGTAGAAATTCTCCATTGAAAGTAATCTCTAGTCTAGTATTAAACTAGACTTTATCTGGAGGTCCTGGAAGTGCTAGATGTATTGGCCTTAATTATCCTTTCAATGAAAATTCTGCAATTGAAAATAATTTTTTGGTTTATGATAAAATCAGGCTTTGTCTCCAAAGCCGGCCCTGAGATGTGCTGGGGGTTTGGGCAAAATGACTCACACTACTTTCGTTTTTTTGAATGAGGTCTGAAAGAATGAATACTGAGGCAGGGCCACTTCAAAATAATGATAGGGGGGAATGGCAGCATTTGACAGGCCTGGTTAATATCTATGTTCAGGAAGTTCAACACCTGGTCCACATTGCTCCTTTTCAGCTTGCTGTCCACATCAGCTCAGCCCATCAATACCTCTGTGTGTGTGTGTGTGTGTGTGTGTGTGTGTGTGTGTGTCGGTGTGTGTGTGTGTGTGTGTGTGTGTGTGTGTGCCCTCCCCAAATTATCATGTCTTTGCTACCCGACCCCGTATGATTGATCTTACATCCACATGTCATTATCCTATCAGCTATCCATCTCCACTGAGAGATATTAATTGGTTTAATTTTGCTTTAATTACAGATCATAACGTGCAGCTAATGACAGGGCAGTTCAGTTTTCTTTGAAGAGAGATCGCTGTCACCTGAGAGATGAATGAGCTTTGATCCTGCAGTTGGGGTTGCATTGCTAAACATGATTAATTTCAACTGTGACCTGCACTCACTTCGGACGATTATCATTTATAAAGCACACATTCTGAAGTCAAAATGGCTCAGAGAAGTTAATTTATGATCTGTATGGATGGATGAATTATGATTTGACCTTAAAATGTTGTTGCTATTGTTATTGTTTAAGTATGCCCCATACAGAACAGACAGGTGTCTTGATGGCCTTGGATTAGGGGGACTGGTTTTATTCAGAGAGAGTCACTTTGTGTCTCAACCCCACTCATTCTCAGCATCTCAAACTAATGCACTTAAGACTTCAAATAATGGTGTCAGAACTTTCTCAATGACAAATAAAAAACATTTTTCCCATTTTGTTTACTTCCCAGGGACTTTCCTCGTCCTCCACGCTGTACAACCAACACCAAGGCACTAATACTGCCAACAGCCTAGACACTGATCTTTAGCTAGCTCAGATTAAGACCTGCCCCTGCACTAAAACAATGTAGCCTTTATCTTTTCCATAGTGATGGGGATACATGAGCGTCTATCAGCAGACCCCCCTCCCCCCTTCCAAACTTGCCTGCAGTCATACAGAACTACAGGTCACACTCTCTCCCTTTTCCGCTCCCTCTCTCCCTCTTTTGCTCTCAGGTGAGTCTAACCTGCTACTGAACTTTCCATTACCTCTCTTTCTTTTCTTTTCTCTCTCACTCTCTCTGTCTCCCTCTACAAAATAAATGGAGAATTCCAGCACCATGCCTCTGGGCTCTCATTCTTCCACTGCCTAATATGTTTCTACATGAAGCTTTTAATCAAGCCGGTGGATTTTTCTCTTCACAGTCCAAGCTCTAGGCAGGGATTAGGCCACAAAACGCATATGTGCACCATCATGCCACAAAAGGATGTAGGCTTCTGTTGGAGAATTGCAGAGTGTGGTAGTCATGGTGTTGACTTCAATCTGGATGAATTATTTTCCTCAATTAATACAAGTTAAAGCGAGAGCATTAGACAGCAGTAGTCTATGTGTTATATTTTGATTGAGGAAACACATTAACCCTAATCGTTAAAGTAAATCAACTCTATATCAACCTTTATACATTATGAACCTTTTTTGTCAAAGACAATGATTAATATGTGATGGTAACATCATCTTAAGGTGCTCTGGATCCTTTAAATAGATCTTTTATGTATGTGTTTATTTAGAGAAGGCTGCATATCCATATAAAGATTGATCTTTCTTCTGATGACAGCTATTCCCCCAGTCTGCCAAGAATCTGTCAAATCTTCCTTTGGCTAATGATCCATGACATCTGCCCCACACATCCGCTTTGATGTTGATTAATCAATGGAAAGCTCCCAGTTAACTGATTACGACATATACGTTACATTTATTAATTTGGCAGACATTGTGATTGAAAGTGACTTACAATTGAGACAGTATACAATAAAAACATAAGCTAAGTAGTTGACGCTTAAGGGCCCAACAGGGGCTCTCTGGCAGTCCTGAGGTTTGAACTCATCATCTTCCACAATCAGTAGCTCAGAACCTTAACCCTTTGAACCACCTCTTGATGGCTAGCATGTTGTGTTTGAGTAGTACTAGCACTAAGGCCACTTAATGTAACACATGTAACATCTTTTGACTTAATGCTGCATGATACAATGATCCCAGAGAATGTCTACCAGCTCCAGAGTCTTGGGTTCAATCATGAGCTCTGGTTACTGTCTGTCTGGAGTCTCCCATGTTTTCACCTCGTCTGGATGCTACGTTATCCTCCCACCTCCCAAAAACATGCCGGTAGGTGGATTGGCTGTTTTAAATTGTCTGTAGGTGTGTCCCAGCCAGGGCCCTGCCTTGCACCCAGTGTTCCTGGGATTGTCCACCATGGCTGTGACCAGGATAAAGCTGTTACTGAAGATGAATGAATGAATGAATGAATGAATATATTATGTTTTCGCACCCGAATACTTTGTAAGAAACCTTGTAGCCTTCTACAAATTCTAAAAATTACTTTAATTATCTAAATAAACAAAGCTGGATCATTGTACAATTGTACATGTTTGCTTCAAGTCAGACATTCTGTAATGATTAAGCAAAGTGCTGATACCTGTGAGCAAGTCTGACATAAAGCATAAATAGCCTAATAGTTTAAGATATCTGAACACCTTTGCATTCTCTGTCTGCACAAGATGAAAGAATGCACCTGGGTGAACTTTCTTGGTCAGGGCATAGGAATGAACACTGAGCAATGAGCAATTGTGAAAACAAATTATTTCACCTCGAAGCAATTCCAATAACCCCTGCCAAATATAGGGAGCTTGGTTTAATATCTCATTTTTGTAGAACCTCGGAAACCTTAATGTAGCCCTTTTACATAAAGAAGTGAGTTTATTGGGATATGAATGATGATCTGATCCCTTCTACCTAATCAAATTATGCATTAGTTACGCCTCAGGCCTAAATAATTCCTCAGAATTGATGCATGTGATTGATATGCTCAAACGGGTGATTTAGCTGCAATGCTTAGTGCTGATGTCTTTAATGCCCAAAGGGTACTGTTTAGAGGGAGCTGCTTTTTACCAGTGAAAACACGACCCAGGCGGAATTCCTGAGCTGCATTGTGTAGGATTGTTAAGTCTTCAGTAAAAACAAAGTGTGAGAGTGTGTCGCACTGAGGTATCTTTCAGAAGCATGCATGCATGCGCACACACACATACAGGTTGTAGTGTAAAGTGGTCATGCATCCCGACGGATCTGTCACCAGCTGCTTAGTGAGTCCCTCAGCTGTTGATGGCTACCATCGCTGTGCTTTGTATTCCCACCTACTGCCCAAAGTACAGGCCTCACTGTGAGCTCCTTCTCTGTTCGCTATAGTAGAAACACTCTCCCGTTACCAAATACACCCACTCCTTACTACACTGGAGCAATTGCATTAAGGACATGCTACACTGAAAGCATATGGGTGGCCAGTTGCTCCTAATGACTCAATATTACAGAGTGAATGGTTGTCTTACTAATCGCTGAGGCCGAAGAACATTGTGAGTGTTTATTTAACATTGCAAGTCTCTTCACTTCCCCACCGAGAGCACACAGTGTAAATCACCCAGGAGAAGACAGCCTTCCTCCTGTAACTCTCCCAGAGTCTCATGGAACGTGTTGTGGCACAGTCCATGACTCTGCGACGATTCCACCTAGAAGGAGAAAAATACCTTTTGGAATAACAAATGCTTGGAGTAGACTCACTGCCCCAGCCACATTGTTTCTTTCGAGGCAAGCCCCAACGCTTCTGCGGCATTATGAAACTTGCGCTTCCATTGCAGCAGCTCTAGAGAATTTATTACCCCAAATCCATTTTCAGACCGACAACATGCATTCCATGGCTGATTTGTGAGTGAGGGTTACGGCGAATGGGCTGGGGTTTTCAGGAATGCTTCTAAGAGACTGAGGAGAGATATGAGGAGGTGTTTCTGAGAGCAGAGGAAGAGGACTGGGACAGTGTTGGTTGAGGTACATCAAATCTAATGAATCACCAGAATTTGCAGACTTGGAATAGTGCATGTAATTTTTTTCTTTTCATTTTTACAATTTTTCTGAGATGTTTTATCTAATACAGATTTTTTGCCATTCTTTAAATTTCTGTAGTCTCTTAATAACTTTTATAAATTAAAACAAACAAAAAAGCAAACAAAAAAAAGTAATCAGTAATCACAATCACTAAATAATTACAATGCATGTGATTGCATTTTGTTATTTTGTTTAAAATTTTTATTTATTTAATAATTGCATATTTTATAAGTAGATATAACCTTTTGTTGAGTGTACAGACCATAAAATCAAACTCAAGCCAAAAAATGTGTTGCCCACGTACACAATTACAGTCGTGTGTATCTGTTGCAACGACCAGTTCGCTATTCAGAGCACTACTAACAGATCAAACAAACTTTCCACTAGCCAGATCCTCTCTGTGGGCTGAATCTGACAGTGGGAACTAGAGTAATACAGCAGTTTTTCTCAGAGCCACAAACAGGCAGGCTGGACACGCCACACAGAGAGAGCACAGCATCGTCCATCAACGCCACCATTATCCTTTGTTGTAGCCAGACTTACCTAAGTCAGGTGATGAAAGTGTGGGTTAAAGTGCATTCGTCTGAACCAGCTCTTGCTGCTCTCCGATTTCCTTAATCCGCAAATTAATTCTCTCTTATATAGCCACGGCAAAGCAAAGGATATTTTTGTATTGATTACAAAGCTGCATGTTTTCCTTAAACAATTGCAGCACCAATGACCTTGAGACAGGAACGACTTTTTTCAAAAAGTGAGTCAGCAGAGGGATTGGTTTCAAAAATTGCTTTTTCCCAAGAAGGAGAAAGAAAAACCACTGAACTATGTTGAGGATCTGCAGACACACACGTCACTTTAAAATAGTCCATTAAAGCTCTAATCTTGCTTGTGCTTGAATATTAGCCCACCACAAAGGGGTAGTAATAATAATATTATATAAATTATCTTTACCTAGTCATTCCCAGGTAGATTTGAAGACTAGAACCTTTTAAATTGATGAAAATTACTTCAATAAATGATTGTCCTCCATGTATACCCACCCCACCAATGAATTAAAAGGCCACATTAAACCATGCTTTGGAACTGCACCTAACCTGCAGTTTGATTACTGGTGATAAATCAACAACTGTAATAACCCTGTACTATTGTGGTCAACAGACAAACAGAACAATAACTTTGTTATCAGTTGATAATAACATTAGTGCAAAACCTGAAGGGTATTTTTCTCTATTGAGAGGTTTGTTCGTAGAAATTGGGTAAAATAAATTCACAGACCCAAATGAGTACTTGTTGATAACATTTTATCTCACAGTTAGCCAAACACAGAGAGATTTCAAACCATAAAGGAAATATGATTAATCTAAACATATTTAATCAAACCTATTCAAGAACCTTGAAATATTTCCCAGCCTACATTAATTTTTCTTACCACATTGTAAAAAGATTTTGAAACACTGTCATTTCTTTTAAATGCTCATAGTCAACTAAACAACTATGAAGACTTAATTTCTTTCCAAATATATTAACTACAAACTCGCAGAAGGCCACCCAGAAATATGGCTTTTCATAACACACTTCCCATCTCTGCTGATAAGCCCCGAGCCAAGGTAAATAAGAACATGCTTTTCTGCCTGCCCCAAACCTCCAGTGTAAATAGTGCAAACGTGCGCAAAGCAATTGGTCAACATCTCATCTCTGATGTCTGGCTCACCAAAGCCGGGTATCCCAGTTTCTGGGATTAGGAGCTGTGTAACTGCCAGTATCTTCTAACACCACTGTGTGAATGGAATAAAACATGATGTTAGGTTATACTTGCAGCATGATGCTGAAGCTACTTGAGCATCATTGTTTGCATACTTGCTTGCGTAACTTTCGTACATCTGAAGGATTAAAAACTCTGTCCATTAGGGGGCATGTCAGAGCCGAAACATACCTCGCCAGCACCGGAAATACCATCTTTGACCACTTCCTCTGATTTTGTACAAGGTAAACAGTAAAGATGGCGGGAGTTGAGGAGGCTATGATAATGTGTATCTTGAGAAAACGGCAGAAACAGCAGCAGCAGCAGCGCCAATGTAGATAGTATATCAGGCCATTAAGCCAATCTTGTTGTGAAAACGAAGAATTTCTCTCATTCTTCCGATTAGCGTGTTGCTTCACTGTACTGCCCCCGCCATTTACGTTGGTATTGCACTACACGTATACGTTGCGTAAATGTTTTTAAATGTGCACAATTCGACGTGCCAAATGAACGCAGGATACGTGCGGCGGCCATCTTACGTATACGTACGCATGCACTGCTTTCAGGAACACATCACATGAGGATATTGTGGTACCAGGCATGTGCTCATAATTGCTTATACTGTGATATTCAGTTGGCACAATGTATTGTTACTCCATTCAGCAGGAGCTTGCCGCGATAGACAGCATTTTTGCACACCAGAAATAAACGTTGTCCCATTTGGAAGGCAACAACAGCTGTTGTCTAATTGGTTCCTTATTTTAGACATTTCATGTAAAATGAGCACTTGCCTATGTCACACACTTAAGGCAGAATCATGTTTACACATGTAATTAAAACACTGAGCTTATCCTTTCAAAGGGTAATTGTCCTAATATACCTAAATAAATAAATAGATAAATAAATAAAACTAAAAAGTCCTTCATCTGGAAGAATCTGTGGATTAAATTTAATTAATATGCATTACACTTAGCATCTATCCTGCCCCTGCTGGGTTTGAGCTTTATTCATGCAGCATCTCTGTGTCGTATCCTCTCCGGGTGAGACATGAGTTGTCTGTCCAACTCCAGACAGTGTGCCCTCCCCTGATGTGCTGATGGCTCTGACATGAAATGCATTCTTTAACGCCTGCTGTGGCTTTATTAAACAGAGGAACAGACGCCTGCCACTCACGTTTTAAAGGGAGAAAAATCCTCGGGCCTCTCTTTCAAGAGGGAGCAGCGGCCGGGTTTCTGTCGACAGACAACTCATGAAACGGAAGCAGCAATTGGCTTTGTTGGCTGGTCGGGTGTCAACCAGTCATTTGATTCGACACTGAGACACTCAAAACAATAACCTTGACTTACACTTGCATTTTGAAGATGTTCTTTATTTATTTTGGTAATACATCATTGTATTAATATGACTTAAGCATTTTTTGTCATAAATTATATTAATAAACATTTAAATGCTGTTATTTGCTATTTATACACATTTTATTTCATTGCATTAATATTTAAATAAGTATGTCTTATCGTTATAAATTATATTGATTTCTTTTAGCATTGCGTTGAATTGAATTGATTTGGCATTGACACCCTGAAGGCAACAACCTTGACTTTGAAAGATACTTGAACTTAGAAGGATATTTGTTTGTAATTTATGACTACAATCATTTTATTTAAGCATATTTTATTGTAGTGCAATATGTTGATATGTATTTATCTGCTCTTTTGTCATGTATACAGTGTTTCAGTTGTATTTAATATGGCATTAAATTGCATACATATTTCTTGTAATATTAATACGTTAATAATAATACAATACTGACTAAGGGGAAATTTTTTTGTCAGATTGGATTTTTAAGTAACATCAACAATGGAAGCCCACCAAGGCCTTGACTTTGGGGATATGATGGCATAATAGAACATGCCTTTGAGAGAAGAAATAGGAGGATCCATTGTTATCACTCACCTGTGGCCTGGGTTCAAGAGCTCCTATGGCATAAGCATGATGATGGCTGGTGAGCTGGCAAGTCATCTGGCGGGAGGTGCATAGCACATTTCCCTCATGCAGTAAACAGAGTTACAGCCAAGTCATTCATCACACAAATGTTGGGTTTACAACTTTTGCTAACAAAATTTTTAAACATGCCTTTGCTTGCATCTGAATATAGAGAATACTAATGCTTAATATGATAGAATTATTAATTATGTTAAGAATTATCCACAACGGTAAGACAAATTGACATCACCTGAATTGGAAAATAAGTCTTCATTAATGCTAAAGAAATGTTACTTACTGGCAACACTTACTTCTCGCATTACATCATACTATGCAAACATTGCTGTAGGATTTCCTTTTGCTGAAGCTTGACTTGCAGCAACACATCCATGCAAATGAAGGTGTTTAAGTTCCAACAGGGGTAAACATATCATTACAATGAGCAGTAATCACTTCAGGTAGGTCCATCGGTGCCTCATTCAGCTCCATGTCACTGTGGTAGATCTTAGTCAGACAATATGGTCTTTCAGCCTTAGCCAAGTCAGTAATTTGGTGATACTGTGCTACTGAGTACCTGAACTGAGCTAATGACGCAGCTGCTTAAACCTCACCCATGATTAGTGCTGTCTGTACCAAGTGAGCACTGGAAAGCCGGAAACCCAATCTTTACCTGTAGATGCGTCTGTGTGAGGGATTAGATGTATTTAAATATGTGTGCCAATTAATGTGTAATAGCACAATATATCTGGGATGCTGGTGATTCAGTATTTTGTGTTATTATAGCTTAAAAAGTGATTGGTTGGAACCAATATCCTGTGCATAAGGAGCAGTGAAAAGGCACTCTTGTGTGATGTTGAACAGAATTATGCAATGTTTTTAAAATGCACAGAAAGATAACTGGATTGAATTAGTGAAGTTCCATAACTTCTGTAAAATAATCGAGCATTGGGGACTTTCACTTCAAGTTTATCTCCATGTGCGGAAATAAGCTTCTTTATAAAGTCTAAAGATCTTCTCAAAGTTGTGTTAAATAATGCCATAACTAGGCAATAATTTTGCTCTTGCTGAGCTTCACATTTCATTTTAAGTTAATTTTAAGTTTAAGCACCAGTTTTTTTAAGGATTAAATAAACTGTAATTAAATATACATAATGCTTAGTTTTATATGTATCATCAGTAAATAAGACCTTGAGTTGTTTTT
>JAOUQW010000001.1:16715043-16729994 GCA_028565825.1 Olivaichthys viedmensis
CTTTTTGTCCCAACCCCCTCCCCTTCTCATCCCACCCCCTCTCCTAGCCTTTTCTATCTACCGTGACATCATTTGCTCCTGCTTTCCGTCCGGGTGATAGGAACTCGAAGACTACCTAGCTACGGTCATGGACCTAGCCATTCGGTTTGGTGGGGCTAGATTTTACGAATATCACCGCCTTTTCTCTGCCCATGTCACTGCCTGCCTGCAACAATGGAATGTCCCAACATATTGGGGCTACCTGGACCTGGAACTATACTGCCGCATATTTTCAGGTCGTCCCGCATCCTCATGCTCCATGGTGTCTTCTCATCCCCACCATCCACCTAACGTCCCCCTGCACCCTCTAATTATACCCACCCTCCCGTGCCGGCACTAACTACTTCGACCACACGTGATAGCCGCGGTTGGGCTCTGCGGTACCTCAGAAAACAAATGATATGCAACAACTTCAACTGCAAAGTCTATTTCGCCTCCTCTTGCAAACATCTGCACGTTTGTTCTCACTGTGGTCAGGCCCACACTCGATCCAGCTGCCCCCATTGCCTACCTCCATCCACCCCCCGCTGACTAACCATGTTTCTGTCCGCCCCCGTGAACATCCATGCCCTAGCGGCAGATCTCGCACTCCATCCTGATCGCACCTTCGTCTGCTATCTGCTGGACGGCTTCACTTTAGGCTTCTCACCCGGTCTAACCGCCCTACCTTCCTCTTCTCTCTCATGCCACAACCTCCTTTCTGCAACATCGGAGCCCCACACCGTTTCATCCCTTCTGGCCAAAGAAGTGTCCGAGTGCCTCATGATTGGCCCCTTCCCTTCCCTTACCCCCTTTCCCAACTTACCATATCAGCTCCATCGACCACGCCATTAGCCTCATTAAACGAGCTGGGCACAGAGCCTGGCTCGCCAAGGGCAACATCATGTCCGCATTCAAGATTCTGCCCCTGCACCCCAACTTCTGTTATCTATTCGGGGTTTGTTCTACTTCACCGTCCGCCTCGCCTTCGGCAGCAAGAGTAGCCTGAAAATCTTCGATACTCTCGCCAAAGCCCTATGCTGGACTCTTCTCAATGTTCATCGTCTACCATTCATCCTGCACCTCCTTGATGATTTCTTTATCATCGATCATCCCTCCTCTCCCCCCGCCTGCGGTCTCTCTGTCGACTGTCCACAATGCACCAAACGCCATCCGCATCATACCTCAGGGGCGCTCCTTCATCTCCCATCTTCTCCACGTCGCCGCATAGTTCCCTCCTTGCACAACACCATTACCCTGGACTACGCCTGCCTCACAGAACTTAGGTTCTGGCTTCTCCTCCTCCAGCACTGGAACGGCGTCTCTTTCTTCTATCAGGATGAGTTATTTTCACCTGGGAACCCGCAAATCTACACGGACACATATCCATCCACCGGTTTCAGCGGCTTCTACAGAGACCGTTGGTTTTCTTCCCACTGGCCTGCCAAATTCACCCACCTAGCTAGTGAATACACCCTGTGGGAGCTCTATCCCATCATCATTGTTGCCCTTTTTTGGGGGCACGAATATACAGGAAGAGCCATCCTGATCCACGCCGATAACTCAGCAGCCGTTCACATCATCAACAAAGGACGCTCCAATGCTCTAAACATCATGCCTTTCATCTGCCGTCTCACTTGACACTCAATACAACACCAGTTCATAATCAGGGCCACGCATATTCTAGGCTACTCCAATAGCATCGCTGACTCTTTCTCATTTTCAATTTCAGAAATTCAGAGCCTTGGCACCTCAAGCCGAGCCGTATCCCACTCCAGTACTTCCATATTCGTAAACCACCCTCAACTAAATCCATAATTGCATTACCTCATTCGCCAAGCTCAAGAAAATGTCTTTAGCGCAATAGCTCCTAGCACCCTCTCAACTTACTGGACAGGCCGGAAACACTTCAAACTATTCCACATAGCACACAACATTCTGTTCCCCTCCGATGACCTCACAACAATGGCCGCGTTCCTCACCGATGCCAACTCAATCCACGGCATCCGTTCTTCCTCACTTTGTGTCTACCTGGCCGGAATCAATTTCTTCACTAAAATCATCACCGGTTCACCCCACGTTTCCACCAACCATCCTCGGGTCATCCTCCTCCTTAAAGGAATGCAAAGAACTGAATCCGGACTCCAGCCTTGCCGTCATCCAATAACATCAGACATCCTACTCCGCTGCTTGCACACAATACGCTCAGGATATTTTCCCCCAGAAACCTCCATAACATTAGAAACCATGTTCCTGCTCTCCTTCTTTGGATTTCTGAGATGTTCCAAATACACTTCATCCACGGAAAGTTTTGATCCCCAGCCTTTCAGACCTCACCATCCTTGACAACAACACCCTTTTTTTCACCATAAAGCGCAGCAAGATGGACCAAACAGGAAAAACCACACTTCTCCATATATTCAGGCTAAACTCCCCCCTCAGGCCATACAAACCCTTCATATGCCTCCTCCGGCTCAGACATGAACAAAATGCCCAACCATCCAACCCGCTTTTCGTCTCCGACACCAGCTCTGTCGTCTCACGCTACTGGTTCCACAACCACCTGCGACAAATCCTCCCTAAGTGGCTACCACCCGAAACAGTCCTCTGGGCATTCATTCAGTATTGGCGAAGTTTCCTCGGCATTCCAACAAGGCATTCCGGATCACCCAGTCCAACTTCTCGGACGATGGTCCTCCCAAGCATACCATAGTTACAGCCGGACCCGGATCCAAGACCTCCGTAAATCCCACAAACAGCTGGCGTCCCTCCAACACTGAGCTTTTGGGGGGGTGACATGGACCAAACCCTAGACGTCTGCCAGAAACCAGCATCCTTCCACATGGAGTTTTTGGGGGTTCGGCTCCCTAGCACAGGCGGAAGCCACCCGAACTCAAGAACAAGTTCTCAGAGTTCTTTCCCCCTTTACAATTCCACAACCATACCTCACACCACCACCAGTTAAAGGCACGGTCTGCACACGCAAAATGGAGTTATAAAATAACTGAAGTTTGGGAGAAAGACCACGTCTGAAACTCCTCCTGCCTCATCAAAAATCCCTATAAATATCCCATCTACCCATTCCGATACTTGTGATGAAATCTCGCACCAAACACCTCCCCATCTCCTCCCCACTCAGCTCCATCTCTAAATAAATAAATAAAGGGAGACTCGGCTCCCTAGCACAGGAAAGCGGAAGTCACCCGAACTCCAGCCCAAGTTCTCTCTCCCTTTACAGTTCCACAACCATACCTGCGGTCTGCACGTGCAAACAGTATGGCACTCCTATGGTCAATCCAAGTGGGAGTTTAGACAAGAGTGTGCCGATTAAAGATGAAGGACAGCCAAGCCGACACAATGCAATTGGGTCTTCAGATACTTATGCAGGCGTAAAACATTTCCTGATGCTAATCTGAGCGCATGGTTATGAACACATAACACATAACATTCAGATCGGCTCGTTCCTCGAGAATTGGACGAATCTCTTGTACTCGTTTCTTTCTCCACCATCAGAATACTAATATGAGCTCACAATTGACCTTCCTCATTTAATAAAAGCTCAGGGAGAAGACAGCAGCTGCATTTTAATCACCTTACTTCCCCCTTTACATATCATCATCCAGCTGTTATTGCCACGAGATCAAATTATGAGCCGCAATTTGCAGCAGGAACATGATGTCAGGATCTAAGTGGTGCTGCTTCCTTTAGGTGTCCTTGGAATTTTAAACCATATTTTCCAGATGATCAGACACTTTTTAATGGATACCTAGCAGGTACTTCCTAATGGGAATTGGCCTAATGGTTTCCATTAACCATTTTACTGACTGTATTTAATGTTTCTAATGATTTTAATGGTTAATGGAAACCATTAGCGGGGATTATGTTATAATTTGGATTATCCTATTACTGACATATTACAACAGGACCTCATCCAAGTTATGGTATTGAGCTAGCTACCTATTTAGGCTATACAGGTAAGGTTTAGCTACAGTAGTAAGGAGAGACCTTCTGGTGTAACAACGGATTATTTAATATCTTATTTTATGTAATACTTTATTTTTATAGAATGATATTGGCTAACTACTAAGCTAGCTAGCTATTTAGCTATTTATGTTTCAAAATCAAAGACAGACCCTCAGTGTAACGCTAGCCACCTAGCTATATGTAATACCTTATTTTATGGAGCTATTAGTTAGCTATTAAATTTTATTTGTATAGCGCTTTTAACAACGGACATTGTCACAAAGCAGCTTTACAGAAATCCGGATGTAGAAAAATCGGATTTAGATCCCTAATGAGCAAGCTAAAACTATCTCGGTCTCTGAGAGCGAAGATATTGTTACGTCAAGAATAAAAAAGGGCCCAACTCGATTACAGTCAGTTCATTTGTCATTTCAGGAGAAATTTCCCACTGGTGCACTTAATAGATAGAATGCTACTTTATTGTCACATATACAAGTACAGTGAAATTGATTCTTTGTGTATCCCAGCATGTTGGTAAGCTGGGGTCAGAGCCATGATACAGCACCCCTGGAGCAGGGAGGGTTAAGGGCCTTGCTCAAGGGCCCAACAGTGGCAGCTTGGTGGCAATGGGAGACACGGCATTTGAAACGCTTGATAATTTTCCATTTCACTGATTTGAGAGTGCGTAAAGCGGTAAAATAAGAGGAGCAACGGAACCCTAAACAGTCTTTTTTCGGGAAACCACTTTAAATGATTTTTCGTGTAAATGCAGGGGATATAATATTAGGAATGCAAGCTCTGTAAGTATTTTTAAATCCAGATTAAAAATGTACTTGTGTAGTCCGACCTGTTCATAGTTGTTTGGTCTTTTATGTTTTATTATATTTTTCAGGATTTATTTATTTTTTGTCATAATTTAATAGATTTATAGTTATTGCATTAATGATTATCGATTATTTTATATGTGCGTTGTCATGAATACTTTGTTTAATCCTTTAATCTTTTCTACATAAAGCTCTTTGAGATTTTGGACTTAAAATATTCAAGAAAGATTATCATATGTGATATGTCTGGGCCTTACATAAGTGCATATAATGTTATTCATAATAACCATCTAGAATTCAACAGCAAGGAAATTATGAATCATACCTCAAAGTTACATAAGACCGATGGTATCCTTCTTTTCTGTTATTGCCAAATCTTTGAGGTCAATAAACTAGGAAGGACTTGTACCTTGTAAACAGCAGAGCCACACGCCTCCGCTTAACCAATTACATTGGGCAACAAAACAGCAGCCTCACACCAGTGCTTCTTAAATTACCGCCAAAATATCTGCGAACACGGACAGACTTTTTCAGAAGGCTGTTTCATTGACAGGTCGATCAATTGAAACAACAAGGTGGACTCGCCACTCTTCAGAAAGAATCGTCACTTTAGCAGCACGCTAATTGAATAAGTTCAGGCTCAGGGAGGTTACATATCAGCGGCCAAGGCTAGGTGCCAGGAACACTGGCCAGAGCTAATGAGCTCCATTAGATGCTTCAGAGCACTAGGGCCGGCTAGCACGGAGGGGTGGTTAGAAGAGCTCAGTCTTTATTAGTAACACTGGAAGGGGTTAGTTGTACTCTCTCATGCTAGGTAGATAGCGAGCTTGTAAAAAGGGCAAGCGGCATTTAGTGAAATTCAATATACTGTCGCTATATAAAGAGTGCTAATGACCAGTTAAATGAAGTCAGATATTTCTCCTTTGAAACTAGGTCAAAGATGAAAATAGTTTGTAGTGTCATACAGTTTAATAGCATTGTTTAATATTAAATAAAAAATGTACTTATAGATATGATATCACAGATATATTTAAAAAAAAAAAGCAAAACAAACATTATTTTAAATAAAATTCTTGTTGTTACTCGAACTTTGGATAAACAGACAATAAAATAGGAGTTGTAACTCTACCAGCAAAATATATAGATCTAAAAATAAAATGACTTTTATTTATTTATTTATATTCGTTTTGTTTTGTGTAATTACTGCAGTGTGTTTTTGTACATGTTATCCAAGTAGAATATTATATAGAAAGTATGCCTAATATGACTTTTTGACCATTATCAGTTGGATGATTTGTCAGTGGGCAGAATGTTTTGTTAACCCCATTTTCAAGATCATACTAAAAATGATAGGAAGCATCCTAATGTCTAGTATGTAATTAATATTATGTTTTTATGTTTTTATTTTTTGCCGTATTGAAAACCCTTTTTTGTCTTTGACCAAACTGTGTGAATTGTTAAGCTATTGCCCTGTAGGCACTTCAGTCTTGTTCTTGTGGATCCTACCTACTTTTAAGTATTTATTCTTTTCAGTTATTGTTTCTCTCTCGCACTCTCTCTCTCGCGCGCGCTCTCTCTCTCTCTCTCTCTTTCTCGGATATATTCAGGTTGAACTGCCTCCTCCTGATCTGGGCCCCACGGCCTCCCTCACCCAGACGCTGTCTCTCCTCAGGGAGGTGCTCGCATCACATGACTCCTCTGTGCTCCCTTTAGATGCACGCCAGGCTGACTTTGCTCAGGTAAATTACACACTAAGGATGTCACAGCCCTGGAATATGCTTGCTAATGCATACACTTACCTTGTTTCTTAAGGGCACACATCTTGTTATTTAGCATAGCCTTAAAATGTTGCCATTGACTAGTTTTGTTGATGAATAAAAAAAAACTAGCAGTGTTGTAAGACCCTAAAGCAGCTGTCCCTGACCCTGAAATCAACAACCTCTGGACTACGAGACCAATCGTCTATTTATAGAAGATTTCAGCAGTAGAAATATAAAGGCTACACCACAAGACATAAACCTCTCATCATACTCCTTCAAAACAGAAGGCCAGATTACAATAGACTAACAGTGCCAAGAGCCTACAGAGCTGTGGTGTGAGCTTTTACAGACAGGAAAAAATTACAGTAAACATAGCACTCTGGAAATAGTGAGGTGTGAAGAGAAGAAGAAAAAGGCAGCCAATCCAAAGCCTCATTTGTGAAACAGGGTAGGTGTTTTTATGATAACTTGCGTATGCTTGGTAGCCACATGCAGCTGCAGTGGGCCCAGCCTTGAACACCAAGTGCAGACACGAAGGAAATAAATTATCTAACTTTTCTCCCAGTAAAGAGTGCATCTTTAAATGTGGATGGATTTACACATTAATTAACGTATCTGGTGTATCATAAATGTAAGTTGGTGTTCAAGGCTGGGCCCACTGCAGCTGCAACTTAGACAGTAGAGCTTGATTAGGTGTGTTGGGTGTTACTTTTGAGCTCGTGGTAGATGCATGAGGCCGGTGATGAATGTGAGATGGAAGTCAGTTCATTGAGTGTGTTCATTTACATTGCCTGGCCCGTTCTGATAGCAGCTTCTCAGCATCGGGAGCTGGAATGCTGCCGTGCCACTAACTATTGTGCGTTGGAGACTATTTAAAGGTAACACTTTTATGAAGTGTTTTCATAAATCCCCTAAACACTTCGAGGCAGTGGCAGCTGGTCCTAGATTTCTATTTACATTTACTCATTTGGCAGACACTTTTACCCTAAGTGACTTAATTGAGACAGAATACAATCCAAGCATACAGCTGAGCAGTTGAGGGTTAAGCTAATTTCTATCTACCTCTGTAGCGTATGTGCGCTTACCATTGACAATAATTTTGTCATGTTTCACTGTACTAAGAAAAGAACAGAAAACCTGTTTAATATTTAAAGCTGTTGAAACGTACTTGTAATGGAAGACTAAGGGCAGTTGTTGGGGTGGTCATAAAGTGTTTATGCAAAACATTCAAGAACGCTTTCATGAATACTTCAGTCAAAGGCATTTGCAAATTAAGATCTAAACATGTATAATTCCTCCCTTCAGAGATGGGACTACTTTTTCAGAGCGAAGAATTTGTGGTTATCAACATAGACATGTAAACACTGAAGTGCCACAGTTTCAGCTTGATCGTGCATAGATACCACAAAACCTTAGGAAAAGCATAAGGAATTACTTTCTACTGTACTGCTCCACTTTGGTGAGACATTATCTTATATCTGTCTAAGACCCTAATTGTGAAAGTGCAATGGTTGTAGTTTTGACTTTTAATTATATAGTCATGTATTTTAGATGTTTATTAACAGAATTCAGCAACTGTCCTTATGCTTCCATTATAAGTCAGTTTTGACTAAACAGGTTTTTTGTTCTCAGTACAGGGAAATATGTCAAAATTATTGTCTGTGGTAATCGCACATATACTACAGATCCAGCGGATAGAGATTAGGTGGAAAATATGCTGGAGTATTTCTTTAAGGATCTTGCTCAAGGGCCAAACAGTGGTTCTCTGGTAGTCCTGGAATTTAAACTAAATAATCTTCTGATCTCTAGCTCTGAACCTTAACTGCTGAGCTATCATTTCCCTGAGCTCCTCGATAAGATTTAAAGACAGTTTTCCACCACAGATACAGGTTATGCTAGAGAATGCTGCAAGAGAACACTAGTGGGATATTAGACCCACAGGGCTTTGCTTTGCTCTGGATCTGAACCCCCATGAACTTACCATGGTGACCTCATGAAGCGAAATACACAGACACATAGCAGTTAATATGGTGTAATTGTAATCAATAAACTAAAAACTGCAAGTGCATGCTTTTTGCACACTAAACTGAAGAGAATTACAACCAATGCATGCAAGTCTTTGTACATTAGATGTGAAATTTTTATGATGATTAGACCAGGGCAAAAAAAAGAAAGACTGAAAGACCTACCTTCACACACTCCATTACTCAGTTGTGAGGACTAGAACAGGGAAAGAACGATAGTAGAAGACAGAGAGCGTGTCAGAGGAAGCAAGAGGGAAAGAGAGGAAAAAAAGGAAAGCGAAAGAGAGAGGGAAATACTTACCTTCACATACTCCATTTCTCAGTTGGTAGCCACTCGAACAAGAAATCTGCCTCTCGCACACGAAAGCTCCCACTGTGTTCACACAGCGCTCATTGGCTAGGCAGGTGTGTGTGTTTGTGACACACTCATTCAAATCTGGGGACGAAAAAAAGGAAGCACACATTACTCAACATAATGCACCGTATAAGTATCCAGGCTCACACACTTCCTGAGACAGAGCCAGACAAACAGCAGGGCGAAGTGATGGCTGTGGAAGGCTCTTTTGGCAGCTCAACAGATTGTAGCATCATCATCATGACAAAGCATGTGGAGCTGCAAGCAGATGGAACGGGCACACACAAACACAAACACAGACCTACAAGCCCTACAAATGAAGGGGCATTGACGGCTGGGTGGTGAGATGTGTCCTCTGAGTGTGGCAAATCCACCATGTGGCTCTAGTGTACTTTATGTTCTGACTGCCGCTTCAGACAAGAACATAAGTTTGGGTGGATTTATTAAAGACAATAACTGTGGACATGGCTGCTAATAAATGATTTAAAACAAGGCTTGGAAAAGGAGTGTGGGCCAGCAAGGGCAAGATTAGAGAGAAAGGAGAAGGTAATTATTTCAAGCTTGGACATTGAATGTTTGCTGAGCCAAAAGTAGGATTCACTGTCATGTTATTGCGAAGGAAAATAATTTTGCAGTGTGTTTGAAGGGGATGGAGCTTGTTGACAGTGTTGGTGCTGTCTCTTAGCCGTGAGTGCCATAGGGAGAAAAAGCATGAGGTGCCTTATCAGCGCTTCACAACAACAGGTAAACACCGGTGCAAGAAATAACTTACAACATGAGGATTTAGGTGGCAGAGGGGTGAGTCACAGCAGCAGATGACACCATTGTGGCTGAGCTCAAATCTCCTGCCATGGCGTCATTAGGGAAAGGTCACTAAACAGGGACTGCTGGGGTTACACAGGGTGCTGTATGTATGAGTGTATGTGTGTGAGAGAGTGCGTGGCTTTGTTTGTGGCAGTTTGAACATCCATGGCTTTTATCCAGTCCTAAAGTTCACCCTGGATGTGGCACTGACCACTGAGACATGGCTAAAGTCAACAGGCACCATTTGGCAGAGCAGAACTACTCATTAGAGCAAACGCAAAGAGAAAATGGTCAGAACAGCAGCTGCACTTAATGTCCCTCTCAGGACACACCTGCAAAAAAAGGACTTCAAGACCACATGACTGCAGAAATGGCCTATTTTCCTGCTCACACCCCAGGTAGTTCTTTTTTCTTAACACATCTTGCTTTGGGGCAATATAATATGGAATATAATAATGTAATATCTTCCTGAGATATCTGAAAAACAGAGAGCTCCGCTGAGACATTTGAAAGTGGCTCTGTGTGTGTGTGTGTGTGTATGTGTGTGTGTGTGTGTGTGTGTATGTGTGTGTGTGTGTGTGCTTGTGTGTGTGAGAGAGAGAGAGAAAGTGAGAAAGACTGAGTTGTTGCTGCTCATTATACACACAATCTACCTCTTCTTTGTTCGTCTGAAACAAGAAAGGTTCAGCCTTGAGAAGTAAATTAACAAATCAATTTCTACCAAGTAAGTGAAGACACAACTCACATAGAGCAGTTCAGATTGAAGCAGATCGAAGCAGCTACAGTTTTTAAAAGACTATCTGCTCCTTGCATTTCAGGGACTAAAAAGAAGCTCAGATCATATTGAGTGTCATGTCTCACGAAGCTTTACCTCTGGTTTCAGCAGAACACATCCAGAGACCTTTGATGGACATGTTTATTTCCTCTGGTTGCCAGGGCGATGGTTGCTGGATTGTGGGACTCTGGGGGTCTGATATTTCTGATGAGTCATAAAAGTGGGGAACGCTGGGAAAATGCCTCTCATCCTGATGTCTCTTCTATCAGCTCCTCAAAACATTTAGTTCACATGCTACTGGAGGATTAGCTTCCTCTCACATTCTCTCTGTCTCTGTTTCTCTCTTAAAATGCATCCACAGTTTTGTCCAAGGTGGCAGCTGTTGTATTCTCTCATTAAGAAACTAAAGAATTCCTTTACACTGCCAAGTCCCAGCCCAACCATACCAACACAAAGAAGCTGCATAATATTTTGCTTACTTACTTTGGCCTTACTGCGGTAATAGGCTACCTTTGCCGCTCTGAAATTACATTGGACGACATGCATGTTATGAATAATGCATTCACATGGCCAGACGAGGGCTTGAGAGAGCCTGTTAGCATGAGATGGCGTGACTGAAGAGCATGTGATGAGGATTATAGGCCGTGAACATTATTTCTTTGTCAGACACAACATGAGTGCTAGCATGGTAACCATGCTGAAGAGACACTTCAAGAGGGGGACTAACTCTGGTTTGCCAGACATGACACAGTACTTTCCTCTATTGGTTTTCCTTTGAGAATATCCAGAACAAACATGTTTCATCACAGATGAACAGCTTGAAAGGACAGCTCATTGTCAGCCAACTAATTAATAAAGACTGAATAATATCTCTTGTCAAATCAAATCAATTCTGCTATCATATATTCAAACATAATCATAGGTTATTTTGCATCTGAAACCGCAAAATAACTGACATACAAGCTTTTCCACAAAGAAACATCTGCCTGCTGTTTGGATTACAGACCAGTCCAAGACACCCCTTAGCTACCTCAGGCAAATAATGTATTTTTTTAAAATAAACTGTGACATATGTGTGCATCCACAAAGACCTAAAGGCTAGTGTTTTTGGTTTTGATGAGAGTAATGAAAAACAAATCCACTCAGGCCTCAGAGCTTTTGAGGGGACTTCTGAGCAAATCTGATCCACATAATGTGACCACATGCATGAGAGCTCAGAGATGGACCGCACCCCAATGGGCTTTGCATTTCCTCAGTATGTGTGTGTGTGTGTGTGTGTGTGTGTGTGAGAGAGTGTGTGTGCGCGTGGTGTCTAGCAAACCAGAAGTGCAGTGTAGTGATGAACTGTCTAAGCCATCTTACCCACACATTCTCTATTCTGGTTGTGTATAAAGCCCACGTCGCACCTGTCATTCTGGAGCACACACTTGTAGGAACCCTCCATGTTCACACACACCACCTTGGGGGAGCAATTGTGTGTGGCCCTGCTGCACTCATCCACATCTATGGTACACACAGTAGACGGGTGTGGGATGTACACTCAAACACACACATACCACTTCTACCACATCATACAGTAAGAAAGCACATTGAAGTTTTTGGCTCAACATTCCTATAATGTTCTTTAAAAGGTGAGATATATAATTAAGTAACTTAGCAAGAGTTACATTCAATCAGTCGACAAACTGATTGTGGTGGAAGTTCATGTATCTCTAATTTTATGGCTCTATTACACATAATTTGTACCATGTGAATATGGCTGTTTAAAAAGAAACAGATGCCTGGGATGGACGATTAAAATTAGCCATAGACTGGATCTACATTGTCTTATTGTCTTCCCTGCAGTCTAATGATCAAGTTCCTGAGACGTATACCATGAATTGTATGAAACTTAATATCAGGACATGGCAGGTAAAGCCCCCATTTCCTGTTTCCTCGAATGTGACAAAAGTATTTGGCTCTTCATCCAGGCTATCTAAACCTGCTGTTTATTTCAGACCAAATCAAGCTCTTGGCCCACCCGTACTCAAACATATGGGAACAATTCAGAGAGAGAGAAAGAAAGAAAGAAAGAAAAAGGAAAAGTGCCGTTTACACGAATACAGCCTTTTCAGCAGAATCCATCTAGATCCACTATGTCTAAAGCTGACCTCACATGCACAGCTCAGAGTCCCTACACATACATAAAGGCGAACAGTTTTACCTGGAAGCTATTTGTGCTTCATTCAAACAAATAGCCTGCAGTGAATAAAGACTACTTTTATGATTGAATAGCTGGATCTGATCATGCACTAAAAGCCATAACGCCATACACTGCAAAAACATTCACTTAGTATTTCAGACTCAGATTCAGATTTCACCTTAATATTAAACTGAACAAAGACTGGAGTGTATGGTAGCTTCGGTCATTACATGTGGTAAAGCCGCTATAAATCAAACAGAAAGCTGAGCTGCAGCAGTACCGACAGCAAAATACTATACCGCCGGATCCGTTTACATTCCAAACCAACTGTAGGCTGGAAATTTATTAACACCTCCCCTATTTACTGTAAAACTTGGCATGCAGAAGATTTGAAACATTTCTCCATAGGGCAGATTTCCAGAAGCAGATTGAACAGAGAATCACTACTAACAGAGCCCTTTATCCAAGACTATCCAAGTCTTGACCTGTGTGTAAAAAAAGGGGAACGCCAGTAAAAATCTACAAAAATCTGTAGTAGGCAGGATGACTTACTAGAGCTGAAGTCACTATTTATTATTGTAGCTGAGACAGTTGAGTTAACTGGCTACAGATCAGTGAAGCTGAAGTGTGTGGGCTTCTCATGCAAAATGTAAATATGCATTTAGGTTATGAAACACCCTTGCATTGTAATGCAGTACTCTTCTTTTTAATGACTGACTGCCTCCAATAAGAATGTGGCCTAGAAGATATGACTCATCACTGGATTAATAGAACACATTTATCTGTGTAAGGTGGCATTGTAGGTTATGGTTCACTGAAAGTGTGTGTGTGTTTGTACGTATGCACGGCTTCTTTGAGTCACCACTTTGCTGGAATCTAGAGGATCACACAGTGAGCGGGCACGTTTTTGCTTGGCTTTAGTGCAGGTTTACCTTCGCATATCTGTCCATCAGCCATTAGAGAGAATCCTGGGAAACAGGAACAACGGGCCTGCCCTTCCACCACAGAGCAGTGCTGAGAACACAGGCCATTATCTATGGAAAACAAACAGCCCTGATTATTTCACACTTTACCTGAATGACAGTCAGAAAAATAATCAGAATGAGGGTAGTACAGGAGCAAAATCACTATTTAGACTTTTACCTATATAGACCATTTCCATATGCTGTCAGCACTTTAACTGAATAGAACATTGCCATGCATTTTTCCCCAAATGCCTTCACAGACCTTGTAAGCAGTAAATAAATTGGAAATGTGGAAAAAAACTGGACCCAAAAGCCAGATTTGGAAAAACTAAAAAGTCCATGACCAATATTGACAGTCATATATTTCATAAGGCATAGTTTTAGATGGCATAGAGGATGCTAGGTCGGGTTTAGGAAGATGATGTGTTGACCAGATGCGGGTGGAAGAGGGAGTGAGAGAGAGCCCGGGCCACTGGAGACCCTGCTCAGCCGCAGACGTGACACACGCTCCCATTAAACACTCAGGCCTTTGAACAGCAACCATTGCTCTTTTAAGCAGATGTACATTAAACACAATTGCACCTGGGGTTCAGGATGATGCGTATCTAAGGGAAACGATATGTCTTATGCATGGAGTGAGCTGAGGATATATGCAGATTTGCCATTTCCCTCTGTATGTGACTGAATCAGGGCTCTATGTCTGGCAGCTTATGAAGCCTCATAATGAGTGTAGCAAATAATTTGCATTATGTCAAGCTTATATAAAAATAGCAAGCTAGAGAAATAATAAGAAAAAAGGTAATAGGGATGTGCAGTAGCTTCTTGAGGTTTAGTTTTTGTTTTTTAAAAAAAGGGGGATAACATTTCCTTAAAGCTTCTGAACATCTGAGTGTAGTGTAGTTTAAATGTCACAGTCTTTGGGACACCCTACAGCCCTTAACCCTGTTTACTACTTAGCAATGGATGTCCCATTGAGCAAGACCATTTTTTAATTTTAAAGCAATACAATACAATGGTAACATGTATTTCGAAATACCCAATATATGCAGAATATACATCTTAATTATTACCAGTAAGAAGAATATTTATGGAAATGGTCATGCAAAACCCCTAATATGCTTGAGAATCCTTCCAATAGCAGGTATTTATGCACAGGTGTGAGTGCAAATAGTAGATGGAGTAAATATGACAAAAAAAAAACCCTTTTGTGCCATATTTAAAAAAAAAAAAAACTCAGGTCACATTAACCTGAACATAATGTACATTATGCACATTTCAGAA
>JAOUQW010000001.1:16734886-16746415 GCA_028565825.1 Olivaichthys viedmensis
AAGGTTTCTTCCTCATGTCATCTCAGGGAGTTTTTCCTTGCCACTGTCGCCTCTGGCTTGCTCATTAGGGATCTAGAGCTACATCCGGATTTCTGTAAAGCTGCTTTGTGACCATTGTTAAAAGTGCTATATAAATAAAATTGAATTGAATTTAATTGAAATGAAAAACATTCCCAGCATGCAGTCCATATAACGTTCTGAGTCTATCATGCTTTTTGAAAGCTTTTGGCACAGCCATTGTATCAACGTGTAGGCATGCACTTAAAACAGATCACATCCCTCAGGCATCTGGAGTATTACATGAGGTAAGCTAAACCCAGTCCATGCTTTACAGCTGACACTGATCCACATAGGCAGGATATAAAACTGCAAAGGAAATGCATTTTCCTCTCTCAATGCAAGCGAGTTGTACAGTGTACAATGCTTTCACTTAGCATGGCACATGGACCATTAATACAAATGATTGAATTGGATGTGTATGAAGGTGGCAGATCCTATTATCACTCAAAGAAAGTGCCACTAACACCACATTTGTAAGTTTATTTGATGGAAACTGAGGATATTGTCATGGTCCAATGAAAAACATGTATCTCCACTTTTTGCGTTTAAAACCCCCCACTTTTTTTCATTCATGGAATGTGGGCAAAAACCTTTATCTACCCATAGCAGTTGACATCAAAATGACCAATGAAAAGTTGACAAATCACACCGTCGATTTCAGATTTATTGTGTATGATACTCTCTATGAAAAAGTGTTTTTTCGTGTTCCTGAAAAATGCTTTTCATTGGACAGTGATGATATGAATAATGGGCTGTGTCTAGAAGTAGTAAGTCAAGCTGACTGGACCTGTGGTATAATCTTGAAGATATTTTACGGCTTATCCAAGGGGCTTCATCAGTGTTGAAAAATTATCTGGTGTTTAACCCTCATGGTCTGTTCACTACTTAGCAATGGATGTCCCATTGACCCAGGTCAACTCTTTCTATTTTATAGCAAATACAAATGTAAAAAGCAGTTTAAAATACTCAGTGCCTTATTTTCACCTCAATTATTTAAAAAAATAAACATCACATGCTTGTGGATCTTGTGTTATTAAAGTGAAGACTAAAGAGACTAGTTATTTTTAACACTTTTATTTTCTATGTTACATTGACCTGAACATAGTCTCTGTAAGGTAAATTGTGTTTTTTTTTTTTTTTTAAATCTTTGTGTTCTTTAATTAAATTAGTCAAGCATATAATGTTTGATGCTGAAATATCAACATCAAACATTTTCTGCCAGTCATTGAAGTCTGGAGGTGTAAATTGGTTTGAAACCTTGACTTACTACTACTAGGCCATTCAATGACCTGAATAAAATTAAAACCTATTCAGACAAACCCGGTATGAGAAAATTCAATCTATGGCCTTGTGTGGTTTCTGAACGCTATTTCTGATGACTCACGGTGGCAATGTCCACATACCAGGTGCACATGTGTGTCCATCCTGCATCAGTGCATATCCAGGGTGGCATTCACACTTGTAGGCTCCCAGGGTGTTGATGCAGGTGTGGTGGCAGCGTTGGCCCTCAAATCTCTCACACTCATCTACATCCTCCAGATTCTCCACAGAGTTAGACGCATGCTCAGACTCCCCGATAGAGAAAGGCTGCTTGGGGAACTGTCTGTCAGCCACTGAGGGGATAGATAAATATGAAGATAAATATTCAAGCAACTCTCACTGCCAAGTCAGGTCATCTTTTATGGAGTGTCTATTTGCACCTAAGTGAAAATACCATTGGTTACACGGTACAGCTATTTGCGCCCTTAAACAGTGAAAATAAATAAATAAATAAACATAAGTGCACATTTGTAACAGAATTGGCACATCATTATTTAGCTGAATTAGCTAAGGTACCTAAAAACAATACTGTGTTAAAGGCTAACATTAGCTAGCTACGTTTTTAGTTTAGCTAATGTTACCGCTCCAGCAGAAGCTATTTGACTAATAGCTAGCCAAGTTAACTAACGATCTAGCTAATGTTAGGTTAACTATATGTAATTAAAATCAAGTACTAACAAGCTAGCTATTATTAGGCTACCTGTTACATTGTGTAACTAAATCAGTGCTAGCTAACATTAAACCAACTATCAAAAATTGTTATTAAAACCATTATCCACATTTGCCAGCAGGCTTACATTAGGCTAACTATATTTTTAGGCTGAACTTTTAGGCTAGTCATTAAAAACATGCAACCAGTAGCCAAGTATGCTAGCCAGTGTTAGCACCAGACCTGGGGACTCAAGTTTGGGTCTCGGACTCAAGTCGCAGGTTGACTGACTTGAACTTGACTGACTTGAGTCCGAGTCCCAAACTTGAGTCACCATCTCTGGTGTTAACACTGGCTAGCAAACTTGGCTACTGGTTGCATAATGTTTTGTAAATTTCTGCCAGGATATGAACATGAACAAAAAACGAATAAATTAGGACCCCCAACCTTCCACAATAAAATCGTTCGTTTCTGACCTTAAATGTGCGACTTTGTCTGTCAGTTTTATGACTGTCATCTGCAGTAATTTATTGCAGTATTATTGGCATGCAGCTCGCAGCGGTGATTAAGCGTGACGCAGGAAAAAAAACCGCAAAGCATTGTTGGGAGCATTGTTGTTGTTTTTTTACAGGAGATTGCAAAAGGTAACTAAAAAGCCCAATTTCTAAAGCTATATCTAAAACGCGCTACCCACGGAGGGGTTTTGTTTATCCTCGCAAGATAAATAGCGTGAACGCATTATTAGGAAGCTAACGTTAACACAGCTACTGAAATGTTGGTAATTCTCACTCATTGCGTTCTGATAAGGACAGATTATTTACTATGTCTTTCTGGCTACACACACTAGAAGTTAGAACTACTATTGCTAGTCCAAGACAGTGTGGAAAGCTTGCAGATGTGTCGTGATAAAAATGATTACCAATTAAGATTATTATCTTGAACTACCATAAAAACATGACTAATGGAAGACCCTCCAATACACAAATGTTTAGTCTGTTGCAGACTTTTATATAATGTGGTGTTTTTGTCAGTTTTTGTTTAAGTTATTGTTTAGTAACGTAGTAGTAAGTCTTAAGATTATTGACATAAACAATAAACTTTGTCCATTTTAAACAGTAGAAAATAACTGTATTATAGTTTAATCTTCATTAATTTCATTAGGCAGAGCATATTGTTTTCAATCTGCTGTCATAGGCGAAGTGTCTCGGGTTCAGGTGTCCCAAGTTGTCCCAAGCTAATCGGTTAATAATGAAGACTTGGTCTGTGTTTATTAAGGTTCTGAATGGTGGTCTTAAATGCTGGAAAATGGTGGTTGTAGATGTTAAAAAGTAAGATGGATGTTTTATGTTTTTTTTTAAACCCAGAAATGCCCCTGCTTCAAATAATGAGCCTTTAATATAGCATTCGTTTACAACAACTTTCTGTGTGATGGATATGACCGAAGTGCTGTGTGCAATAAATGCAGCATCAAAATAAAAGACATTGGCAAAATAACTTAATTTTATAAGACACCTTAAAACACACCCAGAAATGTAAGTGATAGTAAGTGTGTAAGTATTGATACATTTGTTTTTAATGTTTTTAATACATAAGCAAATAATGCAATAAAATAAGTGTTATTTTGTTGCATATAATGCAGATAGTTTCTGACATTAAACAGAAGTAAGATTGTACCCTGTACAATGTGCACTGCAGTGCTTTCCCTAGAAATAATATAGCAGTTTTTTAACCCATGTGCAATTAAATGCCTACAGCTAATGATTTGAGTGTTAACTCAAGTGCCCAACTAAAGACTTGAGACTTGACTCGGACTTCCAAAAAGTGACTTGTGAACATCTCTGGTTAGCACTCACCCTGCCAGTTTGGTGGCTATTGTGCAATAGAGTTAGACTAGGTGGGAATTGGTAACGACTAAATTAGGTGCAATAACGTTTCTATTTTCACCAGGGTGCAAATAACATCTGCCTAATTTTTATTGTCATCCCATCCATACACATACAGTATATAAAGTGGGACAGTTTTGGTAAAACAAATAGGCAACATTATAAAATACATATGCAGGACAGTAAAAGTGTGCAAAGCTGAGCACACTGTACAAACTGCAGGTGACTGCAAAACCTCATGCGTAACAGAATATGAGTAGTAGCATGTAAAGTATAAGTAAACAAAACATCTGGAAGAATATTCCTGAGTGGTAAATGAGGACAGTCCATAAGATATGTCCTAGTCATAGAGTCATTTATGGTTTGATGCTTAGATAGAATTTTGTGTATCCACTGGCCTCTTGCCTGACACATTAGCTTCAAAAGGACCGCACTAATGAACACAAGCCCCGTTTTCTCAAGGACGCACTGACACCCATCAGACAGGACCTGGCTGTGCTAATTATGGTGCTTCCATGTGGCAGACACTCATTAAACCCAACCTTGCCACTCAACATCTGCAGCCCCGCCTCTGACAGCTGCCAATTCCACACCTCTTCCCTTAATGCCTGCCAATCACGGTGCCCCTGCTCTGCATACACATTACAACGGTCCTAATGGAAATATAGTTGGAGCTAAAGAACACCCAGCTGACGCAGCACACGAGTTTGGCAAAGCTCTGCTCACCCCATTAGCACCTGCCTATGCATAATAAACAAGTGTGGGCTCGCATTGCATAGAATAGCGGTTTAAAG
The DNA here is from genome assembly GCA_028565825.1 of Olivaichthys viedmensis. Classification (NCBI taxonomy): domain Eukaryota; kingdom Metazoa; phylum Chordata; class Actinopteri; order Siluriformes; family Diplomystidae; genus Olivaichthys; species Olivaichthys viedmensis. Next base: position 16,739,593 of record JAOUQW010000001.1, read on the forward strand.
TAAATATTCCTCACAGTCATTACCTGAATGTAAATGCGCCGCAGTGAGAGATTAAATGTTTCCGCTATAATTAATCACGGTTTGCCTGGTGTGAGGAGGCAGGGGGGAGAAGGCATCCCTCATGGATATAATTACCTCTCAACTGTTTTTCCAGCACTTAACCCCTTAAGGATAGGGTGTATGCTCATGCAGATTGTGTTACACTCCCAAAAGGAGTGGGGGAGAAAGGCACCTTTGCGGTTTGCCTCCAGGTTAATAACTAATTTTAGCAGGCCATTATCAGGATTTTCGTGCAATAGCGGGATAAGCAAAAGCATCCTGAACATACAGATGCTGCTTAAGCCTTATGTTCTGTTCAGTAAAAATGGTCCTTTTTTTTTTTTTTACTGGGAGTGTAACAATAATAAAATAATTTTTTTTAACATGATACTTTGCGTTTGGCTTAATTTGTCAAATGTACATGAAACAATTTATTATTTTACACAGAATATGTTCAGTGTCACGCTTTCGGAGGGACAGGAAGACATGCGCAAAGCCATTTTCAAACAAACATTTATTTACACTCTTTAACTAAACGGAAACATACACTCATACACATGCAACATATGACAACAAACAAACGGGCACAAACTGGACGGAAACAAGGAGGGCTTTTTAAACACTTACTAATGACGAACAAACGACATGCAGGTGGGGACAATCACATTACGAGACAGGGAATATTACACACACACACAGACATGGTAGAACACGTGGCGGCCGTCGCCATGGCAACCGCCCGCTAGGTCACATGCGACAAAACCCCTGCTCCAAAGGCGTGCCTCCCGGCACACACACAAGCACCCAAAGGGGGTGTCCTCTGCGGTGTCATCGGACCCCCGGGGACCGCCCACCGCGGTGTCGGGAGGCAGAGTGGTGTTGCCGTCTTGAAGTCCGGGGGCTTTCACACACGCGGTGTCAGGGAGTTCGGCCACGCCTCCTGCGGCATCGGGGAGTTTGGCCACGCCTCCAGCAGCGTCAGGGATGGCCTTGGCGGCCGTCATCAACCCCCCCCAAGAAAAGTTCCTTGGGGATTTTTTCCTCCAGTCCTGGGAGAGTAGTGCTCTGGACTGGGTTGGCACCGCATGGCTGCTGCGGCGGGTCTCGAGGCGTGGCGGGAGGGACAAGCCGTCGCGGCGCGAGGAGCGCTACCACCACCGCGGCCAGGACATTGAGCCGTGCTTGCTGTTCCATGCTCTCCTGGAGTATCCTGGTCAAGCGTGCTGTCTCCGCAGTGGAGGCGCTCATCCCCGGTGTGGTGATCCCCGCCATGATGTCGCTGATCTCGTCCACCCGCCTCCTATGCTCTTTGAGCTCCCGCAGCAGCCCTCTCAGATCCATTACCATCGGGGCGGCTTGCTGTGTCCTTCTTTTTAGGTGCCTGATTCTGTCACGCTTTCAGGAGGACACAGGCGCAAAGCCATTTTCAAGCAAACATTTATTTAACATATATTACTCTTTAACTAAACGGAAACATACACTCATACACACGCGACATATGACAACAAACAATCAGGCACAAACTGGACGGGAACAAGGAGGGCTTTTTAAACACTTACTAATGACGAACAAACGACATGCAGGCAATCACATTACGAGACAGGGAATATTACACACACACACAGACACGGTAGTGCACGTGGCGGCCATCGCTATGGCAACCACCCGCTAGGTCACCCGCACAGCCGCCCGTGACATTCAGGCAATTTTTGACACGAGAGTAACATGGTAAAATTTAATTGTTAAAAATGGCTGATCGTCATAACTCTAAAACACAAAGATGATTTTGTCCCTGTAACATTACCTCCATCTCTTAAAAAAATACTGCATAATCTCTATCTACCACATCTGTAGAATAGGTGCAATTACCACGGGCAAGAATTTCAATATGTTTCCCTGTACTGAGAAAAGAACAGAAAAACTCACTCATAATGGGAGTTGAAGAGCAGCTGTTGGGGCGATCAATACACGTTTATGCGAAACACCTATTTTAGTAGAACCTTTCATGAATTCTCCAATCAAAGATATTTGTAAATTAAGCTGTGTGCTGCATTAGGAATGAAGAGAGGTCAGGTCTAGGTTTTCTTTGTAGCTCCAAGGCTGCTGGCAGGCTGACATTTGCTGGAGATGGATGCAAAAAGTGGGTTAGACCTGGGCCATCAAACCGCATGTCCAAGCGATGCAGATTGATACTCAGTTAGCCAAAACGGTCACACTCTGTAACTCAATCTTGGAAACTGAAAGATAGGGTCAGAAGAATACGGCACCTGGGATAGCAGTCAGTCAAAATAAAATACAGAACCCACCACTTGACAGAAGACAGAATCCATTACTCAAGTGTATATCATAACTGCTCCACCTAAACAAATTGACCTGAGTACAGAGGCTCTATTTAGTATGCTTGGCAAATCTCATTGGTTTAAACAATGATATGATGCGTTCATGTAAATCCTGACAAAATGTCACTGGAATAAAGTGGCTGCAGGGAGAAAGTTTGCTGGTGCAGGGGGAAAACAGGCTGGTCTGCCATCTGCCACTGATTCAGCTGTACCCGCTGGCATCTTTATGCACTTTTTTAAATGGTGATGTGACAACTGACCAATCAGGTTAGGGCTGTCTTTCCGCTATCCATCAGAGTTTTGCACCACCCCTTTGACATAAACCATTCAAAATATAAAATTAACAGGAAAAACCTGGTCTTATTTGAAACAGACACAAGTACAAAGAGTCTTCTGATTTGCAAATACAGATAAATACTATAAATATAACTCAACTACAGTGTATACCACATGAAACAGGCATTGGTAGTAGAATTTACAGATTTCAAACTATGGTCCTTATGGGGGATATACAGTAAGTACAAAAATGTATGTAAAATCATGGTGTGGGTGTGACAAACACTTTTGTAACCAATTATGTATTTTGGATATTTTGTGACCATTGGCACAGGCAGTAACCTGACAAAGAGCAGTATAATTGTAAAAAGGAGTAGGGTTTATAATGAAAACATTATCAAGAGGTGTGGTTAGGAGTGCTGCTGCGATATCCAATCCAATTAACTCCTCTCATTATTTTTTAAATCTGAAACCGTGTCTGAATTCATTCCCTATTTACCATATAGTGCACATGTTGTAGTGTTGTCTGAATTCTTAGTGGAGAATCATATTTCCTTTAACGTTCAGCTTTATTTCACCTCATAATGTTAGATAAATGCAAGTAAAAATATTGTATAACGACCACTAAACTTGACAGATGTTAGTCGATTTTTTAATAAATCGCATCAAACACTCCTGTATATTCTTGTTTTCAGTTCTCATATTAGAAAACATCACTAAACTGTCTTACTTTGATATATCTTGTGATTGTACCACTAGCCTACTTAATATTGTTAACATTCCGATTGTTTATGCGAAAGTAGGTCATGAAGATGCTTTTCCTGGCGCATTCTTAAGTAAGTGTTGTCTGAATTCGGTCCGGTGTCTACTGCTGCCCTATATAATGCTCTATACAGAATAGTCTGTATAGTAAATAGTGAATGAGTGAGTAAGGGTATGATTTCAGACAGAGCTTGTGTATGCTCTGTCGGCTCTGCGTAGTGACATTTACATTTATATTTAGTCATTTAGCAGACGCTCTTATACAGAGCAACTTACAAAGCGTGCAAACAGTTGAAGATGTAGGGATACAAAGCACCCAGCTAATCTGCAAGGATCTGCAAAGAAGTGCTAGAGTGGTCAAGGTGATGACAAAAAGATGACAAGGACAATTTCAAACCTATATGCATACATCATACAAATAAATAAAATTCAAGAATGAATACAAAAGGCAAAATAAGAGAAAATAAGGTGTTATCCTAGATACTTTCGGAAAAGGAAAGTCTTTAGACCTTTGCAGAAGGAATAGAGACAGTAGTGATGTCTAAAAATAACTAGAGCATGTATAAGAAGTTGAGCAAATTCTGTAGTCAGGAAAGGAAATATTCTTCTGATGTCATGAAGAAGAAATCTGCAGGATCTGGTGGTTGATGTGATTGGAGTAGTTAAGCCAGTTATCTAAAATCACATCAAGATTCTTAGCCACGTGTGCCGGATGGACTGTGAGGGTGTCAATGGTGATTGACAGGTCCAAGAGAGGGGAGTTATTCGCCGGCAGGTAGATCAGTTCAGATTTATCAAGGCTGAGTTTCAGATGATGGGTCATCATCCAGAAGGAGATGTCAGAAAGGCAGTCTGATATCTTCTGATAAACTTGGGAGGTTAATGGAGGAAAAGAGAAGTAAAATATGTGTCATTGGCGTAGCAGTGATAAGAGAAGTCATGAGACCTGATCATTGAGCCCAGTGATTTGGTATAAAGGGAGAACAAGACTGGACCAAGACTGACCCCTAAGGGACTCTGTGATGTCCCTGGGTGGGGAGGTGGAGAAGGAGTACTAGGGAGGCAGGCGTTTCAAGAATAAAGCTTTCCTTTTTATTCATTCACCAGGGCTTTTCAAAAAGAGTTACAGTTTCAGTGACTGTGAAGAGGGCAATTTCGATTGAATGCATGGCCTTGTAACCAGACTGGTTGGAATCCAGGAGGTAATTTAGTTAAAGATATTGAGACAGCTGGTAATATCTTGGAAGGAGGGAAACAGGTCTGTAGTTAGCGACATTAGTGGGGTTGAGCGTCGGCTTCTTATGCGGAGGTGTGACTCGAGCAGAAGATGGAAGGAACCAGACCTCTTGATTGAGATGCATTGATCATAGCGGCCATGTGCGGTGCAAGGTCGCTGGAAATTGTTTGAAGAAGTGTAGATGGTATTGGGTCAAGCAAGCAGATCGTTGGACGATTAGTGGTCATCAGTGTCACCACTTGAATGTGTAGAAAGTTGGGACCCACATTGTGCGCATGGGTTAGCTCCACCTCAGCTGGATGATTGAAGCATGCCTGAATGTCAGTGACCTTCTGAGCAAAGTGTATCATGAAGTCATCAGCATTAGGAGAGAGTGTAGGAGGTGGATGAGGGGGGTTAATTAAGAAAGAGAAGGTTGAGAACAATTTTACGTGGGTCTGAGATACGTGTCATTTAGAATGAAAGAAGTCAACCTTGGTAGTAGCAACAGAAGAGGAAAATGAGGTAAGCAGTGCCTGATACTTAGCAAGATCTGTAGGCGAGGTAGATTTCATCCATTTTCTCTCAGCACTATGAAGCGCTGTTCTTTCAGACCGGAGAATGTCATTTTCATGATGACAAATGATTAGATTTCCCTTATACATTTTACGCCAATATTTTAATCTTAGAAATAACTGGCTGACTGATATAACGTACAATACATGCTTTTTAGGTCTTCTCTTAGGCTTTTGTGGGTGTTCCTCACGTATGCAAGCGCTCTAGGACAAACGCTCAGGCGTTTATATCAACTAATTCCTCGTCTCTATGAGGGCAATACATTTGGCAAGACTGGTATTTATTTAGCTTTGTTAAATATAATATCATATAAATCATATCCATAATTCATACAACCATGAGTCACAAACCCTTTGAAACACACAAGTGTGTAATAAAGGTCAGAAAATGTTGCCAGCTGTTAAATTTAAAGTGTGTGTATGTCTGTGTGTGTTGTGTATGTTCTTGCACCTCTCTTGGGCAGGGTGGTAGGTCTAGGCCTCTCTTTCCTCTTTAGCACAGGTGTGCTATGCCCCTCCTCTTCTTCCTCGCAGCAGGTGAGGAAGATGTGTCCACAAGGGTAGCTAAGGTGTTGGTGTGCATCGCACCCCTTTCCTTCACGTTGAAGACGCAAACCAAGCGCACAGCAGCTGCAACACTCCTGCCCAATAGAAACACACATCACCTAAGACTCGCACAACATCTTTTTGGCCCAGCTGAGGGAACACGGGAGAGTGAAAAAAGGAGTATTTTGGGCTCCACAGCCCATTATAATGGCATTACATTCCTTCATTCCTGGGTTTAAGGAAGGTTCAAATAGTAAATAGGCCAGTGTTTTAACCATGAGTAACAGATTTGTTATTATTACCCAAAGAGCAGTGTTGTGCTCTACAGGTTGACTCATGAAAAGAGAAACACTATATTGAGGATCGGCAGGAGGAGTAACAGAGGCAGTGTACTGCACTGGCATCATGTAGAACTCATTAAAAAATAAGGCCCTCCAGCACACATTGCTCTACACTATTCCCTATACAAGTGGTACCAAGGGTTAGGGCAATGTTTTTATCTGTAAACATGGTTACTTATGTAATGCTCCAACCACATCGGCGCAGGCTCAATGATTTCTGGTCATGGGAATAGCAACTGATCAAGAACAGAAAAAAAGAAACTGGCTTACATCTAACCAAATTAGCAATACGCCAGAGTTAGCACTATGTTAGGCTTGTGCCTGCATGAATATAGAGCCCATAATCCTACTACTATATGATAATGGCGATTTATATTAACCTGAATAATTTGAATACTTGAGTATTCGTTCATTAGGTTGGTATTAGTTTCTATATTTGGTATTTGGAAGCTTCATCTTTTTTAAGCCACAAAAATTGTAACCTAAACTCCAATAAATTTCAACAGCAAAGCCATTTAGATAGAACAGTTATTGTTAATATATAGAAAATGTTAAGAATAAATTTATTTCAAAATAAATAAATGTTAAGAAAAAAATAAATCGCATGTCAAATATGCTGGGCGTGGAGCATTTCTGTGCTTTCTTGCACTGGTTTAATTCAATTTTATTTGTATAGCGCTTTTAACAATGGACATTGTCACAAAGCAGCTTTACAGAAATCCGGATGTA
>JAOUQW010000001.1:16758528-16771830 GCA_028565825.1 Olivaichthys viedmensis
CATTTCGTTCCAATGTATACGAGGTATATGGAGGAATGACAATAAAAGCCTACTTGACTTGACTTGACTTGACTTGAAGTAGCCTATTTTGTACCGACAGTGGCAGAAAGTGTAAAACTTAGGCAGGGATAAAAAAAAAATAATAATGCTGTATCTACTGTTGAGTGTTACTTATACTGCAAAGAAAACGTGCCCATTGTTTAAAGGATAAGCTGACCCTGCACTCATCTGCTATGGTTATAGCTCACAAGTATGTGGTTTAAATTTTATCCAAAATTCGGTCCTTGAGATAAGCAATGTCTCCGATTAAAATGCTGTCTCCTCCGAGCTCCTCCATGCCTACAAGAAAGGCCTCTACAGGGACGATATGATTAATTAATTCATAATGTCATATTTATGTAGCCTATTTAATACTGCCCTCAAATTGCATTCCACTGTTTTTAAATGTATTTGCATTGCCCAAAACATTAATTTTAGGGTGAAATATTGTAGTTCCAACAAACTGTCAGACAGTGGCGCTGGACTTAATACTGCTCGCCGCTCGAGTCGATAAACAAGAAAAATGGACTTAAGGTCAGAATTGGGTATAACTGAGACACGCCTCTGTTTTTGGCAAACTCCGCCCCGCACGTAGTTACATGTAGGTATTAACTTCTCGCTACGTGCACGTAACTCAACTCTGACTACAACCCTTAGTGACTTATGCAAATAATGAGAACCACAGTTTGTTGTCTCAGTTTATTAATGTATGAAAATAGTAATGTCATGTATTGTTTGTGGAAAAGAAAAACAAGAAAGAACAAAGGAAAATTACCAAGGACAAGTGAGCATGGACAGAAAAGTGTGGTTTGTCATGGCAATTTCAATATTCATCTTAGAGTAGAATAATGTTTTCAGATACATGTTTGATAAGAGCCAATATCAATAAAGATTCTATGTATGTACAACATGGAAGACACCGAATCGCTTCAACTGGAACGTTTCAATGTTTATATGAGCTACATAAACAACACCCTAATTAGGCAGTACTTCTGTTTTGAGAATCAATCCTGATTGCTTTTCTGCTCGGACTGTACTGAACAGAGAGAATTATTTTGCAGACCCATATTTCAGAGGAAAGAAGAAAGAACCAGAAGACAAAAGAAAAGAACCAGAGGCTCTGAATAGAAAAATAAGAGACTACAGATGCTGGTTGACTATTTCCCAAGGGCAGTAAAATGCTAAGGCATGCTGGCCTGAACACAAACTCACTGTCAGAGGTTCAATATTTCCCTTGGCCTTACCTAAAGTGTTGACAAGAGAGAACTGACAACATTTTCTTGAGCAGAGAGCATGAATGGTCAATTTTCCAATGTTTACATCAGTGTCCAGTCTAGAAACATGGGATTGTTTTTGAGAAGGAGACTTTATAGCAGGAACTTAGTTGCGAGTTTGTCTCTAATGTTCTTGATCAGGGCAGCAGGGCCTTTTAGGGCCCTTGGGTAAGGAAGAATTGCTGTAGCTCAGGGGGGAGCATCCTTGCTCCTGGCAAAAATCTTATCCTCTCATTCATCATATGAAATAATGTTTTCACACTGTGACTTCAAATGGAATGGTGAAGCCTCAAAAATTCAACAGCCTTTTCTTCTTTGCTTTGGCAGAAAACCAGTTTGAACCCCTCACCTTAACTCATGTGGCCATGAACCATTGTACATGCAATAATTCTTCATGTAAATTACGTTAGTGTAATATAGTTATAGCTTGAGAGCTTATCAGAACACTTCAGTCTATCTACAAGCATCATAGTACCTTTGTTGCTTTTTATATTATCACAAGGTGAAAGTAATTTAAAAAATAATTGGACATAGTTAAAATCTATGAGATGTTCTTGAGTTTTTAGCCCCTTAAAACCCCAGTAACTACTATGAATTATTCAGTACCTACAGTGAAACTAATAGGAAAGGTATGTAATTACAAGAGTGAGGAATGCAAGTCTGGACATGCCAGTTGGTCCTAGGAGTTTAAAAGGTTAAATTACTTCTTCAACTCAAAACTTCATGAAGTTTTTCTGATTATGATGCAATGCATTGTAGCATTACAGAACACAGATTGCATCAGGGGAGATATTCTAGCCTTGGCTAAACAGCCCTTCCCACTCTTTCAATAGAGTGTAGGAATCCATCCAGGTCTGTCCAATATCAACAATTAATGGCAGAAATCCAACACAACTCTAGCCTTGACCTCAACGAGGCCTAACAACAAGGCGAGACCAGGGTAAACTGTGACATTACTACTCGATTTATCACAAGCAAGGAACCAGAATGCATAGACACAATGACTTACATTTATTGGACTGACAGCATATGTTTCTCATAGTATGTGTTTTTTTCTGAGACACAGTGCTATTGCGTGCCATGTTGATGAATATAATGGATGGGGTTGAGGCTTGGGGTGTTTCATTGATATTGTAGCTTTCATAGCTCTGAGGGGAGATATTTAACTATTTATACATATCCTCGAGTGCATCCTAAATACAGCATGAGGTCATGTTTATCTGGTGACTGACAGGTTTATCTGTAGTAGCCCTACAGGTAGGCCTAATTTACTGAACAAGAGTTGGACAAAGGGAAAAGCTTGTACAAATGGACAGACCATATATTGCTGTAAATGCATGAAACGTAATGTCAAAGAAAATCCCCATGCTAGGAGTGAGCTTTCAAAAAAAAAAAAAAACTCTCCTTAACTGATCCTACCATCATTAGGGCTCTCCATTAACTCTTTTAACGGCACCCTTTATCTGACTGTGAAAGCAGCATCACAAATTGACCTCAGATGGCAAAAACAGTATGATAAGAGATAATAAGAAAAATAGTACAGTTTTTCTGCACTTACATGTAAAAACTCCTTGCAAATTGTTATGCCAAGCACATCTATTACATTTGGTTTACAATACTGACTGAATTAAAATTTCCTCTCAATATGGAGAACTTTTTTTAGACTTATCTTGGTTCAAAGAATCAATACAACATATTAATATTCCAGTTGTGACATGTTTGTTAAATACATCCCACTACAAGACAACAAGCACGGCATGAGCTCTCACATATGTTTTATTGTTTCATCATGTGATTCATTTGAAATTGTTTCCTCAGGCTTGGCTCTCAGGCTCTTCTGAGGATAAAATGGACTGAAACTTTTTCATCACACCTAAATTCATACATCTCTACTGTTGTATTGTTCCAGATGACAAGCTTCTCAGTGGATTCCGTTTATCATGGCAGGTACCTAAGGTGTGAATCAGCACAGGTTTTTTTTACTTCTCAATATGAAACAAAATACCTCAAAGTAACTTAAAATTCAGGACATGTTTCTGAACACTGCATACCATGTACATGTGTGTTATCAGCATGATTCAGCTCTACCTTCTCTCTGCTATCTGACATATGATAGGTGGAGAAATGTCTTGTCAAAAGCCCCAAGTGTTCCTATTCTGAGAGCATGGTTTATGTTTAGCTATAGCTGGCACACAACAAGATAACTAATTCTCCTGCTTATCTGGCTGAACACAAGCAATATGCTCTGGGAAGCCACCACTCAACATAGACCTTGGGCCAGCTTCTCTAAAATAAGAAAATCATAACATTAATCAAATCTTAATGGACAAGAAATGTAATGATGATCTTAGATCAGTTCGACATGCAGGGAGGAAGAGATAATGTTTGGCTTATTACTCTAGGAGCTCAGAACACAATTAGCTGACCTTTTCATCCTAATGAGATAAATGACTGCACAGCTTAAATGCTTAAATAATGAATGAGTATCTGAGTGAGTGAAATGCCAACTATAAATTAAAACAGAAGATGCATTGAATCATTAGAGTAGCACAATTTTGAAAGCTATGCCTATACTACATAACATGTTTTGCAAAGGAATTAAATGTGAAAATGGTGCGGCACCTCATAATGAAACTTGATGTGGTACGAGTGATTCATTTAAATAATTATATTCTATGACATTACCGTTCTTGGCATTATTTGCCTGGTATAAACATCTAAATACACCCTGCCCCCCACACACTCATGTTTATAACCCTCAGCATTCTGTGCTTACAGAAGCTTACAGCTCGCTAAATGATGGATTAAGTCGTGGGGCTAAGGGATTAGATATACTCAGGAGCAGCAGTCCAAGCAAAATCCCTATTTTGCGTATTTGTGCTTGTTCTCGCATTTCCAGTCACAGAAAACAAATCAGTGCTGCTAACATGCCAAAATCAGTTATGAAAGCAAACTGTTTTCGTAAATACTGTATAATCACAGAAACAGTTTAATACTTAGTAATTAAAAAACACAATACAATAAAACACCCAACATATCTTATCGCCATATCAATTATTAGCAATACGAATATACAGTATCTGCAAATAAACATACTTCAAGCTGGTAAACCTCCTGAGGAAAGTTGTGTGTACACATGTGTGAGTGCAAATAAATGATGGAGATAAAGTGACAAGCACGAAAATCACCTTTTTTAAATATTTACAAAGACCACTTTTAACTCCGGTTATAACATAATCCCTGTAATATAGATGTGTTTTTAAAAGTGCTTTTTCATTATTGAGCCAAGTACATAAACCTAGATAGGAGAAAAATTAAATTATTTATTTTGACCTGAACAGAGGGTTAACAGGAGAGGTGATGTGCATGCTGTGACTGTTGTCTTTGCAAGAGAAGCACTTGTCATACAGCAGCACTCCTATTATGTTTTACTGCTACACAGAGCCATAATCTATGCACAGGTGCAATTACAGGTGTTCTAGGCTGCGAGTTGTGATGTGAACTACCTGGTCAATGTCAATTAGAAATCAGAAGGCATTAATTAAATTATCAAGTTCTTGATGCTGCAAACACTTTTCCATTATAAATAGTGATTACATTAGATTAAAGCATGTGTGTACTCACCTTCTTGGGCTCTTGGGAAGGAGCTGAGGGTGCTGTCTCTATCTTCCTTCTCCTCCTTCTTCTCCTCTGCAAATTCTAACAGACTCTGCGACTGTTTGTTTGGAAGCTGTCCATCATCTGCCTTCACTCTCAAGAGTGACTGGCTGGTGGGACTAAATATCACAGGAGGATTTGTATAGACTTCTGGCTTCATCTCCGGTTCCGTTTCGTGCTCTTCTAAAGGTGTGTCAGGTGCTGCTGAAGCTACATAGTCACTGCCCGAGACACTTACCTTTACAGACTGTGAGCTGCTGAGAGTGTATATTTCCTGTTTTTCATCCATTTTATTAGTCTCTTGACTAACTGTGACATTATTTACTGAGATTATTTGCTCTTTTTTGTGCATTTTTGTGTTCTCCTTATCCTTTTGTGTGCTGTAATATTCCCTAGTTTCTGGTGTGCTAGGGTGAATTTGATCCGATGAGAAACTACCACCGGTAGTCTGCCATGTTGTAATCTCTGTCTCCTGTGTAGTTTGGGGCATAGTTGGAACTACAGTCACTGGAGAGTCAATGACTGCTCCGCTGTATGTGATGTCCTCATATGAATCAAACATCTCGCCCTCAGTGGTTTCTTTAAGGATGGCAAGCTCCTCTGTCACTTTCCACAGGCTGTCTCTGTTGCTTTCCTCAAGTACCTCTATGCTGATATTGTCTTTATAGAGGCCAATACTCTGTTTTTCTGTGGTGTCTCTATAAATAGAGAACTGTTCTTCATCTGTGGTCTTATTATAGATAGGGATTTTCTCTTTGTTTGCACTAACTTCAGGAATGTTAAATTGTGCTCCTCTAATATTGTCTTCAGAAATGCCTAAAGTGTCTTTATTAGGGTTCTCTTTATGACGACTATATTTTGCCCCATCTGTCCTCTTTTCATGTAAGGGAAACCGTGGTCTGTCTGTGGTTGCTTCATGAACACCAAATCTCTCTTTAAGCTCCTGCTTGCTTTCCTTGGCTTGGTAGGGGGTGGGGTCTTTGAGATCAGAAATGGAAATAATGTCGGACTCCATAGGAGAAGCTAGGTCATGCTGAGATGGCTTTGAGGAATCTGCAGTAGGGTAGTAATAGTCCTCCTCCTCTTCTTCATCCATTTGGCTTGGTGTCGGTTTGAACGGAGGCAGGCTGTCACGGTGTGACTGTGGAAAAGGCTTGGAGGAGGGACTCCTTGAACCTTGATGGTTGAATAAATTTTGGATTTTATTCTGCCGTCTCCATGGTGTGCTTTCCTCTGTGGTAGTTGCAAGCATGGGTTTATGGACTTTCCCCAGATCACAGTCTGGGATCGGGTAACACATTAAGTTCCCGCCATCATTGGGGCAGTGGCAGACTTGGCAGGGGTCCATGTGGAATGAATGGCCAGCCTCATACTTCTGCCCCTCATACACGCAGCCGATCCGCTCACACTGAATACACCCATCCGCTGGCTCCAACACCTCAATGCAGTTAGCTGGAAGCTCAGGACATGGAATAAAATGGCAAATGATCCTCCCACCTCCCTGTGGGCAAGAGCACTCTGTACTTCCAAAATCCACAAAGTAAGACTCTCCCTCAGGCACTCTGCCAGATCTGAAGCCAGCATTCACGCAATCATAGTACTGGTAGCCCTCACACGTGCAGCCTGTTTGTAGACAAGTGGCACAACAGGCGCCGTTTTCCAAAACTTCCTCAATGCAGTTGTTAAGAACAGGGCAATCCACTCCAGTACAGTCTTTCTGGCAGAGACATCCGCTCGCACAAAGCAAAAGCAGCAACTTCAACATCCCCATTAGGACAAATTGGGTTGCCAGTTATTCAAATATGAATTTATATTAGTTTCAAGGCAGCAGACAAAGTTGGGTACTGGTTTCAGCAATACTCCAACCACAAGGTTGCCTCATAAACTAGCAGCAGTCAGCGGAACCTATAGAAGGAAGTGCGAGAGATGCAGAGAGAGAAAGGAGAGGCAAGTTAGAGAGTGTGCTGCAGATTTCCTTTGGAACTTTTTCAGTCAGCATGAAGTCACTGGCCTCATAATTGGTCTCAGCCTCTTAAGTCCAAGTCTATATTGGTGGAATTCAGTCCCTGTTCAAGCAATTCTTATAAACAAATGACCCCATAATCATTAAGCTCCATGCTGTGACAATCAAGTATGAACCCTAGTTTTGTAACATTATACATTTTTTTTTTTTTGACTGCTTTTGTGGTTAGTTTGGCAATTCTTAACACAACTGTAAAAACATGTTGTAGTTATTGGAACTCCATATCGAAAGAGGTCTGTAGGGGCCATTACTGAATTTCACCTTTACACTCTGAGGAAAAAAGGTTTCACCTAGCACCATACAGGATTCTTTGGTTTGTCCCTCTAGGGGGGAATCCTTAAAGGTTCTATGTAAAACCCTACAACAGAGGGTTTCCTCTAAGTAGAACCTCCTTAGAAAGCTAAAACAGTTATATATTCAAGAACCCCTGAGGAACCCATTTTTCTAAGAGCGTTTTTTCCTGCATGAACACTGTGTGGGTCACATGATTGGCAAAGGTAATTAGCTAATGAGGTGTTATATGGGTTTCATGTAATACAGAACTTTTACAAAATAATTTGATAGTGGCATTTTTTCTGAAATAATGTCAGGTACAGCAAGTAAAGCTCTGCACCACCATTAAAAATGCAAAGCAAGTTTTTAAGGTTTTGCCAGTGTTTGGCAAATTACTTTTGTAAAGAAGGCTGTGCCCTGAAAATCATCTGGGGAACAGATTCTATTTGTTCTGGAGACTTTACAAACCCTAAGGATCCGAAGGAACCTTCAGGTTTTAGAGTTCCCAAAGCAATAATTAAGCGTGAAACCGATGGCTGTCTATGCACACTAACTTGTGCGTTTATACAGCGCTCACATTCTGGTTGAATTATGTTAAACATAATATGACGATTCATAGATGCAAGAAAAAGATGTAAGGCCATGCCCCAATTAACTTTTTCATAAGAAACGTTATCCGTGTGTAAAATCAATTGTAGAGAAGGAGAAAAGGAAGATTGTTAAATGCTTAACTGCATTAACACTTGCATATCCTACACCAACAGATGTTTTCTCAAGTGTGCTAATTCATTCCCCCCAAACAAACTCATTTATTACGCTCCGGTAATAAAAGCGACAGTTACAACCTCACCACCCGCAAGTGACATTGCTTGGGGTCGGAAAGATACACGTTAATACATTAATTCATCACATATCCAGAAGTGTTCTCAAACGTGCAAGCGTTTGAGAAAGCGGTGCGCGTGTAAACAGAAGAGACGCAACAAACGATGCGAAAGTTTTCGCCTACCTTCGGAGTCTGCTCGCGCGCTGCCATTCCTGTGAGAAAGTTCCGAATGTCGAGTTCATCTGTGTGCTACAGCTTACACACAGCTGCGCACCACGACCCCAGTATGTAACTCTGAGGGGAGGGACACAAGTTAAAGACCTTTTCCTACAATACTTTTAAAGCCAAGAAAAAAGAATGTTTAAGTCATGCTTTCTGGGATGAAATACTAATATGTATTTTAAAGTAATATTAAGATTAACTATATGTTAACATGTTTTACCCCCCCCCCCTTAACACATGTTCAACAGCGCTGTTTAATTAACGCAGGAAATAACAAACGTCTTCATAAAAAAAATAAAGTTTATTGTTGTTCTGGAATTGGGTTAAAATCAATTGGAATGTTCACTGCCACTAACGTTAAGCTCCCATTAAACCTGAGACATTTGAGTCGGACTGAGTGCGCTTTACTCTGGTGTGAACTTTCTAGTAGAAAGAAAGTTCTTTACAACAACACAGGTGTCAGCTTGGGTTATTTTCCTAAATTGTACGCCTTGGCAGGTCGGTGTGGCCAATAAAACAAGCCCAAAACCAGCCCAATAGCACCCCAAAATATGTCCCTTCCAAACCCTATACACTGTTTTAAAGTCTAACGTCATGACTCCCATTGCTAAATAACTTGTAATATTTAAAGTAGTTATAGATTTCTAATGAAGCGTCATTAAAATGTGTAGTTTCCATCAATCAGCAAAGTCCTAAAATGGCCTTGTATTATTACATATATTGTCATAAATTAAGTACATCTATGAGAAGGAGGAGACCAATTCACTGGCACACAGTATAGGATAATATACTCATACAGTAACATACTGTATAATGTGATCCTGATAATGGATCCTAATGTATCCAAAGACGCCCAACCTGCGGACAAAACTGCCAACACTGCCTCGTAAATAGACACCAGAGTAAACTAAACTAAAAGTAAACTTGTTTTCTTAAGACCTTTCACATGGGCTGCCTCTTGGGTGTGAGGGTTATAAGCTTGGCTAAACAAAGGCCTTGTGCGCCTCAGAATTTCTTACTCAAGCCGCTGTTAGCCTGCATGCTGTATTCCACCAAGTGAACCTCATCTCTCCAGGAAACACCCAAAGGAATTTCTGCTTAAAGCTGCTGTAATTTATTTTTTAAAGAACACTTTGGCCAAAATGTTTTTCAGATAGATTTCACTAAAATAGATGCTCTGAGATGCTCTCTGTGAATGTCCTGGGTGCTGGAATTAGCAGCTCAATACTTTTTTTAATAAAGCAGTTGCACACCTAGCTAATGATATAAATTCAATCAATGTAGGTATTATTAAGTTTCTTGCTCTGGAATCATGTAACTGCTTGCGTGGAACAAAAAAAAGCCCGCAATCACACCGGCACGTTTTGAATTGTAATGCCACATCATGATACTATTGAGCTGTGCGTATACATGTCTTTGGAGGGATGGGCTTTGGAGAGAGGTTTATATGAAGGGCATGGGACTAAAGGGAGAAGTTGCGCTCCTTAAGTCTGGTAGAAGTTATCAAGATCGGCAACATCGATTACAGCGGCTGTAATATAGTTAAAGTGGTGCTCACATCTGCACCAAGAAGTGTTTTTGTTTCTCATTTATTCTAAACCCGCTGGGTTGAAAGTTAGTGGGAGCCTTACACGCACACAGAACAATGTTGGCTAAAAAATTAAATTTATTTAACCTCAGTCCATATATGATTGCCATGTCATTATTTGCCTGTCTGTTTAAGAACCTTGAGAACTGTCTGTTACAGATACATGTAGGGTGTGTGTGTGTGTGTGTGTGTGTGTGTGTGCACGCACGCATTAGTTCTGAGACGGAAATTTATTAATTTTTAATTAATAAAAATGATTAATTATTAATGCACAAAAGTGCACATTTACGTACTTTTGCCATGACCTAAGTTCCAGACATTTGGCATAGGGACAATGAAGAAACTGTTTCCAAAGAAAAGAAGTCCATAAGACTTGTATGTGCTTCCAGCACCAATATGTACAAAACACAACACAATAGCACAAGTCGGTTACATCACACATCCTGGAGACTGTTTATCTTAATCCAGCATAGTCTCCTGCTGTCACGGTGTAGCGGCGTGGAGGCAGGACACAGGCGCAAAGCCGTTGCAAACAGACATTTATTTTAAACACGAACTAAACTAATGGCATACATACACAGCGTGACATATAACAGACACACAAAGAAGGACAAAACAGGACGGGTACACGGGGATATTTATACACTGACCAGGGAGACGAACGAGACACAGGTGGGATCAATCACATCACAAGACCGGAACTAACAAATAAACACAAGGCGCGTGGTGCTCGTCGCTTAGCAACACCAGCTCTATCTAGTACATGATTATACGGTTATACAGTTAACCCCATTAAACTCCTAGGACCCATAAGTGGGTCCAGACTTACATTTCTCACTCTTGTAACTACATACCTATCCTAGTTTCTCTATAGTTACTGAATAATTAATATTATTTACTGAATAATATGCTTTAAGATGAATAGCTTAAGAATAAGCTAAAAGTTTAAGGGGTTAACATAAGGCCAGAGGTCATTTCACACTTTGGCACAGTAGCAAAACAATGCAAGAGAATGGATAGTATCATGACATCTTTCAAGCTATTTTTATAGTTCACTGCCTAGCAATTCATTTGTTGCAACATTGTACTCTTGCCTGTCTTTTAAGAGTACTTAAATAAATAAATTTTATCTGTAGCTGCCTCAGATCAGAAGATCATCATAAATTTGAAATAGTGTACCTCACAACAGAAATTTGGTTTACACCTCATCTTGGACAAGTGACCAAGATTCAGACCCTTATATCAAATGAGGCTTGTCTAAATGACATGGCTTCAGGAGTCCAGAACAGGTTGGCTGCCACAAAGACAAACAAGCCTTACTGTGATCCTTGTAATTCATGTTTCTATGCTAAGTCTAAACCATGTCTCTTCAGCAGAGCATGTATTCATATGTATGTAGCATATGAGTGGGAGAAAAAGCACTCTCCTGAATGCATTTAGATGCCCTGTTTTGATTTGCTCAACTGAAGCAAGGAAAAATTCTTAACTGAAGTATACGCCTATATACATATATGGGATTCATGAGGCAACGCTGACAAAACTCTAAAGCTGTTGACGAAAGCAGTGTGCCAGGCATGAAATAATACGGTCATTAGCATCATTCAATGGAAATGCATTAACAAATAGTAAGTTTGTGGGTTGGTGTTAGCTGAACTAGGCCCCACGCATATAGTAGCAAGGTCAGCGCTGATGGACCTAGGACTGTGCAAGGCATGCTGGGGCTTCTCCTCGCATAGCATTGTCAGGCGTGCTCACAGGAGAAAAGGTGAGATTTGTGGAATCCCAGTGTGATCTGGGGGAGGGGGAGTTATCCTGCACAAACTGTCCTTTGAAGGAGACAGGAGAGACAGGGTCATATGAGTGGTGCACAACTTTAGCCTGTATTCTGTTGTGAACAGCGTTCATATAATGTGGGGGCAAATATGAGTCACATGAGAATGAGGCTCATGGCACTCACATTAAACCTTCTGTGGTCAGTGGGCACAATTCGACTTTTGTTCGATCTCTAAGAAGATGTATAATTTCAGGCAACACTACATCCTGACCATATACTTGTGTTTCCTGCTTTTCCCATTTCCCCATTTGTGGATGGATTCCAATTCTTCTGCATTTGGCTTTACAAAAAGAGCACTTTGCCAGTATGTTTGATTTGAAGTGCCACTACTAAGCCTGGGTAATCTATTTTTAAAATGATTCTAGAGACCATAAAAGACCATAAAGGGGAACTTAAAAGTAATTGCATTTAACAGAGTTATATTAGACGCAATTTGGCCATGAATTAGAATCGATTACAAAGAAAATTTTTTCTTGATAATTGCCCTGAAACGCTCAATACATCACCTGTAGTGATGTCAATGGCTAAGAGATGGACAAACTTCATCCAGATTGTTGGTGTGTTTCCAAGCATATGATTCTAATCAACATGAAAATCTTGCTGTGAGTCACTTGATACACCCACGAAGCCCATTGTACCAGGTTGTGGGGTTCTATGTCTTACCAAATCCATGTGCTGGGTAGATGTCTGTAACTCGATTTCATTAGATAAATACTGTAGTTTTGTCCTTGGCTAGTGGCTGGTGATGAGGAACATACGTTTAGGCATTTAAGTTTTTTAAGTAAGAACCATAATAATGTCAACCAGAGAGAAAGAGCAGCATTGGTTACTATCCTATTGTAACATGTGCTGTGGATCCTTTTTTCAAGAAGATACTGTACATACTGTACAAGTTATTCCTTCATCTCTTCATTCTAGAAAGCTGAGTAATTTCTTCTTGATGTCACAAGGGTTGCTTCATTAGGTAGCTTCATATATTTATTACTCATAGAGGCTTAATTTGAGCTTGGTTTGCACATTCTCTCAAAGATCTGTCAACAGAAAGTGAGAACACTCCAGAGATGCCTTTGTAAAGATGTATAAAGAGTAAATGTTAAGGAGCCCAGTGCACAGGATTGTCTGTAGATTCCAGCTTAGCCTCCCTAGGCTCCCTCCAGTCTGTCAACTATGATGATCAGAACTGGAGAAGCTATTTGTGTTCTTCTGCCCGCGGTGGGAAATGCATTTGCCAGGAAACTCGATTTGTCTTAGTCATTCAATTACCACTAATAAGGACAATCAGGCAGTAACAGACATATGAAATCAGTTTCAGTGGAAACTGTGGGTCTTTCAGATGGCTGTTGTCACATGTCATACATGCAAAGTGACAAAATAGTTTTTATATGTAAGTCAGTACAGTTCTTTCCCATATCCAATCTATGCCTGGGTTCTCTAGTTAAATGTACATTATAGAGAAGTTAGTGGCAGTACATTTTCTACTCCGTTGGGTTTATTTATACAGTCAAGCCGGAAAGTCTGCACACCCCTTTCACCTTCTCCACGTTTCATTACATTACAGACTTATTCTAC
>JAOUQW010000001.1:16819350-16837485 GCA_028565825.1 Olivaichthys viedmensis
GCCACGAAGAATTGAGGCTGTTTTGAGAGCAAAGGGAGGCCCTACCCAGTATTAGTATAGTGTTCCTAATAAAGTGCTCCATGAGTGCATGTAGTGTAGTGTATTGGGGAGGTAAATATCAGGATAAAGATTCTTCAGATTCGACTTTAATAAAAGTTAAGCTCAGACAAAGCAGGCACAATAATATTAATGCAGGAATACCTTCTGATTAACAAAATAACAGTATACTTTGTGTTGCATTTATCAAATCTATTTAAATAAATGTCAAATGAATCCAGTTTGTGTGATGCTAATGTTTTGTTATTATTATAATTGTAAGTCCTTAATTTAAGCCATCTGACTTTCCAAAAGTAGAAGGCCTTCCCGGCGCTGATTGCATTGATCCTCTGGTGCTTGGCTTGTGCCAGTATTAAAGTTCACATAATTGTCTCACTGTTACTTAAATACAATTTTTCAAGTTTGACCCTGAGGCTAGGTTGGTTTGAGATGAACATCTGGCTCTTAAGTGTACACACTCAAGTTAACAGAGACCAGTAAGGTTGAGCAAATCTTTGGTGCCTCTAACAGTGAATCTTAAATGTGCACTTGGATCCTGGATAAAGTTTATTTTCATTAAATAAGGCAGGAGGAGCATAATTCTGTCATGCATTTAAAATGACAATATGCACAGAATAAAAAGTCAATGCACAGAGTAATCTCTCTTACTAATAGAGACTATATAATGCATGTGCATATATTGCATTATTTGTTAAGTGAAATGTTCTTATCACATTCTACATATGTTCATTATGCTACAGGTCTATTTTTCAAGAACGCGAAAATTAACTACTTTGCTGGAGCAGTTGAATGAAATCATGTTTGTAACACTGTTTATCATTTTTTGAGAGGGTGAGGCAGGCAGATTTGCAGTTTTGTTTTGATGAGAAATGGTGGGAGTAACAGCTGACTACATTGTTCACTGCATATGCACAAGTAGATTTATATCATTAGGCTTGGGGAAAGGGAACAAGAAACTTTTGTGTAAGGAGCACATTGCAGTGTCTTGCATAAGTTTCTGGATATATTTAAAGTATGCGATAAGATGCCAAACATTAGGTGGTTACCATAAATTGGGACTAAATATGGACCCTAAAACTGATTTTCTTTTCCAATTCCTTTCTTATTGGTTGTGTCTTGCAGCTAGTGCAGGCCTGTAAGCCATTTTAGAGCAATGTTTTCTAGCTGGGCGTTTTTTTATTTGCATAATGAATAATTACAAGAACTAAACAAGTTGTGTTTACTTTTGAATATGTACAGAAAACATTTGTGTAATGATACCATCCCAGCCTGGAGCATCCACCAATAATATCAGTATCACCTCTGCCTACTTAATAGACAAGGGTGTTACTTCTTAATACACTCCGTGCAATCTTATCACTGTGCTAAGACAGGTTTCTAATCACATAGGCTTGGCTGTAGCTTTCTTTGGTCTTGATTCTTGACATGGTGCTCTCCACTTGGGAGAGCCAAATTAATGGGCTGTGCTGTGAAGTGTATGTATGAGCATCACTATTAGAGCTGACAGAGCCTTCGCCAGGCACCCTCTGATACATCAACATTCCAAATTGATTCCATCGCTTTGTTTTCAGGCAGCTGACAGCTCATCTCTGAGCTAATGTGCTACATGGAGCCATGGAGAGAGAGCAGGGGGGCTACCAGCTCAATAGGCGCAAAGCACGGGCAAGCCTATAAGAAGGTCTCCGACTTAATGACTCCATAATGAAGCAAGTCACAAGAACATCAGAATTATCAGTTAATGGATTTTTATTCCATTTTAGAATAGAATAGAATAGAATGCTCCTTTATTGTCACATATACATATACAAGTACAGTACAGTTTTATTTCATTTTGTTCAGCTACAGACCTTGTAGCTTGCAAAGTGACAGTCTTGCATTGAGAATAACAATGGGACTCAATTCCAGTCATGACTGATTGAGGATATATAGTTTATTAACTGTTAAGGATGTGGTTTAGCTTAGAGGAATTCTTAATGGGCCTTAATGTAATCATTTAAACCGAGGCTTGTTCATTTGGGCTAAACCTCATGTCATTGGCCTCTACCAGAGAATTAAACAAGACTGTGCCTTTATTAGACTACAGAGGAAAATCCAATCAGCACAAAGCTCATAGAGCTGTTTTTTTGGTCGTCCAGGGCTTCTCTGTCCTAGCCTCTACTTTTAATTAGATTACATCTCAAACCCAGACACTCTACTTAATAAAATGCCAAGAGAACATTATTGCAAGTACTAAACCAATCAATGGTGTTGTGTTTGTAAGAGTGCACATTTCAGGGAGGCCTTTTGCTTGACACCACAATTAACAGACCATCAATAAAATATTAAATGGTGTTAAGATGTATGTATATGCGTCTTAAACTATTTCCTGCCTGCCAGATTTGTTACTTTGTTTTACCAGTATAGGCTTGCATGGGAAGACAATAAAAACTACACTGTCTTTATCAACAACAATATAGTACAGTTTTACCCTGGTGTCTGTATGGCTGGCAGAGAGAGAGAGAGAGAGAGAGAGAGAGAGCGTTTTCTTTAGTAACAGTTTAACCTCAGCAAATCCTTTTACAAATCGGACTACAGAGAGCATTGCTGACTATATTTAGTATGCACTGTGTGAATGTCGGAGAAACAACCAGCAAGGCAGGTAAAGTACAGGTCTAGGTTTCCCTGTGGCACTTTCTGTGCTTTTGTTGCCTGAAAACATCAGGCTGTTTTATTAACACGGGTACTCTGTCTGTTGTTTCTCATCTGGTAATGAACGCCTCATGAATTGTTAAGAGAAACCTCTCTTCATAAATCCCAACAACTCTGGAAATTGCGAGCCAGGTCTGACAGTACAACTGAATAAGGATTACTCCAGGGTGTAAATAAGTGTGGCCTCACTAATAGAAGTAGAGCATGCTTACCTTGTCTGATGTGATTTCCCATGACAATCTACCTCGCTGTTTCTAACAGCCACTTCCAATCTATGTCCTAAAACCTTCATTACAGTCCCTCATTATACTCCTGAATGACTGCTCCATTTGGGAATCAGTACCTGAAAAAGGCACAAAGTCACTTGTGTGCTTGTCAGGCCAGACCCAGCAAAATCCCCAGTGTTGAATTAACAAGTATGATGTTGAATTAACAGCTACAGTGTTAATTTAAGCCCATTTAGATATAAGGTCACTGTACAACACTGCAAGAGTTAATTTAACACTTGGGAAACTTAACAATATTATATTATATAATAACAATATGACGTAGAAACTATAACTATAGTGACATTTTATCCATAAAACTATGCCAAATATGCATTTGTCATACATGTGAGTTATTAATTCCATGAAACAGCAAAATTTTTGATAAACTGCTATGTGAAAGTCTGATCATTTGGTGTGCTATCACAATTAAACAACAAAAAATCTGTTCAATCTAATTGTTGAAAAATGTATTTTTGAAATATGCAATTTAGCACATATTTAATGATCTATTGCCTCATTTGCATATTTACATTTGAAAGAAAATTGTAATGCAAAACATTCTAGTGTTGATGTATTCCTTCAACAGGTACATTTTTATTCTGATATGAGTAAAGGAAAAAATAAGACTATGGTGTGGAACCATGTTATTCTCGTGTTTATTTAAAGGGGTTAGGTGAAACAAATAAATTTTAACCACTTCTTACCCCAAATCAACAGGACTGAACTGCATAAATGGTAAATCACAAAACCTGAAAAAACAATTTGCAGTGTCACATCACTGCTTATGACGACTTCTTCATCTAGAGCTGGGCAATAATGGCTTGCTGACAACGTTATGCCTGGAAAGAGCTTGACAATGAGATTTTTTAGATTTGCTTTCAGGATTTAGGAGGAACTTTCTGTGAGCATTGGAGAATGATTAATTTAATTTGTTGCGGTTTCTATCAGCTGTTGCACTATAGAGAGTCTTATGCCTGGGCCACACAAAATTTATACAATCATAACTGATGTTAAAAATGTGAGAGAACTCAGATATAATGATAGTTTTCGCACATTTTTTGTCCTGGATCATCCTTCAGTCAACCCCTCACACTAAGATTAGCCCAGAATAAAACACCACACACTTTCAGATTATGCTCACGATTCTGAGTCCCGACTAATGATCCTGACTCTTGGAACCTGGGGTCTAACAGAATTTCGTGTGAACAAATGTGACTTCAGATTAAAACAAACATGGCCGACAACAGTTCAGCTCGGCTGTCAATGGTTACTGACCTTTCACACATGACGTCAAGATTGCATTTTCACATGAGACAGTCGGCGTTCCCTCCACACTACAGGATGTTGGGACAACCAAAGTCTGTAGAATAACTGTGGTAAGTTCTCAAAGATGCTTAGAATAACCTACCAGCCAATTTCCTGATTAAACTGCACAACAGTGTACCTAAGAGAATTGATTAAGCAAAGGGCGATCACACCAAATATTTATTTGATTTAGTTTTTTACATGTTTACTGCTCTTATAGTACTTTTTTTAAGAATTAGAAACCTTTTATTTCATTATTTTAAAAATATGCTTGAATTTCTTTGAACGTGCCTAAGACTTTTGCACAGTACTGTGAATACGACTTAAATTGTCTTAAATGGTCTGGCATTACTGGTGACACCATTACTGAGGTGGCCTAATCAGAGCAACTGCTGGGAAATCACTGCTACGTGTGGAAAATTACAGGACGTAATCTTAACTTCTCTGGAAACATTAGTTTCAAAGTGCTATAATTCTCTAAACAGTCATCAATACAGCCATCACTGGAACGCTGTGTTCTCTGTGCTCTCTACATTAGCAAGGACAGAAAAGTACTGGCGTTAGAATTGGGAAAGGGAAGAGTGTAATAGAAACAGTTGTCAGCATTGAACACATTTTGGTGGGTTCAACCGCAAGCATGCATAGTAAAATATTAGGGGCCCAAGAGTTTAATGAGGGCAAACTAGCCACCCTGAAAACACCAAGAAAATCTAGGGATCATAAAACTGAGCAATGTCTCCTCCTAATATGTAGTCTAATTGGCCTGTTCCAGTCCTAGAGCCATACGTGTTACGACAGAATTGCACAGCCAAGGTTACTGAAGCAGGAACTATGGAAGCATTGTACAATGAGATCCGCTGTGCTGCTACCTGTTCTACCAGATTACCCAGTTCAAATTACACTGAAATAAGGTCAAATGCAGGTCCAATTTCCGACTGCTATGTAGGGGGTGGAATGATATAAAAACACACCATATGATAACTGTACAACCTAATGTATTAACATATCATCGTACAAGCCCCTCCAATCCCTAAAACAAATAAACAAACCAACAAATAAAAAAATATCTTGGCAGGCTCAGTTCTGTGTCCACAATACAGAACGGTTTCATTTGTGGGAGATTATCCCAAAGGAAAAAAATATTTACTTTGAAATCAATGAGATTTGATCAATTTTCCCATATTATTTTAATTCTGCTCCTCAGAAACAACCCTGGGATTGGGATATGGTTACGCCCTGACCAAAATATTAGCCCTTAAATTCTTCTAAAGTTTATCTTAAGTTCATCTCTTCTCAGGTATGTCTATCATCTGAAACTGCACATCTCACAAACGTGTCTGACTCCTCTTAAATTTTGGCTAATGATTAATAAAGTGTAAGATTACATCATTTTCTTTGATACGTCTCCTCTAAACAGTTATGGTTCATCCACAAATCTGCAGGTGTCTTAAACACACAATGCCCCCTCCTCATCTGTCATTGCAAATATCATCTATATTTTATGGAGGAAAGGAAACATTATGTAATGTATTATTGCAAACCATCAAGTCAGTATTTAGGTTAAAAGCACACAAGTTTATTTTCTTTGCAGATGTGGATAATGCAATTACATACAGTAAATGTGTCCAAATAAGTAATAAGCAACTGTCATATGGGCCATTAAGGAAAACCCTCTCAGAAATCCTCCAGCAATCTGTCAGTGTAAAGTGACACATTGCGCTTTACATATTGTCTTCAGAGCTCTTCAAATTAAATGCTTATGATAATCACCCCTTTTCTCCATAGTGAATAGTGGCCTTAATTAATACAACATTAATATATCCTTTATTTCTCTGGAGATAAAACACAGTTTATCTTTGGCAACCTATGGGAGCAGTTGCTGGATAGGACATATTGCGAGTGAGGTTATGCTACTGCTATGCTACTGCAGGGTGAAAACAACAGCAAGTCGAATTGAGGCAGTTAACCTTTGGGAGACATGGAGCATGTTATCATAAAGAGGGAGCACTAATCCCACTAATCAGTTAATCATATGACTTTTATGGCAGTATTACATTCATAAATTACTGTTTTCTCCAAAATTAGCTATGTGGGTTTGTTCGGGGGATATTTTCTAACGTTAGTCAACTATCGAATTTTATATCCTCATGAAACAGACTTGCAAACAGAAGCTCAGAGTAATTAGTCACATAGTTAGCTAGCTATAAAGGGTAACACTCTATGGCCCACCTTCCCATCTCTTGAAAATGCAAACCTACGAGGGCCCCATCTACCTAGGGACCATGGATGAGCAAAGTTGTCACATTGAGGCAGCTTAACACATTGAGGCAGGAGACATGAAGGGTATTTCAGGGATTGAGTTAAAATTACATCATATCATTGCACCATATTCACAGAATTCTATTAACAGTAAAAAGTATATGAATGAATATGAAACATAAATCCTAAGGGCTTAATTTAACTAACTACAATGTAAAAAAGTTGTCTAGCAAATTTAATAGACATCTAGTCACATGAACTAGCCTACTGTATGGAGACATTTGATGTAGCTAGCACTCTCAGTGGTGACAATTATAATACAGTGTCCTTATTATTTTTTTTATCCTGCCATAACGTTATATGAAGTAATTCCAAAGTGTCCTATTGCATCGGTAACTAGCTAACTATCTTCGGATAACATTATAGCAGAAAAGAAAAATACAGCAATAATAATTTAGGCTATTTACTGGTAGATGCTTCATTAACTAATGTTCACTTGGTATATTTGTGTTTAAAAAAAAATTTTATTAAAAAAATCATGTGCAGATGCCCCATACAGAGAAATTCCACACAGTATGGAAGATGGTAAGAGAGGCAAAGAAGAACCCAAGGATCACAGTTTCAGAATTGCCCAGTTTAATTCTTGGGGTTGTCAGGTTTCAAAATCAGCTATTAGATTCCACAGTTTGGCATCTAATAGTCCACAAACTGTTTGAAAGGGTTGCACAAAAGGAGACCTTCCTTAGAGCATCCCACAAAATGCATAGCCTGAAAGCATCATCGGAACTGAAATTGGAATTGTGTGTTGTGATCAGATGAGGCCAAAATTGATCTTTTTGGCCATGAACACCAGCATCAGCATGTTTGGCAAAAGGCCTGGCCATATATGGATCTTAATAATGTTTATCTTTTTTATGTTGAAAAAATATTTTTAAAATAAAACTATTATTCATTTTTGCTTATTTTCATAATTTTAGTGCTAACCTTAGTTGATAGAGGTTACTTTTGCTTCAAGTTAAGTACATTATTTTTCTCCAGCAATATATCCCACTACATTCTTGTCATTCTGATTATGACAAGTAGAATTGGACAGATCTGTGATTCTAATATATGGTCGTAGTTGCAGTCTGAATGACCTTGGCCATAGGTTTTTACCCACAGAATCTCTTGAAGCCCACAATTTTCCCTTTGCCTGTACCTTGACACAGGACTCCACAAAATAGATGTCAGGGCTGGAAATAAGCCTTGATCTAATGAGGCAAACATGAAACATGAAAGCAATGAGACAGGCTGCAAGTCTATCCCAAATCACAGCGGGACCACCAATAGGACCAAACACATAACTACGCGCATAATTTATAGCCTCTTTTCATGGAATAAGAGGCACAGCACATACTTGAAATCATCATGCTAAATTTAACCCAGAGAGTATGCTAATAGGCCTATGGATGATCTCCAGCCATTCAACTGTTTGCACACAGCAGCAGATGGGTTGTGCAGAACACTACATGTAGTGCTAAAGAGGATTTGCTTCTGTCACTGTGTTTGGGATTGAGGACTATTTTACAATCTGGTTCAGGGCTCATTCCTTCCTTGGCAGAATGTTCCTCTTTGTTAGCATGTGGATGGTCTTGCAAGCACAACAGTTCTATGAACATTTTATGACAGTAAAGGGCATGTACAGTAAATTTATTCAAATTGAATGAAATACCATGTGACCTCTGTAAAACTATACATAGGTATATAGTATATATAGGTATGCGCAGGTTAACATTGCAAAATGTCCTAATATCCTAACATGCTCGTCATGTGTGCCTCTTCTTCTGAATTGCTGTGAAAATCTGTACATACACACACACACACACACACACACACACACACACACACGGAAAGTATTCACATTCATGCAAATGCAACAGTCGAACTGATGCGAGCTCTGTGCTAGACATATCTGACAGGTGTCTCAGGCAGGTCATGGCAAATAGAGAGAGTAAAGATTCAGTAAAGCCTCCAACCATCCCATGCAGTAAAGCCCAAGAGCTACCTGTCTTTTGCTGGCTTTTGTGTTTTACACAAAAAATAAATAGCTAGTCTGTGTAGACTAATAAGAATAAGAATTACAATAAGAACAACAATAAGTTTAATGTGTACAACTCATTTCTGATTTAACAAAAATAAAAAGACCAAATCAACATAAATAAGAATAATAATGAAAGTATTTAAAAAGAGGAAGTTTTTGAGCTTGTCTTTGAAGGATGATTCAAAAGAACTGTGTTATAGATTTCCACAATTTAGGAGCCACAATGGTAAAAGATTTGTACCGACCGGTGACCACTCTGAATTTACAGACAGCTCGATGTCCAGTGCCAGAAGACCTCAGTGTACAGCCAGGGGAGTAGGGTGAATGAGGTGGAGGGGTTCTTGTTTTTAAATGTACAGTGGAAAAACACCCAATGTAATTGATTTTTAAAAAATGGAAGCGGGATAGAGGGGATAGCAAATTAATCTGTTAGAGACAAATAGGCTACTATTCTGCATGTGTACTCCCAGAACACCTCTCCAAGAAGAACAGCTAACAAAACTGTGCGAGTTTGTGTTTATGTTATGTCCGAGATAGAGCCTGTCATTTTTTCTTTGGGGAAGAAAGGATCACCACAGTAGACATCAGGGGCATTGTGACTCTTGATAAAAGAGTCTGAAACACAAGCCATATGGTGGAGTTGACTGTACTAAGCCTGTTATCTTCCCCCGCCATCACACGCTGCAACAATACCTTGTGGGAAGGGAGTGAACGACCAATGTTAAAGACGACAGCCCATTTCCCTGAGCTTTCCCATATCCTGCAAGGACTGGAAAACTTTGAGCACATCAAAGCAAGCATGAAAAACAGACTAAGATTTTCCCTTACCTAGGCCGTGAAGCTACTACAAAGCACTTTGTCAACTTCACAGAAGAGTAGTCAATGTCTTTTCCTTTTCCTTATTCCACATCAATCTGCCTTTTCACTGCACCGACATTGTGCACGCAGAAGTGCAGGGCATATCTTGAAAGATCAACATAGCCTCCAGGATAAAGCAGCATTAAAAATTACAGTCATTATTCTGGTTTTTATTTATTTATTTATTGCTCTTAATCACTGCAGTTAAAAACTGGCTAAGTTGAGAATGCCTTTATTGATGGGCAACCCAGTACATTACGTCGGTGGATTGGCCATATCAGGCCCATAACAGAAAATACAGAATCCAAGTAGACTCAATAAAAAGAATTATGATGGTCTCAAACCAGAACCCTAGTTAAACAATGATTACCAATGACTTGATTACCATCCTAAAATGATCTTGCTGTAGTGCTGTAATGCTCAACATACAGTATTTTCCCAAAAGAAGGGTTTACTAAGCAATACATTCCTAGTTAATCAAAGACAGATACCTATTAGATAAGTCAACTTCAGCCCTTCAGGTACATGTTTCGGTCCAAAAAACATGGCCAAATATTGGTTCACTGTTTTATGTCAATTAAGCTTAAGTAGGAGTGCCTTGTATAGTAATCCCAGCTTTCTTCAGCAAAGCCAGCGAATCCTGAGCTTGATTCAAAGTTAGGTCTGGAGAGAAACCACCACAGTGATTGAAGCTACTAGGTAAGCTAATATGATAGCGTTAACCCTAACTTAAAGTGAAAGTTAGCTTGTGAATCCCTCTTCCTGCTATACACCCCAGGTCATGTGATGGATAAAAAGTTTTTTTTTTTTAAACAGAGTTTTAAAAAATCAGAGTTAGAAAGTTATATTGGCTGGACTGCTGGAGCTCACACTGCACATTACACTAACTGAATGTTGCTATGACTGATCAAAAAGTAATGGGATTCCAAATGAGCAATGACGATGAGTTATGCTGCAGTTAACATTCATGCATATGGGAGGTGAAGTAATGGAACAAATTAGCACAGAGAGAAGCAGTGGTTCTTAAGGTGCTTCTAATAAGAAGATGATGAGGTAGAGATAGAAAAAGAGAAAGAGAGACAAAGACAGAGAGGCTGACCACAGTCTCCCAACTATGATAAAGTCTGTGTAGAATTAGATAGAGGAAATTCTTCCAAAACATCAGATATGGAAGGAGCGGCAGACCTGCTGTCTCTCTCACATGTTGAAACCCTTGAACTAGTCAGGCAGCAGGGGATCTAAGGCCTGCGTTACACAATCTCTACAATAGTGAAAAGCACAGCCTCACAGAGAGAAATCATTACACCAGCAGCTACTTTTAACAGTTGCAAAAGCAGTGAGGGGCATCAGTATTTCCAGCTCAGCTCGCCTTCAGGGGAGCCTGAATTTCCCTTTGTGTTTGGGTTTTAGTCCAATAATGTGTAATGATACTGATGTGGATTCTATTTTGGGGTCTTGCTACAGCTGGTCAGGATTCAAATCACTCTGGAACTTACACTCTTAGAGAAAGGTTCCATCTAGCACCCTAAAGTGTTCTTCGATTTGTCCCTCTGGGTGACAACAGAGGGTTTCACTTTTAGAAAAGGTTCCAAGTAGAAATCCTTTAGAAAGCTAAAACAGTTAATCATCAATAGAACCCTTGAGGAACCCCCTTTTTAAGAATATGTCTGGATTCCAGAAATTTCAAGTAATGGGTGATTCACAAACAATTTCTACTTTATGAATGTTTTCATGAAATGAATCAGGCAAGTTGAATGATACTCTTTTTTTTTTTTTTTTTTTAAAGGGTCCTTCAAGGGTTCTTTGGATAGTTAAGGGCTTTTAGCTTATTAAATGGGTAATACTTGTAACTCTTTCTAGTAGGGAAACACTCTGTTCTAGGTTTAACCTTTTTTTTCTAAGAGTATACACTCTTTAAAAAAGTTGCATCTAGTACCCCAAAAGGTTCTTCTGGGGCAACCCTTAAAGATTCATTGTATAACCCTACAACAAAGGGTTGCTTTCAGAAAAGGTTCCAAGTACAACCTCTTTAGGAAGCTAGAACTAGTAACCAAAGAACCTGGTATCCAAAGAACCCTTGAGGGACCCTCTTTCTAAAAGTGTTTTTTTTTTTTATCTACATGTTATAACAAACACAGAAACCTGTTTTCTGTGTGTTGTGTATCTAAACATTTCCATAATCAGAAATACATTTCTTAGATGATAAACACATGCCACTCCCTACTTGTCTTTGGTTCCCAGCTCAGTGTGGGTTACTGTAGGGATAGTTAGTCAAACGTGTATCCTGCATGATATTTAATTAGATTTAGTTAAACATGTAGTTCAAAAAAATCGAATCATTAAAGAGATTGATGACAACACTAGAGTTTCTCAAAGAAACATAATTGGAAAAAGCTTCTTTTAAAGTAGCATCGATTTACCACTTTTTGAAACAGCATGATGTTGAATGGCATGCCTCTGAAGGTTCTAAAAAAACTGGAGGAGATTAATATTCTGCATCATACATATATTCAAAGATAAGAGTTTTCTCCATGGTGCAGTTCATAATATCAGCTCTCACTCATGACACTCTCTTTATATGGTTTTATATTAAGATTAAACTAAAGAGGGAGCCTTTTAACCCAAAAAACACAGTGTTTTGACAATGTGAGTATATTTAGATTATATAATCACTCTGGGGTCTGTTGTGAACAAAGCTTCAATAGAATGCTGTACATGAAAGTTTTGAATAAAAAGTGGCTCTTATTAAAAAGCAAAGCCTAAAGCAACACTCTAGTCCCGTGTGCTTGAGTCAAAAAGTTAGGATGAAAGATGAATTGAGGGAAAGGTTTCTAAAAATACATTTGTGTCAGAGGAAGCAAGGCTATCTGCCGATCCACTTCAACCATGTCATTGTCAGTCTGCCTGGCCTTGGATCCCAATGTGTGTAAGATCACAGATACTGAAGTGTGAATTATGCACATTATTGGCTTCCTTTCCCTCATTAGTTGCACAATGCCCGCCTGAATCCTGTGAAGCTTTCAAGCATCAGAAAGGAGAAGCCATAGTATTTTCACTCTATGGGGAAATCAGGTTGCTCATATAATCTTCTATTTGGTGCTTATCTACTCAGAATATGTGTGCATATTCTATAGTTATGTCTCCATCTACATCTTTATTTTAAGCCTCACTGATGCATTTATGACAAGTTCAATAGTGTGCATTTATTTTCATCATTTTATTGAACTCTATGCAGCCTAATGGGTTAATGTATTGGTTTGCTCTGATTTGTTCCAATGGATAATTCATTACAATATCCTAAAATCAACTCTGGGCTACACTTATGTGAGCTAAAGCCAAAATACTAAAATAATTGACGCAAATGAAGCTTACAAATTAACTGAATTTGTTCTGTTCCATTTGTTTATCTGACAACCCCAAAACATCATCCTCAAACATAACCACTAGGGGGAGATCAATAAATCTGCACCAGAAGTAAACCCTGTCTAAAAATTAGACATTTGTGTCACATATTCATGTATTTACACATATTCATATTTATGTACTTATTTTAGTTGTACTAGTAATATGTGCTTAGATCTTGTATGAAACGAGTGACTGCACAAATGTTGACCTAAAGTCTTAGTAGTGTTGTCTATTTCTGCAGTCAACTTAAAACCTCAACAAAACTTAATACATGCATGATTCACTAGCTTTATTCATAGGAATTGTACTGACACAAAATGAATTTTGATGCCTTCTGACGTTATATAAAGTTAAACACAATAATGTAGAATATAGAATAAGCATGTATCCATGTAACTTGCAAGTAATCCTGATGTGCTTTCTTCCCTTACATACCTTTATATAGTGAATTACCTTGCTTTAGGGCTCGGTACATACACTCTCTGTGTGTTTGTATGTTTTACCTTTACTAGAAGGCCATGGACAGTTCAGTGATGGCTGGAGGACACAACACGCACTTGCAAACTGCAAAAACAGTCATACAAACACAGCTACCTACTGCATAAAATAGGCTAAATGTTGTAAAGTGTATGTTAAGTAACAAAGTAAAGTGTAAATGTCCCTACCCTAGCTGGGGAGTGCTAACAATTTATTTAATTTTTTAGATATGTTAGTTCTGGTTGTCTTGGTATGAACCTTTCCTCAGATAGCTAATGAGTGATGGCCTAGTGCTAGTCCTTACACCTTCATCTGACCCACATTACCACCATAGAATAACAGCCACAACTCAAACCTGACGAGACCATGTCCATGCTGTATATGGTGGGTGGCATTTGGGCAATTTTTGGCCCAAATACCATTAAAGCCCTAAAACGTGCTTACTTACACTTGGGCCACTTTTGCCATAACTGATCTAGATGTTCCTAAACTCCAGGTCATATTTGGAGTGTTCCCACTAGCTGGGTCGCTCTCCGTTTCTTCATTCCTTTATGATTTCGGGGAGTGTTGAAAAATACCAAACAAATGCTGTGCTGCTCACAAGGTGGTGATGCCGCCCCCCAAAAAATTGCAACTCGTGACGCAACTCCCCGTTCCCCTCAGGCCTTAAACTTACTTTTTGATTTTGATTTTAAAACAAACAAACAAACAAACAATAATGCGCTTGCGTGACACGTGCCATTCATATCGAATTCACATTTCAAAATACGTGTGGTCGACACAGCCTACACGATTAGAGCGCGTTGGCCAAATGATGCGACTGTGGACATTAAGCACAGCAGCTGGCAAGGTTCCTCCCGATAAAGGGTTAACCGAGTTTCTTCATCCACGGTGCGCTTTTACGGAAGATAGTTGTTGTGGCGCAGAGCCTGTGCACGGCGCGCTGCAGCGGCGCAAGTTCTTCACTCGGCGAAACGGCAACAGCAGCAAACGTAAACAATGGCGGAGCGCGGAGAGCGCGGAGAGCGCGCCGGGGCGGACTGGAACGGAGCCTGTGTGTGAACGCGTCGCAGCGGCGACGACAAACTTGTCCCCATGGACGGGCGTCTCGCGCACGGCGACATGGAAAACGCGACGGAAAACCCCAGCAAGGCGGTCGAGTACCTGAAGGAACTCAACAACATCATTGAGACCCAGCAGGAGTTGCTGGAGAAGCAGAAGGGTCGCATCGAGGAACTCGAGCGCCAAGTGCACGATCTGTGCGAGGAAAACGCGTGCCTGAAGGAGCAGCATCAGCGGCACCTGGTTGCCTGCAGGTTGCAGCAGCTCGGGCCCATCAAAGAAAATGTCATTCAAGAAAAGTAAGTCCGTACTTTTCTTTTCGTTTTTTTTTTGCTTTTTGCTGGAGAACCCGACAAAACGCTTGGTGCGTTAGGCTTGCAAACAAAACCTGACGCCGAACGCAGCCAAGAGTGAATCTGTCGCTAGTGTGCTGTCACGGGTAGGTAAAGTGTTGCCTGTGTTTGTGTTAAGAAAAGAAAGAAAGATTGTACGTTGGCACAGGATAGAGTGGTGATAGTAAGTGCCGCGTAAACACTAACCCAGGGGAAAGACCTCGGCTATTCTGCGCACCGCCAAGTCCGCGAAAAGTCTCTTGTTCAATCCCGTGCTCGAACGCGTAGGTTATGTTTGGGTTGGTGCAAAAATAATAGCAGAGCGTGATTCCATACGAGGCCTTGACTGTGTATTATTTTTCGTAAAAAAAAATCACGACGACCCCACTGTGGCAAGTAAGCAAACCTGTTCCCTCTGAAGGTTTCTATCGCACGCTGCCGTACCACCGTAGAATAAAGCCAGGTTCACTGCGTAATGGAGAAGGGCTGAGGCGGAGAGCTATCAGCCACTTCAGCGTAACTGTTTCCTGCCTTCTCTATGTAGGCTGATTTGTGAATTAATATGAAGCCGTGTGTGTGTGTGTGTGTGTTTTGGGCCAAATGCATAGAGCTTTCCGAGTAAATAAGACCGCGATCATGTGCGTACGTGGTGTGCATGTTCCAGCTGTCACAATCTAGTGCCCGGATTAAGTGCTTTCGTTGTCTGTGGACATGGGTATATTTTTAAACGGAAGGTTTAGCCCTGGTGGCGTCTAGAATGGCTCTGTTTCTTGTGAAAACCCGAGCGATTGATAACCAGTACTCACTCTAGGCTGCTTTGAATGCCATCGTACGTGTGTCGGAAACTGTGGCTTTAATGGTCCCTATTTAGATGTAGATCCAAAACCCCCAAAATTGTGAACTGGGACCCAGGAGCGGTCAGTGTCTCGCTATAAGCAGGAGGAGTGCTGCTTCTGTCAGTCGGTATCCTCCGGAATAAATGAAGTGTGGAATGAAATGCTGCTCATTGGGTTATCGAGCGGTTTTTCCATGTATTTATTTTTTACAGGTGTAAATCGCCACGACCTACATGCACGGCTTCACAGTGCCACTAAAATCTCCCATGAAGCTCTTTAATCTGTACGTATTTTTTATTTATTTTTACTACGATAATCATGATAATACCCTGGCCATCCTCTTTCTGATGGGCTCTTATGCCAGCATGCTGCACTGCTTTAGTCTTTTAAGTGGATTTGAAACCGAGGGAAGCATCAA
Source organism: Olivaichthys viedmensis (assembly GCA_028565825.1). Taxonomy (NCBI): domain Eukaryota; kingdom Metazoa; phylum Chordata; class Actinopteri; order Siluriformes; family Diplomystidae; genus Olivaichthys; species Olivaichthys viedmensis. Next base: position 16,835,397 of record JAOUQW010000001.1, read on the forward strand.
TCCCAGGATATTTATGGGTCGTTACCTAAGCTTTTTGGATAAGGGACCTTCGTTTATTAAGCAGAGTTTAAACTTGATGCATGTGTGTATAGGTCTGGGCTTTTGCACTTGATACTGTCAGTCATTCGTAGTCATACACCATTGCTGGGTTGGTGCTCATATGCTCTCTGTTGTGTTTTCCCCATTGGAGACTTGGGCATACGCTCTTAGAAAGAAAAAAAAAACACACCATCTAGCACCTTAAAATTTGTCCCTCTGGGGAAACCCTTACATGTTTTATGTCGAGGATTTTACTTTCAGATAATGATTCCAAATGTAACTCCTCTAGAAATCTAGAAGTGTTAACCTTCCAAAAACCTTTTGAGGAACCCTTTTGCTAAATGTGAATGAGAAATTGGGTTCTTTTTGGCCTCTTCTGTTCTATTAGTGGTATGTTCTTTGTGCTGTACTGCAATCCTGTTTGATGGCTGACTTGAATTGGCAGAGCAGCAGCACCTGCTTATAGTGGATTCTCTCTCTGTACTGTAGTACAATGCTGAACAGATGCTTCAGTGGTGGCTTTGCTCCAACCTGCTGTAAAGTTTGTTCCTTTCCTCAAACTCCATCAGCCAGCACATCTTGTAATAACAGGGCAGAAAATGTAGCTCTTTTATTTCCACCCAATGAAAACATCAGTTATGCCAGAAGTGTTTGACTGGAAAGTAAAAGATCATTTGTTTTCTATCCATTGCCTCCAGTCATTGGACTTCGGTATTAGCAATTTAAAGTAGACCTCCAAGTCCGTCATACCGGCCTTCCTTTTTATGATTTATCACAGACCGGTCGCAGAATGCTGTCAGTTCGGCCTCTTGGTGCCCTTTCTGTAAGGTTTCCTCTTAATATCCTTCCTGTAGACTTAGTCTCATCCTGTGCTGACCAGCCATGTTTTCATGTTCTTTTTATATTATATAATTTTATAGGAAGATTAAACACTGGCTAGCCCAGTCCTGGGGGTGCCTGAGTGTAGTGTAGTTTGATTAGTTGAATCAGATTCATTTGAGTGGGGAAATTCAGGAAAAGCCTGAATCTGTGGAAATTGCTCTGAACACAATTTTGTTCTATTCTAAATTGGAGCGGTTAGAAGTTCTTAGTTTGTTCTGCTTCTTTGTGAAGTTGGCGACTGCATTTTGTGAACATGTATAATGATTGAAGAAAGGAATACATTTTCAGGAATTACTAAACTATAGTTATAGGTTGTGCACTTTTACAATTGCCAATTTGTGCTATGACCAGCAATATACAGCTTATGCGGTGACAAAATGTTGTTGCGTGCACTTTTACCTAATGAGGTCCGGGTGGAATAAGGTCTGCTTTTACTTATTTTTACTTGTGCTTCATGTCTGCACATTAAAGGCCATCTCCACCTTTGTTTGTGTCACATGATAACATAATTGTGCTGATTCCCTCAAGATTTAGAATTTTCATTTTCATGTCATGATGAAACTCGTTATGTGTGTGATACAACGTCTTTGCCTAGCCTTATGATTTCATAAGTTTTGTAGTGTATACCCAGTAATTTTGTAATTTTCCTGGGCTGTTGGCATAATGCAAGTGTGCATGTTAGCTGCCAGTATTGGCAGACACAGCATTTCAGCAGACTGGCACAACAGATGCTCCTCAAAGATCTGGATTCACTCTCCTGACCTATAACCCTATAGAGTACATGTGGGACACCTAGTGACCCTCTGCCTGCCAGCGACAAGCAACTTCATCAGGCCCTTCTGTAGGAAGGAGAAAATCAATCAACTGGACATTCAGAGGCCTTTTGGCTCTCTGTGTCAGACATGTAAGAAGCAAACTGAGCACACAGTCCAACAATGAGTGTTGTTTCTTTTTTCTATGATATATGAGAGTAAATTTTGTACATTGCAATTGGATGTTACTAAAATGTAGCAATGCTTCAGCTTCTTGATCCTGCAGGTTCTGCAGTTGGTACAGTCGTGGCCAAAGGTTTTGAGAATGACACAAATATAAATTTTCACAAAGTTTGCTGCTTCAGTGTTTTTAGATCTCTTTGTCAGATGTTACTATGGTATACTGAAGTATAATT
>JAOUQW010000001.1:16863663-16881554 GCA_028565825.1 Olivaichthys viedmensis
TAGAATAAGTCTGTAATGTAATGAAACGTGGAGAAGGTGAAAGGGGTGTGCAGACTTTCCGGCTTGACTGTATAGTATACGGTTTATTTTTAACTCTCAGGCCACCCGTCTTGGTGGTTACAAGCAGTATAAAAGATAGTAAAGCTTTGCAACACCCTTTAAAGTTTTGTTTTGGTCTTTGTTTTACCATACACTAGATGCAATAACACTAGGTAGAAAAGGCTGGGTTTCTCTCGTTCTTCTTGCTATAAGGGAAGTATATGCCCTGATTGATTTATCAGCCTGTCACCTAGGAAAGAAAATAAAAAGGAGCAAAGGAGTTCAGCAGATGACGTGAAGTTTGAAGTTTTACCCGGCTGATTTCCTGTTGTTTTTGGCGCTTATCTAATTTAAGACAATTCCCTGCCCAATGGTTTCCCTTTTCACTGTATTGAGATGGCTGTATATCAGGGATGGGTCGACTAATTCGAATACTTGAGTATTCGTTCGTTAGATGGGTATTTGTTTCTCTATTTAATATTCCGAAGATTCGTGCTTTTTAAGCCAAAGAAAATGTAACCTAAACTACAATAAATTTCAACAGCAAACGCTGTTAGATAGTACAGTTTGTCATGTATGGAAAATGTTAAAAATAAATAAATTCAGAGACGCTGTTCCTAGACATTCATATTTCTATTTAGACCTAAAAAAATAAGTTGATTCTTGAGTTCTTTATCCCCAGTCCAAAAATGGGGATAATAGGAACTCTGGTTGCTCGTGTATCAAAAATATTAACTTGCTACTTTTTGCTGCATACTAAAGTTTTTGTGTAAGGACTCTGGATTCAAGATTAAATGAGGAATATAAGGGAAAAGTATGTCACCTTTTCTGTGTTGTTAATTTTGGAGGACCTATTAAGCAGTGTCATGTAGCAATGAAGTTAAACATCTGTAACTTCCTCATGCTTTCTGATAATGTAACTAAACATGACAGCATCACAAGCACTATCATTGCTTGCTCTTATTTCATAGACTGTTAATGAGTCCATATTTATGCCTGCGTACTCAGACAAGAGCAAAGACTAAAACCCAAAATATACATCTATACTTCTGCTATGTTTTCTTAGTAAATCTAACACATTAAAAGCAATTTGCAACCCAAATACTCATGTTTACCTGAAATAGGGGGTCGAGACACAAATGCCCTGTTTTACTAAGATCCCAAATAAAGAGTGCTTATTTGTGTGTACAATCTGATAAATTGTGCGTGCATTTAGTGAGTGTGTTGCAGGTTATTTACAAAGAAGAATTGCATAAATGACATCACATCCAAAGTAGCGTAAGGAAACAATATTTAAATGTATGTCAAGTAAAACGCAACTTAAAGATGGTGAGATGTGTCAAAAGACTTCAAAATACAATATGAACGCAAAATAGAAGAAATCGTTTCACATGCTGTTTAAATACTGTTGGCAGAGGTGCGAATGTGTAGCGAATATCTAATGTGAAACCATCTTTACCGCAGGAATATGAAGTCTAATACGCAGAACTGTTCTAATTATACTGAGACCATTTTAAGAAACTTTAATAAAATGTGTTTTTGTCGCGAGTGGCATAAACTAGCTTCCACAAATTAAATACCTGCCATTCGGTCGTATTAATTTGCGAAGGCAATCGCAGTTCTTGATGTGACTCTCAGGCTCAGTAAATCACACTGAAGTGGTAAATTATTTCATTTACATAAACACTGCCCTGCATTTTGCACTTGTAGGTAGAAACGCCCCAAATTGTATATTCATTAAGGCAAATGCGCAAAACGGACAAGACGTGCTATTTTCCTCCATAGGCCCTGTTAGTAAATCAGCTTACACGTTTCTTTGGGGTGTTTTTTAAAGTTTGCACGTGTTTTCACATACTCAAGCCTTTAGTAAATCAGGGCCAAAGTGTTCTAAATCTAAAACGATAAAACGTAGGCTATACATCCAAAAATATTTTTTTATTTTGCCTCATACTCATATGGCCTTTGTTTAGCTTTTAGCTTAATTCAGTATGTGAGTGCACATCCAATATAAATATTATGACTTGACTGTCCAAAAACATATTGTTTTAAAACTGTTTTTAGACATGGTTTTATATTAAGGGTTAAACAGTATGAAAACTGTACAACCCAATGTCATGGTTTTCACTACATTATATCTGCTTACAGCTTCAAAGAGGATGGCATTAAACTATATAAATTATATAACATCAGTAGCATGTCTGAGAAATATTAGCTTTTAGTATCTAGGAGTACATTTTAAGGTGCACATTGCAACCAGAAATAGCATTCTTTATGACATTATCATCTATACCAGTATAGCATAACATACATGCCTGATGGAATAGTGATTGTTTTTGGACAATTCTCAGTCTTTTTATTCAATAGAGAGGGGAATGTTTCACTGGCTGCATGATTAATCATATGTCAAAATAGTTGACTCGTCTCCTGGCCCAATCGGCTTCTTTTACAGTTGCAAACACTTAACAGTGATGAATCAGAAGTGGGGAATGACAGTGAAATGACAGTCAGTCACTGTGAAGTCAGACATGCACATGGTTATAGACCAGCAATAGAGTAGAAAGAGTGTAATAATTTATAGACCGCTCATCTCATGGTTTCACTCCCAACTGGAATCCGGAAGTTTTTTTTTTGGGGGGGGGGGTTTAACCCAGAAGAAAAATATTTCAGTTTTTATCCTTGAGGTGTAAACACATGTCACCTTGATATCCTGAAGGCACTGGCAGCTTGAAAATTCAAACGTGTTGAGAACCTTGCTGCCATAGCAGCCGTGCACACTAAGAACATTTCCCTCAGGAGGGACTGCTTACTCACACTGGAAGAAAACTAAAAATGTAATATTAAATTGCATAAAAAAATAATTAGACTTATTATTCCAATTAAAATGCTAAACACTTGACACTCAATCCCAAAGTGGCAGGGCAATACAAAATAAAGAGCCATTTCTGTGTGCTGAAAAATGGCCCAGTTGAGGAAACCATAATTAGCTTAATCCTGCTAATTCATTTGTACGCAAGGCAAACGTGCTGGTATGCTGGTGCGAGCTGTAATTGCATCTATTGTTGCCTAATTCTGTCAGTCACCATGGGTGTCTTTTTCTGTAACACATCATGCATTTGTGCCATATTTACACCACTCATTTCACACTGTCATAATAACACGATCCTAACAGTTGTCATTGGATTTACATAGTTTGTCAATTAGGCAGCCTGTGTGCAGTGGCCTATAGGTGACATTTTGTTCAGGTAACAACCGTTACAACAGCTCATCTAAGGGTCTAATCAAGCATATAGCAAAGCTTTGAACTGCTTGTCTGTTTCTCATAATCAACATGGTCTCAAGTTTGCAAATTCCTAGCTAACTCAGAAGACGTTACGTATGGTTAAGGTTAGGGCCAGAGGCAGGGTTAGCACTTGCAGCTTTTATTACTACCTCATATGAAATCCAGTGTAAGTGCTCTCATTCATTATTATTCCTATGAACTTTGTGTGAAATTAGGTTGATGAAAAGGTTGTTGTTGTTGTTTTTTTTTTAACATTATGAAGCCCTGCTATTTACACAGAACTACCAAAGCAGCATTTGGATCTGGGTTGCCTTAGATACATTGTTTAGAAACTGGTGCTTATAAAAGATTTGTTTAATGCAGACAATATAACCTGTAGTCCAGTATTACTTTACTTTTTATATACTGAAAAAAGCAGTAATCTGTCTGCATCAAGGTGACATACAACATACTGACATAACACAGCAAATGATTTTCGTTCCCTTTAGACTGGCAATAGAAAGGTTATTGTCTAAACACATAGCCTAGTCATATTGCAGTATGAAAGATGTAGAGCGTTCCTGTCTTTTTAGAAAGAAAAAAGTTTCAATCTCTCGCAGCACTCCTAGAGAACCATTGAGTTTTGACAGAAGCTTATTTCAAAAGATACATACATCTTGTGAATTATTGAACCGGGCCTGAGTGAGGAGAAACTGAGGTGTTCAGGCTGCCATTGGTGTGAATATTAGAGCCCTCCATCATTACACACTGAGAGCTCCTCATACCAAGAAAGTCCAGCGGGACACGGTGTGATATTAACTGGCAAATTACAGACTGAAAATGCTTAGGGTCATAATCAGAAATGTGAGTATTTCTATTCCAGCAGTTGTATTGTAGGATTCTACTCCTGCGTTCGGGTTTCTTGCGCCCTGTTTTTCAATTATGCATTGCGCTGTTATTTTGCCAGACCTAATTTCACACACGTGGAGCATATTTCTCTTTGAACTGGGCGATCACCAAGCATGAGGCACACTGCCACAAAAACACCTTAAAGATGCAGGGCTGAATTCTGATTGCTGTTACAATAGGGAACATGACAAGAGTGATATCCAAAATGCTTTCTGCTATTGGACTCTTTTTGTTTTTCCAAAAAGCCTGCTTTGGACCATGAAATTGAAAAGTTGCAAAGAAGTAATGTATTTCAAGTCAAACTCCAAGAAAAGTACTTTAGATGATGTTGGCCAAATAGATTGACCCTTAGACCTTTACAGGTCACTAAATTCAAAAATAATACTTTTATTTTTATTCCAACCATTTAGTGGATTTATCTGTATCCCTGTGTATATAACAAAAAATATAATTTTTAGTAATACTCCTTTTCTCTGCTTTTTAGGACGGAGAGTGAAGCCTTGCGTGTCTCAAATGTCAGGTATGTAAGAACTGTGTTCCCCTCTCTCTTGTCACCATGCTTATCAGTTTCAGACGTCTTAAAGCATTGCCATTTCCAGCTCTGATACATATCATTCCAAAAGTCGCTTTTCATGACTGCTTGTCCATGTCTGTCTCTGTCCCCTTATCCTCCACAGAGCACTGTCCTTGGGGACAGGTGTGCTTTTGACAGTCTTTTACAGCCATGTTGGCTCCAAATGCAGATTTTTTGTGGTTTCTTCCCCAGCGATCAAACACCAAATTTCCAAAATTTACAGTTTGATGTAGACTGTTCAGTAAAATTACTAAAAGCCAAGTAAACCAGTGTGAATGGACAAGAATATTCTAGAAGCTTCACAACTAACTCGCAGGCTGATGGCATCAACCCAAAGTCCGAGTTTGGTCGTATTTGTGTGGTCAGTGTGGAATAGGACTTCCACAGCCTGATTGGAAATCTGTGAAAAAAACTTCTGAGGATAGGCTTTTATACTGATTATCTTGATTATCTCGGTTATTTTCAAGCTTAATGAGCATTTAAGATTCCAAGAACCAAAAGAAATGGGTTTGTTTTTAATGAACTGTCATGAAGCATATCAGAAACAGCAGATCCCATCATCTGGAAATGGCTGCTCACTTGTGCTTGTGTTGTGTGTATGCCAAAAAGGAATATGTTTGTACCATCGGTCTGTCTGACATTTGGGTTAAAAGCAGGAGAACTTCCACATTTGAACAAGGATAGAGTACAGTTATCTCATCGAGATATATTTAGGTCAGCCACACCAATATTCAGCCGAGACCAGCATACATCAGTCAGGTTGTGGAGAGGCAAAAAAAAGCACCAGGCGTGAAATGTTGCTTCACATCAATCACACTGTCTAAAAATTATTGTGATTCAATATATTTAGTTAAAAGTCGAGTAAATGTATGCTCCTAACAGTCAGTTAACAGGGTTGACAAACTTTTTTGACTGTTTTATGACTTGGTGAAGGATGATAGAAACCTGTTTGAGAAATGGAGTTAGACAAATTTTGTATTAGATTTTCATACATTCCAAGAAAAACAGTGGACTCAGGCAGCCTATTTGTGTAAAAACACATAGAAACTCTATAACACCCGTGAAAAACGTGCACGCTGATTTACTAACTAGGTCTTCGCAGGATTGCGTCTTTCAAATGAGCAATATGCAGTTTGGGGCATTCGACCTAAAGGTGCAAAACACAGAGTCACTGAAAGTGACTTGGAGAACTGCAATTGCATGCACAAATTTATACAACCGAAGGGCAGTCTTACTAATGAGTAAGTTTATCAAAACTGTGCCTTAGTCTCGACAAACTTTCATTATTTTGAGATACTATAACTCATTACTACAAAGGTAAAGTTGGGTTTATTCTCAATATTTGACGCACATTCGCACCTTCTATACCAACAGCATTCAAAGAGAGCCTGTGAAAAGGTTTTCATTCACATTTACCTTATGAACAGAATGCACACTTATGTCAACCTTCTTTTATTTTGCATTCATAACGTATTTTAAACACAATTTTAAGCACAATTCCGCACGAGTAGCAAATTTCAGTTTTACACTTCCAGGAGTCTCTTTGAGATCCAAACCCGCCACGGTTGTCGACAATTAGCACACCCAAAAACCTCATATAAATGTACCCCACCCACCACCACCACCACTTGAGGCGTTATTTCATTAAAATGGAGTGTTTGAGGGGAAACTGTAACATGACAGAAGATGGATTGGCCACTGTGTCAAAGTGGGAAGGTGTAATAAAGACCACCTCCATTAGATGGAAAATATTCTAACGCAGCAACATTAAATTCAACAACAGATGACAATTGTCAGCCTTGTGCCAATGTAATTGCTCGAGTGCAGAGTGAGAGGGCAGGGCTATAAAGTGAGAGTTAGTTAATGAGGGGAAAATGAGAGAATAGTGTGCGTGTGTCTGCTTTATTGTCGGTAATACAACATTACACTCGGAGATAAGTGGAAACTTTAAGTTCCTTCTTCATCAGTGTAGCAGTGACTGACCTTTTTGTAGACACTTTTTGCTTGTTTGGTTTCAGACAAAAAAAAGCAAATAGACTTAATGTACGTAAAAACCCACTGCACGGTTTGTTTTCTTGTGGGTGAACAAAATGCATGGGTTCAGATTCAAACGGTCATAAGGAAGGCTGATATTTTAAGCGTTGACTTCTGGATTGAATCTGATGTTTGTCACCTCTTTTTTAACCTCCAAACACAGAAAAGATTTACTGAAGAGGTTTGAATGATGCCATCACACACACACACACGCATACAAACTGCACTCGTCCCAGGCTTTCCAAACCAGGGTTCGAGTTTAGGGAGTTTATTCAGGGAGATTTAACCATCCCACATCAGGAATGTTTGTGTATGGATGCTTCTGACTGCTCTGTTTCCTTTGAGCGTCGTGATTTTTTAAAGGATGGGATCAGAAGTCTGTGAACATGCGTTCAGAATTTCGAATTAACATAGGTGGCTCCTTCACTGTACATAACTGCAGTGCTGGGTGTGTGCAGAAGCGTATAACTGCAGACCTCTTTCTATTTCTTGTATCTTTCCTTTTTTTAAGCAGCTTTCAGTCAAGCTTTAATGTGGAATCTGATAATTGGACGTTGGCAGTTAAGTCAGATATCATTGCCTTAATTCATCTTGTGTAGTTTGGGATTAAACAAGAACGGGTGACAAGTCTAACCTTCTGAGGACAAAAGCACTGTTGTAGCTGTTGTTGAGGACTTTATTCTGGCATTTGGCTTTGTTTGTGTATGAGGGAGATATGAGAACACACTGTTCAAACAATGGATATCTGTGTGCCCTGCTTACTTTTCAAGGTGGTATTACATAGTCCTTGAACATGTGTGTATTTTAGAATGCTTTATTTATTTTAAATGGGTCAGGGTTAGGCAAATGTAAAAATTCAATACACCACATTGAAAACCACATTGTAATGTTATTCATCTTTCAGAAAGGAAATTGCTTTGCTCTGGGCAGTTGGTTAAAAGTTTGAAGATTTCTCATTTTAGGAGAACTACAAGATAATGAAGAAAGAATGCAGTGAATTGAAACCGACTAATCTAAGCTGAGAGAACGGAGCCTAAATTCACAGAGGAGCTTAAAAAAGCTAAATTCATGGTCTGGGCTCCTTAGAAAATGTGTGTGAATTACATTTCCTCAGTCACATAGAATCGGGCCTGGAAGATTTTCTAAATATTTTAACTTATCAAAAGATCCACAACTTAAAGTGCAACAGTAATAGAGTGTTGTATGTTGCATCTAGGGCTGCATAATATGGACAAAAACTGTGATATGCAATAAAGTTGTTCGATATCGCAATGATGATGTGAGATGCAATAAATTAAAGACTGTCTCTCTGACTGGATGTGCAGCAAAATACAGAACCTGAAAATGAATAGTTTGTTTTTGCTATTTTCAGGTTTATTTAACAATAGATAACAACAATGGCAATATTTCTTTCCTTAAAGCAAATAACAAAAAAACTGTGCAAAATAAAAACAATGAAATACCTACAGCTACCTATTGCACAACTGCAAACATTTCGTATTGTAAGGCTCTTAAGCTATCAGTATGTGGATGTGCCTCGACCAAGGAGGGTGGGGAGACCTGCCGTACAAGATTACTTTTCACGCCAATCTGGAAACTACTTCTGATTGCAGAACACAAGACCCGCCCTAGTAGGCTGATGGACAGGTGGACGGCTGTGAAAATGAATCAGCTCGGAATGCATTTTCCAAGAGAATCAGTGCTGTAGGAGCAAGATTATGTAAATGCAAATCGGGGAGGCGTTTCCCTTTTTACAATTAATTTTTTTCATTTTTATAGCGTGGTGGTGTCTTTGATTATGAAATTTCAAATTCCTCATTAGAGAGTGCAAATGCATATGAAGTAAATTATTTTTTAATTATCATATTGACACCATTATTGTACTATCACATGAAATATACACATGCAGTTTGGGAAATACATTTAGATTTTCCAGTTTGCATTTTCATTTGAATAAAGCTAATCATGAAGCATCCAAATCTCCATGGAAATGCAATGTCAATGTCAAATGGCAAATGCAAATGTCATTATTGAATTAGAATTTTTATTTTGAGCTAAAAATTGCATTTAAAATTGGATTAAAAAAAATTTAAATATAGGAATACATTTTACATATTACATTTTCATTTAAATTTTGCCACTGATATGTTTCAGTATACTTTAAACAACGGAAAAACTAAACGAAAGCAAACCACTGCTGAACATGCGGTTGTCAGTATACTTAAAAAAACAAAAAACAAAAAAAAACAACTCTTGTCTTTCTAGGACACACCCCTAGGGGCACAGAATAGTTTTTAAGAAGCTGTGAGCTGAATCGAGCTCATAACGTAGTTGTGTTGCCAGGTTCAAGGTCTTGCCACGTAATATATTTAAACTTCGGCGGGTTAAACATTTTCTCCATGGATTGAGAGTTCACAATACGTGCACTTCTTGATCGCACTCTTAACATAAGCTCAGTATGTTACTGTATTGTGATGTCGGGGGGGGTTCGCGGTGTGTGTTTGTGAATACCTGTGAGCCTCTGCACGTGCCGTCGCCATCTTAGTTTTGGCAGCCGCCATTTTAGTTTAGTCTGTTTAGTTAATTTAGTGAGTTCTCAGGTTAGCATGAAGCTACAGATGTGCTGTAAGAATGTTTTTGCCGTGTAAAGAGCATTTTCTAGATTTTAAAATGCTTCCTGCTCACACGTCTTCTTACACTGATGTCAGAAGTGGGATAGCCAGCTGGATGAAATCGAACAACTCCTGAAGGAGCTGGACCCGGCAGGGGGCGCCGAACTAGCCCAGCGGCACCCCACAAACAATGCATCACTAACCTGGCTAATGCAGTTCAAAGAGCCAGAGGGACAGGTAGCGCTCTGGATTGTCGCACTACAGAGCTACCGGTTCTCCATCCACCACCGAGCCAGGCGGCCCAGTGACGAGGAGCAATGTCGTTACTGTGAGTGGCTGGAGGCTTAGTGTGAGAAGTAGAAGAGGTGTGCAGCGGCAGAAACTGCAAAGAGTAGTTCAAACAAGCACAGAGTAGCGACGCGGAGCTGGCAAGAGTGCAGAGTTGGCTACAAAAGGGGTGGAGGCCGGATTGGTCAGATGTCACTCACAATGGGCCGACCATGAAAGCCTAGCGCTCACAGTGGGGCTGCTTGGTGGAGCAAAATGGACTGTTGTAGTGGTGCTGGGAAGGAGCAGCCCTAGGGTGTGTCTTCTGGCAGCTGTTGGTGCTGTGGAGCATGTGGTGGAGAGTGCTGCAGACTGTTCATGGGCCAGTGGGGTTCGGCCACTTTGGGGTCGCTAAGACCTCTGAGGCAAAAATTCTACTGGCTGGGGTGCCACCCGGATGTGGAGCTGTTTGTGCATTCTGCGACTTCTGTATAGCTAAGAAAGCACCTCTTTAGTCGCTGCAGTCCGGTTCCCCCATGGAGAGGGTGGCGATCGACGTCCTGCGTCCTTTCCCTGCCATCGACACCAGGAACCGCTACGTCCTTGTGGCTACGGATTATTTCACAAAGTGGCCCAAGGCGTACATGGTTCCACACCAGACCATGGCGACCACTCCGGAGAAGCTTTTGTATGCGTTCTTCTGTAGTTCCATGTGCCAGAGGAACTCCACAGCGACCAGGAGGGAAACTTCGAGGCGCAGGTCATGAGTGAGGTCTGCCAGCGGCTGGGGATCCAAAAGACCAGAACTACACCATTGCACCCACAGTGCGACGGCCTCGTTGAGCGGTTCAACCGACACAACTGGGCCAAACACCTCCCCCTGGTGCTGTCGGCGTGCTGCTCAGCGGTGCAGGAGTCTACGGGGTACACGCCAACAGCACTGATGTTCGGGCAGGAGTTACGGCCCCCATGGACTTGCATATGGGGCGCCACCAGAAGCAGACCCTGGAGCTGACACGCTGGCCGAATATGTGAGGGATTTACAGGCTAGGATAGAGACTGGACATGCTCTCGCCAGGCAGCAACAACAGGATGCAAGCAGCTGCCAGAAAAGAGCTTCTGACACCCGCGGCGACGTAAGGGACGCTGCCCTAATTTGTAGACTAACTGGGAGGGCCCCTGTGTGGTGGTCCACAGGATATCAGAGGTGGTGTACCGGGTACGGATGGTGCAAAAGACTGTAGTGGTACACCGGGTTTGCCTTGCCCCGTACCAGGCCCGGGAGCCCACCGTGGACTGTGGTGCGGACACTGGAGTTAGAGGTGAGGCACATCTTAGTTTTGGCAGCTGCCATTATAGTTTAGTCTGTTTAGTTTATACAGCGAGTTCTCAGGTTAGCAAGAACCTACAAATAAAGAACATTTTCTTGATTTTAAAATGCTTCCTGCTCACGCGTGTTTTTCGCCGACGTTACAGTTTAAATTTATGATGTGCATCAGTGAACTGGGTTATTCATTCTCATAGCTGTTCTTTATTTATGATAATATATGTAATATTATGAGACAATTTGGAACCTTTTGCAAAATAACTATTTACCAAAACTATGTATGTGTAATACCGCCTCATTAAAATGTATAGTATGACATTACCTTAAGATTTTTACAATACATTTTTCAATTGTAGTCCTGCTGTCATACTTTAAAAACACTGTACAGGGTTTTGAAGGGGAATATTTTAAATAACGGGCTCACTTTTGAGCTTCTTTTGTGATGCAGACCTGGCAACCCTATTAACAGAACAAATACACAAATAACAAAAGTGGTGGCAGTGAAAGAGATATGATTTCTGCATAGAGAGATGTTTGCTGTAGTGTTGGTTTATTTTGCTTAAAAAAAAGAGGGATAAAAGACGGAGAAAATGGTGGTATGATTGAGTTTTTCCTCTAACGTGTTCTGCCAGCTGCTTCCACGACACCGAACAAACACATAAACAACAGAACTCAAACTACCGCTCGATGTAATGATGCAAGCCACCATGTAATATTTGGACCAAATGCAGATAGGGGAAGGTCTCAGAACAAAAGATGTGTTCACGTTAACGTACAGTGAGGCCAAATCTCAAATGGCTTCCCATTCACTACATATGCTCTCTACATAGGGTATAACATAATGGCATTGAACACCCTATATAGCGCACTACATGAGCGGTAGATTGCTGTTTGGGATTCAGTCACAAGAAGAAAAAATTATTACGTGGCGGAAGAACAGATCTGAATGTAAAAGTATACTTTTGTCTCGAATAAAATAAAAAAGTAAGCCAATTAAAACTATCTTTACAAGTGAAATGTATTCAGAAAGTTACATAAGCCACCACAGCTTGACACATTTTACACAAAAAACTTGGGACTGATAATTGTCATCACATTTAAAACCGAAGTGCCAAATTACAGATGTGTCTCTCTTTTCTGTACCAACTCCTCCTCACTTACATTCTCTCTCTTTTTTTTTTTTTTGTCATTTGGCCAAGTAGCACTCATGTTTTTTTGCAGTCTATTAGCTAACAGTAGTGTGATTGGCTGTTCACATGTGGCAGTCTATAAGCTAACAATAGTGTGATTGGCTGTGTGTGCGTGCGTGGTGTGTTAAAGCGGTTCTGTTATTGCAGTTCTTTAGCATGTGTTTATCGTAGAAACACGTATCACAATAACAATAAACATATAATTAATCGTGCAGCCCTAGTTACCACTCTTCAATGTAAGTAGGTCTGTTAATGTTACATTATCAGACTTTTGTGGTAGTCAGAATACAAACAGTTCAGTAGGACACTTAGATGCTGTCTGTCAGCTCAACGTGGGTCCTTTTTTTTCCATAGACAGAGCAATGTTTGTTATTTTCTTCACCATAAATCCGGTTCCTCATGGACAAGGATGTGTGTGTGGGTCATGTGGAAGTCTGTCACTCTATTCTTTCAGGACTTATTGTTCTCATTTACCCACTGTGCTCTGGTTCTAACTGTCTTTGCTCGCCCTCTCTCTGTCGGTCTCCTCTCCCTTTCTCTGTGTATGTGTGTGGGCATTGATCTGGATTCTGGTGCGTGCGTGCGTGCGTGTGTGAGTCAGCTAAGCCTCTCCACTGGTGCTGGACCTCTCTTGCTATGGGTGTGTGTTGAGTGTTTCCAATATGCTGACATGGCATTCTGTATTCAAGGTTAAACAGTGAAGGTAAACCACAAAGTGTGTGCTTTCAAATATTGTGATAAGTAAGTATCTGGTCCTGCGTTATCAAGATATTTACCAGTAATATGCATTATCAAGATATTTAATATGCAACTCAAAGAACCACTTTGCTGAGTTGCAAATCATATTTAGCAAATAATAAGCCTTAATGAAGATCTGTGACCTGCTCAGTCATAAGCCACCATCAATGAGTTTTAATCCTCTTTAATTTGGCCACACAGTGTAGTTGTGTGTGTGTGTGTCACACACACACAGAAAGTCACTTGGACCTCCACTACAACAGCACAGATATACAGCAAAGGCCAGTATCTCCTGATTGAACTCGACTGCTCCTCAGGCAAACCCTCTTCTTTCTGAGTATGTGTGTTTTTTTCCTTCTCAATTCCTTTCTCTCTCCTTTTCGAACACACAGTTTTTCAGCCCTACCCACGTAACGTAACATAAGGTCTTAGGGAAAATGTCATTGTATTGAGCAATTCTTGAGCAAAACTACCATAAGCTGCCATTGTTTTAACCAATTATAATTAATCAATAATTAATTATATAAATAAATAAATAAATAAATAAGCTCCCCTTTAGGGTTTCATGACTTATGCGGACTTCGGGTAGGATGGATAGGATATGACATATTATGAATAACTAAGACTATTTTATTTACTGTCATACTCTGTCTCTCATCACCTGCATCAGCCCCGACTGTAGCTGCCCCACCGACTGACTCCTGAAACTGATAATACTTCTTAAAAAGTTTATCTGTAATTAATATTGACATAATCGTTATTTGACTTACTATTTCTGCTTTTACATCTTTTATCAAGACATTTATTCAGCTTTTGTTTTCATGAATTTCTGCGTTAAATTAGTGTTTCAGCTTCATTAATGTTCATTAAACCTACAGTGTTCCTTATAATTCCTGGACTTGAGTTATCCAGAATGCATCAAAGATTTGTCTCAAATAAATAACCATTTCCTCTGATTGTATTTTTAGTAAAGTTAATCTAGCACACTGACCGCGGAGCAGAGGCGGAGCTGCTTTTCTAGGGTATGTGTGCAAGCTGAAATCTTGTGCACATATGCTAGAAAAGAAGATACCATGATATAGTCTAGGTAAAATTCTAAAGTAAATCATGGCTTTGATGCAGGAGTAAAAACCGCTGAAGGAAACAAAACCGCAAATTTATCAGTAACACTTTTTAAATGTTTTCTTAGCTCACGTTAAAAAGAAAAGGTGAGTGACTCCTCACTAATCGTTCGAGCGCAAATCAGTCATAAACAGGTGACTGAGGGTGTTCAAAGTGTCGCCACATATTGTTGGCAACAAGAAAATTATATAAATTTTAATTACTTTTATCTATTGATCACGTTCTGTTACATGAAAATGCGTTGCGTGAATACATTTAAGCAGATTATTCCAAGTGTTTGAATGGGGAGCAGGATGCGGTATCAAAAAAAGGGAATTAGTGACGGAATAAGATAAGATCTCACATTTGAATGCAGTGTTTGCAATATCAGCTTTATAGTGTAGCTCTCTATAGAATGTCACTAATGGGATCATATTACTTAAACTTAGCATAGCTTTTGATATCATAGATCACAATATTCTTCTAGATAGACTGGAAAATTTTATTGAGGTTAAGGGAACAACTCTTTCCTGGCTCAGATATTATCTGACTGACCGCTATGATTTTGTAAATGTTAATAGTGACTTTTCTATGCATAGAAAAGTAAAGTGTGGTGTTCTACAAGGCTCTGTACTAGGGCCGCTTCTTTTTTCCTTATATATGCTACCAAACCAGATGACAGACACCAGCTTAATAAAGTTGAGGAATGTGTAATTAGGATCCATTGCATGGCAATACTGTGAACTGTGAATACAGATATAGACACAGTTTTAACATTACGAACCGAGCAGGAAATGCACCATAATCTGCAGTGTGAAGGCTCCCTAAGATTAAAATCAAGTGTAAATAAGTGACTGGGATGGATGGCTATTTCCTGACCAATTACTATTTTGGGTCCACACATTAGGTTTTTTTTTTTCTTATTCTATGGGTATCTTGTGCTTTTTTTTTTCCTCCGCCTTGTGTCAGCTCCTCTGTTTCTGCGTAAAGACCTGCAGGGCACCCGGCTCTGTGGATGTCTGTGGTGATTCTGCCACACAAAAGCTGCTCCCAGTGCAGTGATGGACAGCTGATGTGCACCGGAGTGGAGCTGCACAGCCCCCAAGCTCAGGATGTCCTCCAGTGCCTGTGATGGGGAGGAAAGGCAAAGCCTCCTGCATGTTTATCCAATAAAAAAACTTATTTGGCTTCTTCCACCATTGATGATAAATTGATGGGCTATAATGAGAACATGGTTTGGAAGAAGTGAACACATTTCTGGTTCTAATGGACTAAAGTCTGCTACTTTAACTGGAAGGGAAATATATTGTGGCGTGGGCGAAAGCCAGAACTGAGACACTCGGCCCCGAGGCCAAAGACCATGTGATCAATAAGACTGAATGCCACTGCAGAAAATAATGACAGGGTTTTTTGTTTTTCTTTTAGGTATTATAGTTATTATTTAGGGGGCACTTTTTCATCTTGAGCTATGGGATACTATTGCTGCAAAGGTCCCATAAATCAGTGCAGGTTGGTAGAAGCAGAGGCCCACAAGTAATGAGAATTTAGCTGCTGCTCTCCGGGTCATTCAACCCTGTCGAACTGCCATCCAAAGGGGAGTCACCTGTGGCAGATAGAACGTTTAAAAGAAGGGGGAAAGAGTAATCATCCAGTTGCATTAAGGGCTGTGTGTTAGTGAGGCTGGCTATGATTTTATCAGTATCTGTTTTCTTAATACATTTTTCCAGGTACTTGGATAGCGCTGTTAAAACACTAAAAATTGGGGGTTTTTGTTTTGTTTTGGGGTTTTTTTGACGAGGTTTAAGTGCAGTTAGTGTGCAATTGCTGATCACAAGGTTTAGCACTAGGCTAGCCCTTTTTTAAATAAATGTTTATTTCTGAGTTACTGTTCCCATTTCAGGAGCTGAAGCAGTCAGTTTTAGGTTCAATTAGTCCTTAAAGCAGCTAATCTTGAGGTTTCTTTGCGCGCTTGCCAACCTTTTGGACTTTTTTGAGAGTGAGCCGGTTTGGCTATGGCTATGTAACTAGAACGTGCTCTGGGAGGATAACAGGAGGTTTATGGCAGCCAGGCAGCGTGCTCAGTAAGACTAAACCCCATTGCATAGTCGGTTATCAGTGGATAGCAGGATTGTTAAAGTACACTGCCTGTTCATGCTCAAGGTCATTTTTACTGCTCTGTAAATCAAATAGCCCTTTTTTTTCAGTGATGGGGAGTTTTGTTTCTGTTGCAAGTTAGCATAATGCTAATTACCAAGTAAGACATAAGCATGGCTTATTACATGTGACGTCACCACATCTCAAAACTTAAAATGGTTTCAAACCACAAAGATTTTAATAATTCATAACACAAAGTGCTTGATACTGTCCTAGTGAATAGGGAAGCATTAGCATTTGGCGATGAATAATTCAGTAAGCAGGAATAGGAAAGAAGGGGTGTGCATTGGGATTTTGATCAATTGGTCTTGCATTGTGATGTGTTGATGAATTAAAGGGAGATTTAAAGTAAAGTATGAGTTCTGCGTTCTCAATTAAAGGAATTTTGTGTGAATAATTGAATCATTGTTGCTGCAATAGACTGAATAAAATCTGAAGCAGCTCATTTGAATTCCACCTCTGTTCCACTAAAGTCAACAGAATAGCTCTGAAGTAAATATGGAATAGAATACAGATACATTAAAGTGTCTACAAGATTCTGTAGTCCTGATGGCACGTTCTCACCAAGGAGACTTGAGCCGATTGAACATTGTATCGGGAATTGACGATAGATTTCAATGCCAAATGCCCGAAAATTTTCGCTACTTTAAGGTGGTTTTTACACGGTAGAGCAACACATCACTCTCTGTCATGCCTGTCTCTCTCCACTTCCCATATAGATGTATATTCGCTTAAAAATGTTTCAAATAAATATTTTTATTTGCTGAAATGAACAGAAATTGCAACATTGTGTATTATAAAGCAATAATGATAAAGAAAAAGAGTTGGCCCAAAACACACCGGGTAAACCTAGTAAGCCCTGCCCACGATACTATCGTCAATCTGTGATGGCTAGAGGGTGCGACTGAAGGATTGTCCCAAGCCTGTCACCAGGTAACATGTGGCTTACAATGACCTACACCTCGTGTTTAAACTGACCCACACCTAAGGTTTTTGGTCATTTTATGATCAGTACCAGAAAGGCATGGTTTTAATCCGTGCTTTTACACCATGTAGCTCAGAATTCATATGTCACATAGATGGTGCGTTGTAACCTTTTACAGCTTTCTATTTGGCACTGCCCTGGTTTCTGTGAAGCTCTCCAGGTACAGATGAAGAATGAGATCTAATTGTATAGACAATAACTCTACCAGACATGCTTTCATTAAATATCCCTCACAGCAGTGAGGTATGGATTATACCTAGTTTAGAATGCAGATTTATGATTACTGTGTTTCCATTACACTGTAATGTAACTAGTTAGAAAACAAAAATACCAGAGGCTCATAAAAAGCAAAAGAGGTATTTGACACAAAATGTGGTATTGCATGGGGTAATACATGTAATTATCTAGGTTTTTGTTCAGTACATTGCTAAAACAGCTCGGACTGTGTTGTGACTCAGCTAGCAGCAATTTCATTCATTTTGTTTTTAATTATAAAACTAAAAAATGGCAGAATCCTTTAAAGACTTTAGACTAGACTTGCAGTTGCTGACATTAGCTGAAAATAGTTTTTAAGGTTTAGACAGACAATTTTATGGCTTACTTTTTATTTAAATCCATAATTCAATCTACAGTCGTGGCCAAAAGTTTTGAGAATGACACAAATATTAATTTTCACAAAGTCTGCTGCCTCAGTTTTTATGA
>JAOUQW010000001.1:16912312-16926260 GCA_028565825.1 Olivaichthys viedmensis
CAAAATCACTGAGATCACATTTTTTCCCCATTCTGATGGTTGATGTGAACATTACCTGAAGCTGCTGGCCTGTATCTACATGATTTTTTGCATTGCACTGCTGCCACACGATTGGCTGATTATATAATTGCATGAATGAGAAGGTGTACAGGTTCCTAATAAAGTGCTCGGTGAGTGTATATAAATAAATGTATATATATATATAAAGTTGTATGATTATCATACCATGAATTTTTCATACCTTGATATTGCACATCACAGCTAATGCTGTAACCCAAGTCAAAATTCTATGAAAAGGTGGCTTTTCTGTTTATCATCTGTACTTCCATAAACAATGCACCTAGTCATAATGAATTTCATGTCCAGCACTTTAGCTGAGATTTATAATCAATATTAAGCTGCTATTCATAACAGAAACATTGCAGTCCTTTAGTTTATAAAAGTGTGTGTGTGTGTGTGTGTGTGTGTGTGTGTGTTTGTGTGTGTGTGACATCAGGGGAAATCATGTTGGCTGGTCATGAGCAATATTTTTTTCCCAAACTGTCTATGGCTGCCAAAAATTTGAAGGCTTAAGAAACAGGAGTGTGTGCGTGTGTGTTGGAGGCTAATGAGGGAGAGCCAGGAGGATGTGGCTGTGTGGAGGAGAGTGTTAGTGTCAGACTCACTCAAATGGAAGAGGCTCTGCTCACTTTAGCAGTTTGTCTCGGCACATCGTATGCCACTGAATATGCTGTCAAATCTGTTGTCCAATGATGACAAGAATGTTAAAGGTAGTGAGTATTTCAGAGTATTCGCAGTTTAAATATTTTGTTGAATATGTATGTGTGTGTGCATATGAGGGAGAGAGCACCTTTTGTGAGAACCCATTTTACCTTCAGTCCTGAGTGTATAGTATAAGCTCAGATAGTCTCAGACCTACATTGTAGTCTCAGATCAACACAGAGACATTGTACACTGCTGGGGTGGACTTTGGGGAACAGTTTTTGTACTGAAATGTGTTCGTCTGATGAAACACACCCCTGTTTTTTTAAGGTGTACAGTTTCAGAATTTTGCCTCAAGCTACCAATTCTTCTACACAAGCAACATGATGAAACAAATAAAGGCATCACAGGGGGGATGGTAACATTGTTTATTTGAAGTTCCTCCAAAGCTTTTTACAGAAAAAAAAATTCACCCTGAAGCAGTATGTGATATTGCTTTCCATTGGTCACGTGTCCTCTCTAATATTGCTCTCCTCATACACCTGGTTTATTTATTTTTGGCATCTCTGTCCTTTAATCTTCTTTAGTCTTTTATTGTTTTCCTTATTTCTGAGCTCTCTTTCTGTGTTTTGCTTTCCTTCTACTCCCTTGCTTTCTTGTTGTGCTCTTCTCAAGTCCCAGAACTATGCCTGTGTGCGCTGTGGTTTTAATTTCCAGTTGTGGATTTCTTTTTCGCATTGCCAAGCTTTGTTTACTCACAGCTCTGGATGATGACCTCACAGGCTCCTAACGGGAGTGGTTCTTAAAGACATTTCCCAGAGCGACTCTGGACCCACTCAGACCCGAAACCACAACTCAACAATTCTGTATTCCATTACGACCCAGTTTACTTTATTATAACTGTTTTAGCCATGCGTCATATCTCAGAGCTTGAACTCTGGTCAGAACAGGCTTGGCCTGATCTTCCTCAAGGAGAAATGTCACACTTGGCTTCGGTCTTGGTCACATGCACCAAACACAAAGGGAACTGAGCTCCCCCTAACAAATGAGAGAAGGTGTACTGTAGAGCTGGAAAAAGTGATGACTGCCCAAAGGAAAGGCTTCAAAGTGGGATGTGTGGTTGAAGAAATACAACATTCCATATAGTACATAGGATTTTATAGATGCGAGGCATGGCATGTCTGAGTTCTACTTAGCTGCTGGCCTTACTTGGTAATCTCAGAGCCCTGCAAGGTTCTCCTCCCAGAAGGGAGCAGTTTGGTTTGGCTACAAATTGAAAGCTAAGAGAACACACCAGCAGCAACTGCAGTAACTTCAACTGGGATGAGTTAGTCATTTTTCTCTCTCTCCTCTGGGCTTCTCAAGCATGAGACACTGTTTGTGGTCAGGTGAAGAAAGGGGGAAGGAAAGGATTTTTTGGATGCTAGGGGTGTTGACGACTAACTACACAATGCAAGCCTGGTGCCTCGTACAGTAGTCTAGCTTTCATGTTCTAGTTTTGCCTTTAGATTAAAGGACCCATAAAGTTTTTTTGAAAAAAATTATCTGGAGCAACCAGGCGAATGATGCCCTGGCCATGTTGAATCTGATGTGGAAGTACTGCCTTTCTGTTCGAACAATAAGGTAAGAGATTGTATCATCAGATTGAGCTTTTTTCTCTGGGAGGAACACTGCCATGCTCTAAGGAGACATTTGCTCACTGAAGCCACACCTAATGGAAAGTTCTGTTTCAGAGTGATCTACTTAAGGGAAGGGAAACATTCAGTTCTGGCTGAATTATGGGATCTGGTTCTGTAACTCCTTTTCGGGTTGGGTTAATTTTGTTTGGGGCTAAAAGTTGCTATTGTGATTTAAGACTTTTAGAATTGTATTACATCATGCTGATTTTGGGGTTTGTGTTATGGAGAACAGAAACACGTTTGTTTTTGTTTAAGGGGCAGCATGAAATTGTGTTACTAGGGGTACTTTTCTCATTACTGAATGTATTATGTACCCAGCATTTTCATTCTAAAGCGTTACTAAGTACAAATTTGTGTGTGAGAAGAATAAATTCAGTCATTTTGAATTTTTTTGAATCTGAACACATTTCCACATGTCTTTGAGTAAGAGTAGAGTCATGGCATTAATAGTAGAGCTCTCCTGGCCACTTTCAGTAGACAAGGCTAAAATTAGTGGCCAGGGGCTTTGAGTCAAGCCACTAGACTCAGCAAAGTAGTCAGTCACCACTCACAAATCCTAAGCTCTATAATTTGCCCAGCATTTGAGCAGCCACAGACTCGGCTCTGTTTTTCAGCTTCACTTCTTCTTTCTATTCATACTGCACTGCTTACATCGCTAAAGTCCTATTTGCATCTGGCTTGTGTGTAGGTTTTTGTAGAATTGATCTCTTTGAGAGATTTTCCATCCCCATTCCATCCCCAGACATCTAGCCTTCTTATGCTGTTTTTCCTCTCATGTTAAATTTGGAGTTCCTCTTGTTCCATTCGCAGTACCTAATGGAAACACATCCTCATAAGAACTGCAAAGACACCTATTTGAACTGTGGTTTAAATGCCCCATTGAATTTTACAAGTTCAAATTCATTCACGCTTTCAACACAAGTTGCATGTGGTTTAGTACATGGACACCGATGTGGCTGTGAAATCCACAGTAATGGCCTAGCAAATGTTTATCTGGACCAGCTCACTGCGACAGTATGCTCTCCACTTTCAGAAACATGCTACTAGATCCTCACCTCAGGCATTTCTGAAGGCTTGAGTCATACGTCTGTGGCTTGACTCTCAGATCTAGGCATAGCTCACGTTCTTCCTGTTTCACTTCAATGCCATTTTACCATCGACCTTTGAGAGAGCTTACCCTCTCTTTCTTACTTCATGAGGGCCAAGGGGTTCTTTTGATCCTCCAGGGCTAAAACTAGGCCAGCTGCTGGGAATGCCATTCTTGCTTCACCAGAAGGTATTTGTAGTAAGCTTCCACCTTTTAAAAGGCTGCTTGTGTTTTGTTACGAATGGGGAAACCATTGACAGTTGCTGAAGGAAATGGTTTTTCAGAAGCTTTGGCCCCTGAATGCTCCACACTCTTTAAAAAGGGCAACTGTGTAAGAGTAGCGGCCAGGCAACCCGATCCAGCCATTGAAAGAAGCAGGTTGTTTGAGTGAATGCTATGATTAATTTACTGTGTGTGGACCTCATTTCAGCCTGGTGATGCCCTGTCTGTCCCTGTCTGTTCAAATTGCCTCTTTCTTTCTCTCCCCATGGACAAGAAGCTGTCTTTTCATTAGAAGACTTCCAAATTAGAGGACAAATCTCCCAGATATCCTATGTTTCCTGTGGGCCAGCTGTCTGACTGGCACCATCCATGAGCCTCCTGTGCGTCACTAACCAACCTTTTTCAACCTTTTGTCGAAGCTTCTGGAGTGGACTTCGGGGGCTGACCTGTGTATTAGAATGTGTATTTTACAGGAAAATCATGACCGCTTATAACAATATCTAGGAGAGTGCTCTTGGAGAACAGGTTATCTTCGGTTCTGGAGCTGAACAGACTTGA
Organism: Olivaichthys viedmensis; assembly: GCA_028565825.1. Lineage (NCBI taxonomy): Eukaryota > Metazoa > Chordata > Actinopteri > Siluriformes > Diplomystidae > Olivaichthys > Olivaichthys viedmensis. The sequence continues at coordinate 16,916,561 of JAOUQW010000001.1, forward strand.
AACAGACAGCAGCCGGATTTGTGTGCAGAGAGGACACTACTGTGCTTAGATTTAAGGACTCTAGAGCAGAATACCTTTGGGGGGGCGGGCTGCTCTGACTCTGTTGTCTTTGTCTGACTCGCATGTCTTTGCACACATGCACATGGAAATGTGCATGTGTGGAGTAGAAGAATCATCCAGATGAACAAGTGATTCCATGCATGGTGAGTAACTCATTTAGGCTGATTCACTGTAATTTTGGGAGATGTTACACAAAGGAACAGGATATTTTTAGAATCCAGTTATATGAACGTTTATTTCTTATGGTCTGTGGAAATGTTTGCTTACTTGCTCTAGCTGTTCTTTAGTCTCGAGACCTATTTAAGTTTTCGTTTGCTCTCAGACATCACTCTGTCTAAACAAGTTGCATTTTAAACTGAAAGACATCGTAAGTCAGGGTAGTTTTGTTGTTTGCATCATTGGTTACTTTGACATGTTTAAAAAAGTTTCATATGTCCAGTTTCTTGGTAGATTCTCTGCCACTGTGCCAGTATTGTAATTAGCTGCTATTAATATTTCAGGGCAAAAGTCTCCATTTACATAGTACAGTTGTATCTTATTTCGCTGTATGTTCCATTGTGTGGTGGTATGATGCCTTAACAGGAATAGCAGCTAAATGTTACAGTGATGTTTCTGGGGATAAATAGTTGTCTATTTTCACCTTTCGTTCATCTAATTTATAATCTCACAAACACATTTATCTGTTCTGTAAAGAGATTACATTTTTTATAACTGAATTAATTGACTTTGTCATTTGCCATTGCTGTTTTTCCAGTAATATGATCTGTTCCAGAGGGTTTTATCAAATTGAAATCACTTTTGACTAAAAAAAAAAAGGTGCCAGTCCTTTGCTTTGGAAACACAATAAATCAATCATCTAGTTCATGCCTATGATACTTCAGACCTATTTAATTCTGCGTTCTGTTTAGTCTCAGGGTTGGCACATTTCATTAAACCCTGAGATTTAAAGTTACAAAACAATATAATAAAGCATTTGTCATAATTTAAAAAAAGACTATATATTGTTGGAACAGACATATTTAGGGCGGTAAAAATAAATATTTAGACATATATTTTGTATATGCCAGTCTTCTATGTGTTTTTCTTCCACCTGGCTCCAAAGCACTCTACCAATCCCATTCCTGAGTGTGCAGGCCTCAGTTCATGTCTAGAACAACCTGGACGGTACGCAGTTCTTTATCTGGGTCTCCATATTTTACTCATCTTACCCATAACTGATCAGTACTTATCTAATATTGATGGCACAATATTGGCTCATCCTGAAGTGGCAGCATGAGAATGCTAGTTCTTTCTTGTGTCTTTGTAAGGTGTATTAAAAATATATATATCATAAATTATATTTATTTGTGACCATTGTCAATTATTGTTAAGGAAAACAAGTTTGTGCTTTAGTGCCAAATGTTAGTCCAACAAACTTTTTGTCATTGAATGTAATTTGTGACATTTGATTGACTCCTTGAGATACACAGAGCAAAGAAAGAGAAGTGCACAAGTGTGTCGCAGCCTAACTGTCTGTCTGCCTGTCTGTAATTTTCAACACTACATGATGATAATGCCTTAAACTGGTAAACCTCATAATATATGTATATGTCCCTACTGAAGCATATACAGGGTTCATGCGCAGGTATAAAAAGTCTGGAAAAGTATGGAATTTAAAAGGACTTATTTCCAGACCTGGAATTCTGGATATTCTGTTGTCAAAGTAATAAAGACTCAAGACACTAGAGTTCTAAATCCATTGTCCTTTGACATTTCTGAACTTACGCAGCCTCCCTAATGCATATCACAATTCATGTTCCTTTTCCTGATACAGTTAAAGACATTTAAAAATGGCAAGGAATCGAACATAGAAATTTTGGAAAGTTTAGAAAATCAATCTGGTTAAAAGTCTGGAAAATCAATTTTGCCTCCAAAGTTTCTTTTCCTGTTGCTTTGTTTCTCGCTTTGGCAAGAGAACATGAAATACATTAGATTTGTTTCGAACATTTTTGTTAACCAATAATACATATGATTAAATTAAGTTTTACTATCATGTGTTATTTATTGTAGGGAAACTAAAGAGTAAACACGTGGCCATTTGTCTGACATTGCAAATGACCAACCACAGCCCTTTCCCGGAGCCCAGCAGATAACATGCAGTGGTATCTTTTTTACTCCCCACTAATTCCTTCAAACATAACTCTGGAAAAACTTTTAAAAACACGATGCTATGAACATTTTTCAGACCACTGACTATATATTGCTCTGAAAAGTTCATTGAGTTACGGTGTTCAAAAGTTTGTTTTCTTGGCGCTCAGAAGTGTGTATACATGGAAGTGCAAATAGCCAATCAGATAGCAACCTGCAAGATCCTGAAGGCCAGCTAAATGTATAAAAGGTATCAGAGCCTTCGTGGGCTGTGGGCGGAGCGTCTGAGGCTGAGACTACAGCTCTCCTGCAAAAAAGGTATTTAAAAAAAGTATCAGTATTGAACAGTATTTTCAACGGTATGGGTACCAAAAAGTTTGAAAAGGTTCCCGTCCCTATGATCAGGTGGATTAGGTTTAATAAAATAAAGTTGAAAGTAAACTCCTAAAATCTAGGTCAATCTCCAGCAGTAGGCTTGAGCAACCCTGCCACAGTCAAAGTAATAATGCAAAACTAAAGAACTAAAGGATAGGATTCTGCACTGTTTTTTTTCTTTTCTTTTCTTTCATTTCCTGCTATAGCTTTGGCTGTGGCTAGACTGAGTCATATTATTTACCATTTACTATATCTTTTTCAAGGATCAGTGACTGTGCACCATCTTATTAGAAAGTATATTATTTTCTCCACAGGAACCTCCCAGTGAGTCTTATTGGGTCATTCAGCTTAATGGCAGCGTTATCTGTATTATGCAGTGTGATATTGTTATATAAAGCATTGTGTACAATAATAATATTCTTGCTAAATGCTGTTGTATTAGACAGGAGCAGTAAAGGGCTATCAGTAAATAACAGCTATAACAACAGTGACTTGCTCTGCTAATAAATGCAACATGCCATTAGGTATGTCTTATAAACATCACTTTTGAAATGGCTACATGATGGAAAATGGCAAGTCAAGTGGAACTTTTAGAGCGTAAGCGTATAGGATTTTCCAAATTAAAAACATGCTGAAGGGATGTATTTGGCAGTGTTTTTATTTGTTTTTAGACTGATGGGGAAAAAATACAGTGTTTTTATCCATCTACCACGCCTTCTCTTGTAAAGGAACTATACGGGGTGGGGGAGCAGAGATGCAATGAGAGACCTACTTTGAAAAAACATTGAACATTGGCATAGCATCAATGGCCTGTGAAACACACTCTACTTCTGTAAGCAAGAAAATTTGGCATTTGGAAAAGCTGAAGGGCTTGAATCCCACATGATGTGTTTATTGAAAAAAAAAAAAGCCATCACTTACCCAGTTACTTCAGACTAGAACGATTCTAGTGTTGCAGCTCCATATACTGCAGATCTCTGATGTGTGTGTATCTATCTGCCTTTCTTCATGAGGGAAACTTCCACAGGGATGCTTATTTTAACAAGGTTTGTTTTCACTGATTTTGGCACACGAGTAATCGCCTCCCACTGTGAACGGGCTCATTAAAGCTGCAGGGATCTGCATGTCTGTATCAGAATGACAAAGTTGTGTGTTTTTGATTCTGATTTTAAAAATGAGAGGAATTTGAACAATCCCAAAAGAGAAGGGCAGGGTTTGATAACTAGCCTTTTCACCTCATGTTACTTAAACTCCATTTCATTGGAACAGCCTGTCCCTGTAAGATGATACCCCAGGAATTTCTTTCAATTGCTAAACTTTCTTTATATTCACAGAAGCTTTGGCATTCCCATAGCTAGACATTATTACCACACATAGAAGGATGTTAATGAAATGCCTCTGCCTGTATTTTACAGAGAACGTGTAATTTTATAATATGTGAGAAGGACATCATACCAAAAACCAGCTTGCCAACACCAAACTCTAACCCAACGCAAACCCCATTGTTTCTGTGAGACCCTCTTTCTATATCCTCTTAACTTTAGTGAAAGGCTTTTAAGTTGGGCTCTTATTAGTGTGCTGCCCTAAGCCTGACAGATTTAGGGCACAGAGAGCAGATAGTGGTCATGAGCAAATCTCCAGAAGCAGTGCTGGTTTTAAGACGACATGGCAAACAGACTTTAGAGACTTCTTCTGTTTTGCCGCTACTTTAAAGAAACATATGTGCAGCCAGAGACGTTTGTTTCCAATCAAACACATGCTGTTGTCAAATCTTTTCGGATATGTGCTCAAACAGTATGCGGAATTGTCAGATTTAAATGTTTTCTTTTTTTTTATTCTCTTTGGAAAGTACAAATTGATATTTGACACTCTTGCGAAGATGGAGGACTTTTAATTTCAAACACTCTCTTTCTCCCTTTTTCTTTCTCTCACTCTTTATCAGTTGCCCAACTTTAGCAGCTCTCATCTTCCTATAATTTTTTTTTAATATTCATGTTGGGCGTGAGGAGCCATGGGACTAACAGTAGAGCCAGAGATCAATTACCCTGTGCAGCAGCCCAATCAATCCTCCCTCATTTGCAATTCCTACCTGTTTTAAAAAGGCCTGTTCTTTAAAGTGATGGGCATAATTATGCTGGAGGATTAGAAAGCGAGGGAAGAGGATATTTTTAATCGAGAATTGAGAATGTAGAAGATTCCTTCTGCGGGAGATACTGATGTAGTGCTACATTCCAGGCTGCCAGTTGTAACAAGAGTTCTTCCCATCTTTTCTGGCCTGGTTGATGACGAAGTGAATGTTAGAGAAGACGATAAAGGATTCCATCTATCTACACGCCTCATCTTACGCATGCTTAAGTGTTGCAGAAGCTGTAATGCAGCTGTAAGTGTTCAGGAGTCAAGATCCCTATGACACTGACAGAACATGACGTATACCTCAGATTCTTCTGTATTCTCTGTGTAGCAAACCCGGTGGTCACAAATGTTCTACTTTTATTCGCTTAACATAAGTCTATCAAAACATGCATTTGCTAAATGTTTTGGCAAAATGACCCTCGTGTACTTGGACTCGGCGATTAGTAATTTCTATGGAAACACACACAACGCTTTAACGTTTTTCAGATTAAAAGCTAAACTATACTATGTATTATGCAGTCAGTGATAGAAAATTTTGGAAATGTTGATAGACATAATAGAGTTAAATCATGACTTTATACTTCAAACTACTTCAACTGTGGTTGCCTCTGCCGTTGTTTTGGTTAAGTTTATTTATAACCTGATATCACCCACTGTTACGTCAGAGCTTTCAGAAAATTCTGAGTTTCCAACTGGTATTTACGAGTTGGATGAAGACATGAACCCTTTTTACAAATTAATTACTGTAATTCCGTGAACGCACTATAATTATCCAATTAAATATAAGGTGTTTTATTTTGCATGTTAGTGCACTATGTAGGTTCTAGAACGCCATTATGTTGTTATTCCCTATGTAGTGAGGACATATAGTGAACAGGGAGCTATTTGGGATTTGTCCTAATCGTATGTTGGAGGGGCTTAAATTAAAATTAAAATATATTGCTGCATAAAGACAAGTTAAAGATGGCAGATTCATCTGGATGGGGGGCGGGGGGCAGGTGTTGGTGGTGGTGCTAGTCCTCCACAATTTATCTAGTGAAATGACAGCTTTACTATCAGTGAGTGGTCCCCAAACACCGATCTGCTTCTCCCTGGCCTTGATGAAAAGCAGCTTTTGATCAGCACTTAAGGACTTGAAGGCAAATAGGAAAGACGCATATCCTGTGTAAATGCATTTCTATTTATGTGTTTATTGTCCATGTCCATACTGGCACACCTACTTACCACTCCACACCTGCTTCTGTGTTCAGGGTGAGTGATGAATGACATTATGCCATTGGACAGAATCGAGCCATTAGATATTCATTGCAGATTATTCATTCATGTGTGGCAATTATGGCTGTCAAGAAGATAATGCATAAAATAGACAGAAAGTGTAAGTCTGCATAATATTATTTATTGTGTAATTTTTTATTGTGTTGATTGGGGGGGGGGGGGGTTGTTTTTTTTAAAGTGCACAACAATTGCTCTCATGAAAGCCATCAGTCAATTCATAATCTCTTTAACTAAATCTTTCTGGAACTAGTGCATAAAAAGCAGAAAAATAACCTTTTAATGTCAACCTGTGTTCAGATGGAAAGGATTGCCTCACTTTTTTCTTTGTTCCTTTTTTCTCAAGTGACAGGCGTTCAAATGGCATTTTTTCACGCCCCCAAAGAGGTGCATGAAAAATGAAAGTAAATACTCTATGTGACAGGTTTCTCTTTGAAATTGCAGCTCTTCAGTTTGTCATTGCAAGCTAAATTGAAAACAGAGGAGTCTGGAAACCTTTGATATGCTGCAGAGTGTCACGCAGTTAAAAAAGGCCTTGAAATACACCATGTCAAACAGCTGGCAGGCAGCCCTGGAGAACACCTGATAAACTGCTTTATCACTGCTGACTGTGCAAGTCTCCCTCTTGGAATGTTTTGCTCATCACGATTCAAACGGAATAGTCATTTTCTAAGAGTTGTCTTTTTGGCAGTTGTGCCGCTCCGGCGACTGCCTTTTGCTTATCAGTTGAAATATGGACAAAGACCTTTCTGTTATTAAAAGTTATGAACAGGCAGCTCTTGCGCTTTGGGTCCATATATCGTTAAGTCTGCCTAAGGTCCCTTTCTCCAAATTTCCTAGCAGAATATCCCCCAATCCAGCTCATGAGCACTTAAGGAAGTGGCAGGCAGTGCTTTGACAGCTGTGTGTGGAACATGGTTTGCTGCAGCTTGTAAACAGTCATTAAATCCTGCCTGTGCTGCATGGCACAGAGTAAACAGACTCGCACGCATACTTGGTATGGTAGAGGCTGACAGTCGCATTAAGAGCTTGGATTCTTTTACCAAACATTTTATTTAAATTATTGTCTTCAAATGATCATTTTGTGGCCTCCTCCCATACTTTTCCCCTGCAAGGACTGGAATGTCTTGAAAATGGCATAATTGTGCAGAAAAGCGCATTTTCAAAATACCATCTCCTTTGTATAAGTCTCTGCTTTGATCTCTCCAGAGTAAATATGTTAAAATTAATGATTTAGAAATGATCTATGACTGCATAGTGCTCAATTGATTTTCCATAAGTGCCCAAACAGGAGTAAAGAAACAGTAGTAAAATGTTTAGGGACTGGAGGATGATGGCTGCTTTACATAAGCTGTCATCTGATTGCTCTCATAGCCTCATACTTCCCTTCCCTTTAACCTTTTTATTATAACTATCTCTTTTTAATACAGCATTTCTGCTTCAGGTTGAAAGGCACACCCTCTGCTTTGTGGATCTGCACATTGCCACAGTGCAAGCGAGGGATCAAACTTGCATCAGAAATTGTTGAAACTCTCTGTAATAAGTTCCCCTGAGTGGCTTCAGCCAATCAGAGAGCTTGCCCCCGACTCCTGTTCTCCATTAAATAGTTGGTGATGTGAAGTTGCCTTTGCCGCTATAATACCAGCGTTATTTTTATAAGCCTTCCGAGAAGAATCATAAACCTAGCGAGACAAGAAGCAAGAATTTTTCGTGGATATGAATTTGGATCTACAGTATGAAATGAATAGTTGTCAGTAATCATTTCTGGCATGGCTCAAGCAATAAAGACATTTATTTAGTTTCATGCCACATTCTCTCTTGCTTTGTTTTGGCTCATCGTGTTGCTTGTGTAATGAGGCCCCCTACTGGCTGAATGCTGCACATTACACTGCACTACGGTGTAGAGACACAGATCATCTATCTGTCTTTGGCTGTGTCCATCCATTTAGTGTAGACTGTATTGTTGTGCCATGTGAATTCTTAGCTGGTCACGTGGCTGATGACTGAGAGCTAATAATGCATTTCTGTTCATTTCATTTAGCCGTCAGTTGCTACATGCATCAGGTAATCTAATGGGATAAAACACCTTGGGTGAGATTGTTTTCTTAATGACTAAACCTATTTTATATTTTTCCAAATAACTGCATCATAACGGAGACGGAGAAATAGCACAGTGTCACACAGTGGAGGACCACTGAGGACTGATGTACAGAGCATGAAATTAGGCCACATTGTCTGATTACTGGAAAATACATCATGACAGAATCGCACGGCACTGGAAATTGCTTTGTAGTGGTTTATTGGTTTGACAGCCGTGGCTAAAAGCCTGTCCCTGTGAATCTTTGTTCCATCTGCCTGCATGCATGTGTGTTTGTATGTGTTTGTATTAGTGTGAGTGTGTCTGTGTGGAGGGGACAGTCATTTTTCATCAAGGTGCCTTAGAGAGTCTCAGACACCTCACACAGCTCACACAACTCAGCCAGTCACCCGGAAGAGGAGAGGCAACATTATTTGGGATTGTGGGTGAATTTCATATGGCCTTTGTATTGGCGTAGAAAAGCAGCTCCTCAGGGAGCCGAAACCTCTCTTTCATCGTAAACATGTCCAAGAAGAGAGAGATCTGGTATCCCGAGTGCCACACTGGGAAGGATAATACTTTATTCTTGGGATGAAAACACTACAGGTTATGCTGTGGAAACAGTTGCCCATTTGGGACTTGGTCAACTAGAGTACAGAAGGAGATATAAGTTGTGTTATTCACTTTCAAATGCTAGGAAGTTAAAATGTATTGTGAAATGGGCTTCCAGGACATCCCACACAACAAACCCACCAATGCATCTTGATATCTTCAAATACACGTTTAATTGCATACCACTTTCCATCACAAGTTTGCTGTGTACTAACTGTACACATCGTAGTGCATCAACGCAACACAGCATTGTGCAATCATATGAATGGTTCTTCACCACTATCACATCAACAAATCTTAATCAATCATATTATCACGATCACCATATTATGTCAGTGCAGGCATGTTTCTGATTATAAGGCTTCAAACAGATTCTGAACTATATGACAAAATTATATCATTAATGTGATAAATTACAATACACTCACAATACTTATTTTATTTATTTATTTTTTAAGATATTGGGTATCGTCTCCATTGTTACTCACAAAAACAAGTAGATGATTGGACGTTAAAATATATTTTTATACTGAATGTTCCCTCCTTTTCTTTGTTAAATGATTGATTTTTGTAGACATTAAATAAAAAGTAACACTGAGCTCATAGTTTTCACAAGTTTTTTTTCCATGTGGCACTATTGGCACTCTGTTAGCAACCCCAAATATTGTGATAAACTGTATATTGTGTATCATGAAAATGTTTTCTAGTATCATGATATATGATATGATATTATATCCCCACTCTTACTAGCCGTTGCATGGCATGGAGTTGTTGGCGCATGGTTACAAATGCAGCCCTCTTCCACGAAGTTTAAAATCCAAATGTACCCTAAATCTTCGACACCTATAATTCAAGGAAAGCTTTTTATTTATTTATTTTTAATTAAATTTTTCATTAAGTGTTTAAACATTTCTGAGAACAATATCCTTCTGTGTGGGGGTGTGGGTGTGTGTGGTTGGGTGTGTGCGTGTGTGTGTGTGCTGACCTGTGCTGCTCTGAATGGTCCGGACTGTGGTGGTGGTCCTTGGTGGTGATGTGGGCAGT
>JAOUQW010000001.1:16953546-16964758 GCA_028565825.1 Olivaichthys viedmensis
ATTATCCCTCCTCCACCAAACTTTACTGTTGGCACTATGCATTCCGGTAGGTAGCGTTCTCCTGGCATCCTCCAAACTTAGATTCGTCTATCAGGCTGCCAGATAGTGAAGTGTGATTCATCACTCCAGAGAACACGTTTCCACTGCTCCAGAGTCCAGCGGCGGCATGCTTTACACCACTCCAGCCGATGCTTGGCATTGCACATAGTGATCTTAGGCTTGTGTGCAGCTGCTCAGACATGTAAACCCATTTCATGAAGCTCCCGACGCACAGTTCTTGTGCTGATGTTGCTTCCAGAGACAGTTTAGAACTCTGTAGTGATTGATGCAACAGAGGACGGGCGATTTTTTACGCGCTACGCGCTTCAGCACTCGGTTTGCGTGGTCTACCGCTTCGTGGCTGAGCTGTTGTTGCTCCTAGACGCTTCTATTTCACAATAATAGCACTTACGGTTGGCCGGGGCAGATCTAGCAGGGCAGAAATTTCCCGAACTGACTTGTGGCAAAAGTGGCCACCTATGACAGTGCCACGTTTAAAGTCACTGAGCTCTTCAGTACGACCCATTTTACTGCCAATGTTGGTCTACGGAGATTGCATGGCTATGTGCTTGATTTTTATACACCTGTTAGCAATGGGTGTGGCTAAAACACCTGACTCAATAATTAGAAGGGGCGCCCACATACTTTTGGCCATATCAGTCTGTTGATATTTCCTGTTACTGTTTCAGTTTTGCTTATTGCATGCGAGTTGTTTTTGTTTATACTTCATATTAAACACTGCGATTACACAGCTTTTTTTGAAGCTGCATTTTTGTAAACAGTTTAATTTTAAACAAACACCTGTTTTCTTCATACCTATGCTTTGGTCTATATTATGAAACAATCTCACAAGCAATCTGCGTTAGCGCTAATGTTATTTTATATTCGTCTATTTCTTTCTTATTTGTGTAAATAATAGGTAAGATCATGGTAAAACATATAAAACATTTTTCACTGGTGTAGGTCCTGCTCGCAAACACCTTCTGCAAAGATGCTTACTTCAAAAACAACTACTGGATGACTCAGCTGCAAAAAAGTGAGTACAACACAAAGCAGTAACTGAGACCAGGCCTGGTGCACTTTATAGCGCTGAAAGACAAAGCTCCAGCATGTAGAGCCTCCTACCACAAGTCACTCAGCAACACTACATACTCTCCCAGTTACACTCAGCCTAATCGTTTCAACTGCGTAAGACACCTTCAGTCCGTTCTGCAAAATTAATTGCTTTTGTCAGTAATTAGTGTTATATTCATTCCAGATTCCCCAGAGAACAATGACGCCAACATTAAGAAGATTGCCCAGGAGGTCCTGGAAAAGCGGGCATATACCTGCTCCCACCCTCTTGAAAGAACATACTAAATTGGCACTTGTCTCTTCAGATGCGACTGTAGTCCAGCATTCTGATTGGGTCCTTGGCACTTGGTGGCTGGTTTGGGCCATATTAGCAGTGTTGGAAGGTCTTGGTTTTGCCCTACTCCATCCACCCATCCTTCCACTCCTCCATTATGCTTGGTCAAAGCCACTCTCCCTTCTTTATATAGGAGTGTTAATTTAACTGTATATACATACTAACCACCTTGATTTGATTAAACAGTGTCATGATGTCGTAAATACTGAGCTTGGATCTCCATATTTTACAAAACATAACCTTATTATCAATTGATCATCACTGTGACTACATTTCTGGACTGATGAATTTACTTTTTTTTCACTTGACAAAGATGTTTATACGATGCCACCGAAGTGCTTCTTAATTCACAATAGCTCTAAAGCTGAAGTTCTGCCAGCTTTTTTACTTCATGTGCACAGTGACCCTGTTGTAGGTCCTCATTTCGATGACATTTTGCTTGTACTGGGTGTTGGCCAAATCTGTGTATATCTTGGTGGTATTCTGAGGTTTTTGAAAGACGTGCAAACTTTTTTCTTCATCTGTAAGAGGTAGTGCAGCTTGCTTGTGTTGAAAGGAGTGTGGCCTCCAGTAACATCTGTTTAAAAAAAATTAAAAAAATCTTAATTTCTTCCAGTTAACTAGTTTAGTTTATTCTTACCCTTTGAGAAAACTAATCAGCCTTGATAAAAGATTTTTCTTAGTTATTAATTCCTAGTGACTTACTCTGGAAGTCAATGATCTAAACCAGGATTGAAATCAATCATTACTCACCCAAACTGGGACTTGCTGTGTTGGCCAGTGTGTCTTGCATTGGTGTGTGTGTCCAGTGTTTGGCTGTGGTTCTCTCTTTCTGCCCTCTGTGTGATGTATGTATTAGTATACGGCATGGGCTGTAAAAAGAACACAGTGGATTAACTGTTCCGTTTCTGATGTGTGACGGTTCAAAGAGGCCTGTGTTTGAGGTACGTCAAATCATTAACAATTATAAAGATAAATAATTTCAAATTCGATGGTCTACGTGTGCCTTTTGTTTAAGCTTCTCTAACTTTGTCCATTTGCCTTCCTTCATCTTTCTGCATTCCTTATTTAAAGGCATCTCAATACGATAATTCATTCACTATATAGCCACCCACTGACCCTTTTGCTTACTCATGTAACTGGATTATTACCGGTACATAATCAATTACATGTTTCTATACATAAAAACATCATTGAAAAGTGTTAGGTAAGTGTTGGTTATGTAAACCTGTACCATTGATGCCCTCCATGCTCTCAGAGAATGCTTCATGGGCTTGTCCTTCAGCAGATCATGTAGTTTGTCCAAGCCTGCTCTTCTCATATGGCACGTGAACTCTGGGACTCGACTGCTGCTTGTGGAGTCCTTATCAGGCAAGAGCTTTGTCAGCCATTTGGCATACTGAGCTTGTGCAGCTTGAAGCTTCTCCTGATGCAGAGCTTCTCCTAGACGAGGGCAGGAAGCAGGGTAAGTAAACATTTAGAAAAAGTGGATTGTTTTAATAGAAGCTCATTCGCATTGGTGTGGTGAGAATTTTACCTGCCAGGTGAATAGTGATTGGGGGTAATGGACTTAAAACAGCAGGTGGTTTTCTGTAAAGCTCAAAGTCCTCGTGCCGTTTGCTCCAAGGCCACGTCGTCCTGTTCAGGACAGGTCCAAGTATGTTTTCATGGAGAACGTTCTCTCTCCAGGGCTGTTCGTGGTGGACAAACATTTACAAATTCGAAATTCTGTGTTAAATGTACTTCCAATATTTGCATTCAGATAAGCGCAGTCATATAGATGAGACATTCCTAAAGATAATAGCACAAGACTTTCTGTCATATACTTTATATTCCAAGACGTATTTGGGCAGTTGCCTTGTATTCCTTTGTGTACAATAAATTCAGTGGATCAGATAAAGCCAGTGCCTTGGAGAGGCCTGGTCATCTGGTTAAACCCACTGCAGCTATCTATCAATCTGCATTAGCCGTGTCACATTATAGGCAACCAAATACCCACTTAAGCTCAGAGGCTCTTTAAAGAGGTGGGTGTGGTAGAAAAGCAGCATTAAAACTCTATATTCTTGCACAAGCACTCAGGAATGCCCATAAACACGCAATTGTTTCTTGTGAGGAACACAACAGGGATGAAACTTGACACTCGTGAGGGGTTAACACTGAACATGCATGACCATGAAGGCACCTTTCTAAGCTCTTTCACCCGAGCCTCGTCTGGCCGGTTGGGGTGCTGGTTGGACTCGATACTATCCTTGAAGCCAGGATAGATGAAGCCATTCCAGTTACGCCAAGCACGGAACCTGGCCTCTGAGCCCTTCCGCTCAGCCTCTATATCCACAGGGTCTACTGTGAAGGAATGGTAATGTTGGCTATAGGTGAACCTGCGAGCTGGCTCCTGGAACAGATGTACAGTAAGTCATGTGACCAAGCATGCCATTCAGTCGCACATTTTACAGCAGTCCCAATTAAAGAGTAACTAGAATGTACTCGTTCAATATCACTGCCTTTACAAGGTCCTGAAACGCAATTTACAGTTTTGTGTCTTACCAGAGCTCTGGTGGTGATAAAGAAAATATAATATCACAAAACATTTGAGTGTCTTGTATGTTTCTTTTCATTCTCCTATCCTGACCTTTGCCATCTCCTTATGCAGTAGCTCCTTCGCCAGAGTGGTGCAGTTCATTGTCTGAATACTGTAGTTGTGGGCAGACTGACAATCATCCACTTTAGCTACTACCACCTTTGGCTTTAGCTTCTGTAAAACACTGCTTGCTTTGTGAATATCCTCAATGTTTGCCTAAAACGGAGGCAAAAAGATGCATAATTTTATGTCTTACTGGACATAACCTCTGTTATAATTAATGATATGAACATTCATACCTGTACAAAGTTTTTTGTGTGAAGTTCTTGATTTGTTTGACACTGTTTCCATGCCAGATAATCTTTATTGAAGTTGTCAATGGGTGTATATGTCCTCCTCCGTGATGCATGGTGATCCAAAATATCAGTTGTGTCTCTGGTATCTGGCATTAATCTCTCCACTCCTCTGTTAGGAATAATTCTAAACTCTTTGCTCAGGCTATGAACCATTATGGCTAACGGGAACAGGTTGTTTTGAACCACTTCTTCAAGCTTCCTGACTTGGCAGAGGTGGTTTATTCTAAACCAGAGAAATTAAATAAAAGTACAACAGATAATTTTGCTTCAAACAATTATCCCATGCCGTAAGCATGCAATCCTGATTGCACTCCTCATTCCAATCATGCCAATGAAAATATCTATCACTTAGCACAATAGTTACAAAGTGTTGACAATACATTAATCTCTGCAATTATAGTAGGAGAAAAACTTTTTCTATTGTATTTTTATCAAATAGTTTTTCATGTGGCAAAATTCCTCAACATAAGTCTAGTTTACTTGACGTGCTACTACTTAACATTTTAAAATGACTGAGAAAGCTTTAATAGAAATGTTTGTGTGTGTGTGTGTGTGACTTCTCTGAGGCAGTACCGTAACATGGCCTGTAGGCAGGTGTAGGAAACAGTGTCTCTGACATACACCAGCGGCTGCCTCATGATGGTCTCTAGTGGCTCGTGGAGATGAATTGTACTCAACCCGACCTCCAGAGTGTCATAGAGCCTTTTTGAGAAGCTCAAACCTGAGTTATAAAGAACTGTGACCTGCTTCTCTACATCCTCATCCAATCTGCAAAATAACAAATCATTCTAGAGACTCATACATAGGAACAGCTTCTCTTCTGAGAGTATAGCTTCAGTAACTAAGCAATATCTTACTTTATAGGCACTGTTTCCCAGAGCTTTTTGATTGCTTTTTCCTTTAGTCCCTCCAGAACAAAAAGGTGTACAGACTGATCCAGGATATGAAATCCTGTTAAAGCATCCAGATTTTTGCTTTCTCTTTCTATGGCATTCATTATGTGACCATGTAGGATTCTTTGAGCTGTTTCCTCATTGTAGGAATCTAGTTGGAAAGCCACTGCGTTGATTCTAAGAATTTCAGACCTCAATTTGTTCAGGACGTGAACATTGTTGTATTTGAAGATGTAAATGATGCGGCCAAAGGGGCAACGTCCTTCACTTTTGTCATGGTGAGGATCTAGTGGGTATGCTATCTCGACCTGCACCTTGAGCTTGGAGTTTGCTTTGAGGTAATGACCGATTGGCATAGAGCTGTCCTGGGATCCATCCAGAGGACCTGCTGTCTCAGGCTTATTGTTCCCCCGTTCATTCTTCTCACTGCCCAACCATTTCCCTGGATGGGAACCCCTTATAGGTAGGCTGAGTTTCAAACACCTGTGTCCTCTAAGGAGATCAGAAAGGTTTAGCTTGGCAATGCCATATGGGTCACACAGTTTACTTTTCTCCCTAAAAGAGTTGTAGGTTGTGTGTTTAGTATTGACGAGAGCTGTGCTAGCTAATTTGTCGTCGTTTGGCTCTGTGCCAAAAATTGCTGGACTAATAGGAGGTTCTTCAGCTTTCTTATCACGGTCGTGGACCTCGATCTCTAGCGGTGGGCCCCTGAGGAACTCCAGCACCTCTTCAGTGCTTAGAAGGCCAGTGAGGATCACGTTCACATCTTTGAAACGTATGTTTGAACCGTGGTGCAGCCCTTTGGTCCTGTGTGCAGGCATGTCGTGGAACTTGTACTGGCAGTAAACGGACATGCATTTTTGCTGTAAATGCAAAGAGAATATAAATCAAATCCATGCAAAAAAAATTATGAATAACATTTTTTGCTCACCTTACAATGTCATTCATCATTTCATTCTAAAAACCTCAAATGCAAAATGAAGGAAAACAAAATGTTGCTTGCTATCAAATATCTAAACAACATTCAACAAATGCTTTTAGTTCAATTAAATGTATAGTTGCGATCTTGGCAGGCTAGCTGAAGCTTGCTGTTTTGAAACTCAGAATTCAAACACAGCCCCTCCCTTCAGTGTTCCCTCCAAAGCCACATCCCAAAACACATGCAAAGGCCAGAATGCCTGAATGCTAATGCAGGAGGAGGAGCTTTCTGAATCGACAGGCTAGTAGAGATGCCTCCATGTCCTGATTGGTTGGATGTTGGTGGTTCACAGCATTTGTCTCCTGTTTACAGAGACCCTCTTTTATTGACAGCTGGCAGAATGTGAGGAGCCAAATATTACATAAAGTGTTCTGACTTAAGTCACTGACCACACCTTTAGGTCTATGTGAAAATTTAATTACAGAAGCACCGGCTTTAAGTAATCCAATAAAAAAGCCTGATGTAACAGACCTGAAGCTCATAAAAGGGAACAGGAGAAGAGGGCAGAGAAAAAGCTGACAGGATAGTGATGGTCAGCGGGTTGAACTCAGCCTTGAGCTCTTCAGACATAAGCGGCTGGTCCAGAGTGATGCTGCACAAGCCTTCAGACCCTCTTCCACAGCGAAACATCAAGCTGTCTGTCAGTGACGTCTCTCCTGGCACATGGACCAATACAATTCATGGTTAAAGAGGCAGGAGAAGCGCTATTATAATTTAATATATGAATAACACATTAGAACAATCACACTGATGAGTAGTGTCAAGAACATCAAAGTGGTTCTCTCCGAATTGCAGTGCTCTGGTTACAATAACTGGCCGTTAGCCACCTTAAAATGGTTTGGATAATTTCATTGCTTTCACTGGCATTATTTATAAACAGGTATTGCAAAAATTATACCCTTAATTGGCTGGCCTAAATAAATGCTGCATTTGCAAACTTGGTTTTTAAGCAGTGAACTTCTTTGTATGGACACTTAATGACACTTAACTGTCTTAATGTCCACTTTTCTTTATTTTAAATTTTTACTGTCAATAAGCTAGGTAAATTCTACTGTTTTTAGATATCTTTTAGTAGTAATAGTATTGTGTAATAGCCTGCATCCTTCTCAGCCTCACAACGAAAGTAGCGCCATGTGATTTGTCTGGCTTCATTTTATACGAGCGAGGCTGAACTATTTCCCAAGTGAAAGCTTTCATCAGAGGCTCCTGCTGTGGCTCGGAGTGGGACACATCAAAAGCCGAGCGAGCAGTCGGCTGGTTTAGACTGGTGCCATTCCACAGCCAATTAGAGGCCTTGGAAACCTGGGCCCCGCAGGGTGGCCATTCTCCCAGATCCACCCCTACAGTGCACAGGAAGAGCAGAACAGAACCTCCCCCCAACCTCCGAAACCCCCACTGCCCTCCAAACACTTTTACACCACGTTACATAAACATCCCACTTGCTGACAGGAAACACATGGCTGAACTGCATAAGGGAGACGAATGCAGCTGATCAGTCTTTTGGCTGCTCTTAGTGGCTTTAGCTGTAGAAAAGGCTAGCTAGAAGCTAATGGCCAATTTTTGAACGTATGCTTACAGCACTGATAGGAAATGCTGAGCCCTGTCAGCCCTGCACCTTACACAAACTTAGCCCTGGACTTTACTGAGTACCTGCAAGAAGACACATGGCATTGAGCTCCACCATGGCGATGCCATTTTTGCGAATGTCCTCCGTCTCTGCTGTATTCTCATAAACAGTTTTATGAGCTGGTTTCATCTTGGACACCACTAAGCTCTTGTCCTTCAATGAGCTACTCTTCATAGGAGCTGAATGGCGAAAATAGCACAAATATTCTTAAATATTCATGATGACTTAAAGCTTTGAAATTTGGAGAGCAACATTTCAGGCATTTCAGAGTTAATGATGTCTAAAGTTAAGGATTCACAACTTTGCTGTTTAAGCTTATGACAGACAAATGAACTTCAATAAATGTAACTGCATTGGTTTGCATTTTATTTATTTCTTCATTATTTTTAAATAGATGCACGTACGGATGCTTGTAGTGTTCTTGAGGCCTTTAGCACAGCGATCTAATGATCGTTTCTGTGCTAACTTTGACACTGCCAAGTCCTTTTCTTGATCCGCAGGGCCTTCAGGCTTATTGCTCTTTGGATCAGCAGTTTCAGGATTCTGCTCTCCTCCATAACTAGGATATCTAACAAATATGTAGCAGGTTTCTTTAGACTGGTTTTGTGGATAGATATCATGCCTGGTGCTAAACTGGAAGAGTTTAATACAGAACTCCCAATAACAGTGTAACTTACTCCCAATCTTCTGCATACAGACTATTCACATTAAACCATAATAAAAATGCTAACAAATGCAGACAATATTGGATGTTAAATGTTAAAGGGCTTTAGAGGAAACCCACCATGCTTGCAAATATTTGTTCCATTCCTGCACCTAATACACCTGGGCAAGGTAAAAGTAGTTACTTTTAAGGCTATAAAATGTTCATTACTTGGTTCAGGTGAGCTAGAAGAGAAAAATGTGCACGAAGTGCACTAGAAACACATTATGCACATTATGTTGTTGGGTTAATGTTCTGCATGTTTGTAGTAGGATAATGTAAAGCTGATTCTTGTGTGCACAAATAATCGGGTGAGCTGAATATCATAAACTGTTGGACCTTTGGTTGGAAAGTTGCGCTACTTCTTGTGCCAGCAATCCACCAGCAGCATTCAGAGCTACAGACGAGAGAAATTTCTCATTGGCTCCAATTGCTTCCATGGTGGAGAGTTCGGGATCAGCTGTAAAGTTTACAAAAGAGAATCATGGTCAGCTATAGAGTTCTACTGTTTAGTTTTTAGCCACTGTTAAAAAATTATGTTGTATGATGTACCTATGGCACAATTGAACTCTGACGGTCTTTTGTAGTCCATTGATATAACGTCTCTCTGGCTCTTCATGGAAGTTCTGGTTGTTGGGTTCTCCTTCTCGTAAACAGCTCGCAACTTATACACCATGCTCTTAATGCCACCTCAAGAAACATTTGGTGAAACATTACCCAAGGTTTTGTGTAAATGAGTGGTCTTAATTAAAGAGCAACCAAAATAAATGATAATTATACAGCTGTAGTCACAGAAGTGAGGAATAATTACCAGAACTGTCCGGTTCACAGTCCAAGATACCACCTGTTATAACGCAGTTTACACAATGCAGTCAATTTCTTGTGTAAGTAATTTCTTGAGTACTAGAATGCAACAAATGTCACTCAATAATCTAAGGCGTAAAAGGCAAAGATTTTTTCTATGCAGTAGCATGTGGAGTGGTGCACCAATAACAAGTTGTTTATTAACATTGGCTCCAGCGTTCCTAACACTCGGAAAATCCTGTTTAGACGAATTGTTTATATAATATTCTTTAAACTCCTTCAACATTTGTTCATATATGGAGCTGTGAGCACACCTGTTTGGTCTGGATCCTCCATGCTCCTTCCCTGTGGCAATCTGAAGGCTTTGGGTCTGTCATATCTTGCTTTGGCAGACACTTTGTCCTTGGTGTCCCACAACCTGAAGGTGATTTTATGTGATGGCATCTTAACAAGCAGCTCTCTGGTCACGTTGAGCTTCACAGGATGAGACCAGCCCAGCCAAAGGTGATCGCCCTCCTGCCATGGCTTCAACACCTACACACAGGCCAGAAAAGTATCAGGTAGTGTGAATAAAATCATTGGCTTTACACCTCATGTAAAATTCATGTATGTCGAATGCATACCACGGCGTCTTTAATTCATTTAAGCTGCATACTCTATTAGTATGTTACACATACTCATGGTGGGTCTTTGAACTGATGAAATTCTTTTCTTTATAATAGTAATTAGAGCAACACCATCAGCAATATTTAGTAGTAAATGAAAGGAGTATTTAGTGTATACATTTTGTGCAAAATAGGCAACCACTTTTTATAACAAGTAATGTAGCTAAATGTTTTTTTGCACTTGTACAGGTGACATAATACTGACCCTATGTTAAAACTGTTGAGATTTTGAATGGTTTAACTGAAATAATTGTTGCTGAAATGTGACAAGGGATCAAAAAAAAGTGTCTAGCCTCAAATCAAGAGCTCTAAAATTAAGGAAAATCTAGTTTATTACTTTTGTCTCATTCTCCATGTAGACCTTTGCCGCCAAACCAAACATCACCAGGTCTACTTTGGTTGGCTCACTATCATCAGGCAGTAGATTGTACTCAATGTGGTAATAGGCCTGCGGTTTGGGTGCCTCCACAATCCTGTTGGACAGGACTTTATTGAGTTTTTTCATCCCTTTCTCTGCAGCCGTAACTGGGTCATCTTTGTAACCTTGATGGCAGGAAAATACAACATTCTCTGAGCACAACTGGTTACAAAGCACACTGCAAAAGTATCTGCTTATATGCTAAACTACTAGATCTTAGTGTAGGATCATATAGGATTGATGAACAGTACTGTGCAAAAGTCAGAGACCACCTTTTTGTTTATTCGGTTTTTAATCAAATGGCCTTTCAGTAAATTGTTAATTATTCGGTGGTAAACAATAATTTACATTAACATAAATTCCATTTTCAGTCAAACAGCCATGCAGTTACACATTATTACCTTTTTGGTGTCAGACAATAATCCTGTAAATGTTAATTTAATATACAATTACACAGAAGCCTCCAACACTAAGTATAATAGTTTTTTCACTTATTTATGCAAATGAACTCCACTTGCATGAAACAGTTGTAACATACTGGTTTGATGAAATTGGCTGAATGGAATTAGCGGCATCCAATATTGAACAAAAGTTCAATATTACAAATAAAAATATTTACAGATTTCATACTGAACTTGGTGTTGAAGACTTTTGTGTGATTTTCTGTTAAATACATTTCACCCATCATTATTGTTTGCCACCAAATCATTAACAATAAGTAATGAATGACCATTTGATTAAA
>JAOUQW010000001.1:16964858-16985257 GCA_028565825.1 Olivaichthys viedmensis
GTGTATTTATTGTTCTGTGTATTTATTGTTCTGTGTATTTATTGTATAGTGTATTTATTGTTCTGTGTATTTATTGTATAGTGTATTTATTGTTCTGTGTATTTACTGTATAGTGTATTTATTGTTCTGTATATATTTGCACTCGTCCTCACTGTCGTGTATTTGCACTTTATGTAATCCTGTATACCATGCTGCTACAGCACTAGTCATCGATATTAGGAATCACTTCACTGATTACGTCTTTTTTCTTTTTTAAATCTTCGTTTGATTTGCCGCTCGGAGCTGCATCCAGAAACGTTGATCAGGCTACATCATTAACCATCGACCGAGTTCACGATTACATACATTACATGCATATGACTATGAGTCTGCGCCTTATGTTTGTAAGAAGTCTGAACGGACGCCGTCATCTTAGCTCGCCGTCTTCCTCAGTGAAGAAGTGCAGTGCATCATGTTTAATTTGTGGCTACGAGGGTACATCGTTTTTGTACACTACGTATAGCGGTGCGTTGTGGGATAGAAAGAGTGCACTGGATGCTCTCCACTGTTTTTCAGACACCACTACAAAACGGCAGACCCCGAAAACGGTGCACTAGATAACAACCAGGGCATAGTTTCAGACACAGCGACAGTCGTGTGTCCCCATATCCTAGGCTGTTTGGAAGCTGGGGTCAGAGCGCAGGGTCAGCCATGATACGGCCCCCCTGGAGCAGAGAGGGTTAAGGGCATTGCTCAAGAGCCCAACAGTGGCAGCTTGGCGATGCTTGGACTTGAACACTAAATCTTACAGTCAGTAGGCCAGAACCGTAACCATGGAGAACCTGCATACTAATGATATTTAAAGTAATTTTTGCGCTCCTCTATAAACCAGCAGTGTAAACGGCTTAATCTGCAATTAAAGGAAACCTCCATGTACAATAAAATACCCAGGGCATGGATAGAATGGGCACTGAGGGGCACTCACAGAGGGGGTTTTTATTTAAGCATACTTAAGAAAAAAGGAGGAAGACAAAAAAAAAGAAAAAAGAAAAAAAAAATGGCAAAGGCAGTATACTGAAATTTGCAATTTATTTCACTCATACAAAATAATAAGAATGTTAAAAGTTTCACATACAGCCTCCGAGCAGCCAAAATTTACACACCTGAAGAGAGACAGCCACCAAAACAGCAGGGGGGGGTGTTCCAGCTCCCCTCAGGCCTCGCAAAGAACATTAAAACAATGTTAAAAGATACAAGATCAAGATTTATACCGTCGATATAAATGTGCATTTGGTTCTACAATCGGTTGGTAAGGGCGGGGGGGGGCGCTAATGATTCTGTCTGAGTGAGTGAGTGTGCATTACTGTCTGTGAAAGAATGCGTGCGTGTTTAACATGTAAAGACAAGCCCCCTCGGCCGAGTTTACCTCATAACTATAAAGAAAAATATTTAACTCAGTCAAAACACAAGGAAAAAATAAATAAAAATCATCAGAAAAATCTTGAGAAACGGAACCAAAAATCCACGTTGGGGAGGGAGGGGAAGGCTTGTGTTTTGTGTTATTAAAAATCGAGTAAATTTTGATACAAGTTAAAATAAAAAAAAAATCTTAGCTTGCTTTAGACTGGTTAATATTTGTGATCAAGGAAATAAAACTTGAATCAAAAATTATAAATATTCAAAATGGGGGAATAAAAAAAAAAAAAGGTTTACACGATTAACGCCCGTTACTGCATGGTTGTTTGGACCAAAGTTGAATGTGCAGGCAACTTCCTGACCCATTCTGCCTTAGCCAGTTTTCAGCTGTTAACAAAAGTACATCATACCCCCGTCACATCTCTTAACGAGTGAAAATTAAATCAGTGACTTTGGCGCTTTTGTCCTTCATCTTGCCGTCACTGCGGGGTTTTTTTCCCGTTTTTCTTCCTTTGATCAAGCAGAGGAGTTTGAGTACGAACGTTTCTAATGCCACAAGTCAAGTCGCAGAATGGCAGAATGGAGAAAAGAAGAACGGCAGCCTAAGAGGACAGAGAAACAAAGGTGCAAAAGACTACAGGGAAATATCAATGCTATGTTAAAAGAAAAGAAAAAAAGAAAAGAAAAAATTCGCTTAGGGCCTTTTTCCCCCGAAAGAAACTGCGAGCCGAGAATGCAACATTATTATTATTATTCTTTTTTTCTTTCTTTTTTTGCGTTTTAAAAAATAGCCTGAACCAAACTGTCCTGGTTTAATCTTTTTCCTCGACAATAAAATAAGAAATCTTAAAAAAAGAAATTAAAACACATAGCTAATATACATCCCATTCTTCTTCTTCTTCTTGTGCTGCAGGCTTGCTGACGCCCCTTTTAGTCTCACCCGTGTCTGGACGTCAGCTGTTGTATCTCTGTAAAGTTCTTTCGGTTTCCATCCATTTGCGTTCTGCAGCCAAATAAGAACTTAAGAAAATGAATGTACAATGGTTCGACGAGGGTGGGGAGAAGGAGCTAAGAGTCGTAGTCTTCGTCGTCGTCGTCGTCGTCGTCGTGTTCGTCTTTGTGCAGCACGGCGACGGGAGGGGGTGCCACCATCCCCATGGCTGAAGGCTGGGGGGCAAAAGAGCTGATGGGCATGGAGAGAGCAGCCTGAGGGGCACCCACGGTCATGGGCACGTACGGAGGTGGCATGTCTTGGCTGGTTTGAGGAGATTTGTGATGGAGGGAGTGAGAGAGAGAGAGAGAGAGAGAGAGAGAGAGAAAAGCGTTGTTAGAAGTCTGCGCTAATGGCCGCCAACGTTTCTCCTGGACATTTCTAGTGCGTCCCAAATGCTCGTGTTTGATATCGGAGTTCTGATCAGAATTAAGGTCTAACAGAGCGGATGGATGGATGAATGAATGAATGAATAAATAAATACTGTTTGAGATGGTACACAAAATAAATGGAATGACATCCCTAAACGTTTATTAAAATAATAATGAAATTTATTAAAAAAAAACAGCAGTAAAGAATTCAAGTTCAACTTTTCACCGCAAATTTCAGTCATTTACTAATAGGCTAAGCTAATAAGACGAAGGTAAAGTAACTTTACACTATATGTCCCCGTTTTTGTACCCTCTGCTCTGGGTGTTAAAACCGAGAGCGTACACATAAGAGTAGTGCACGGTGAGTAAACACACACTCCCGAGACCACCTAGACACTACATGAAACTAAATACTGATCAAGAAGGCTCGTTAAAAATGGCTTCTTAACATTTGGGGCTGATGTTCTAATAAGAGCTACGACACATTAAATCTAGTGTTTGGGAAGCAGCTCATCGGGGTGTTCGTCAGGGTCAGGCGTGGTGGATTTGGGTGGTCGCTAAACTCAGAACTCAGGAGAGCTGGTTGCATCACTTCTATCCCGCTGCTCAAGATCATAGATACACCAGAGAAAACAGCTGTGCGTGTGTGTACCTGTGGAAGTGGGATGCTGCCTGGTGGTGCGTGTCGGGCTGAGAGATGTCCTCCTCGTCTCCGTCTGTCTCGCTGTCTTCAGAGTCATCCTGACAAACAAAACACCACGAGCACATTACACACTCTCGCACTCCTTCAGGACTAGAATTGGATCACTGGGTATGTCGCAAAACAAAATCAAGACCCTTTAACGTGATGTATCCGGTTTGATCCGCGACGATCAATTACGCCACGGGTTCTTTAAGGGTATTGCTCTGTAGAGGTGATTTTTGTTTATAAACACAGATCAACTCCCTTGTCAGTCACAGTGTTGTTTTATTACTGTTCCGGTCCCTTTTTTTCTTTGTTCAGCATCATTAAAACCATTTACGTTTTCCTTAAATTGTTGCGCAACACATAGGTGATGCATATCGTGAATATAATTTACCTTACCATAATATACCTTACGATTACGTTTGTGGTAATCGACATGCACCATGACCTGGAATGAGCTCGTATTCCACAAATAGCTTTTTTTTTTTTTTTTTTTTTTTTTAAACAACAAAAAAAACAGCAGTAGTATTGACGCAATTTTTAGACCGTTTTTCCCACCAGAGATGAATCTAGGCTCCACGTTTTGGGCCACTTTTAAAAAGACAGAAAAATATTTTCCATGCGATCCTTTACAACAGAGCACAACCACAACCTGTGTGCTAAATCTCAGTCTGGACTCTTAGCTAACATCCTGAGGCTGGGACACACCAGATATAGCACTCGCAGACAGAAGGCAAAGACTGAAGTTCAAATAAACGTGTTTAGACGGAGCTAAAAAAAATTAAAAAAAATTTTAAAAAAAGGACCGCAAAGCATAAATGTTAGTGAAGGCGTTTTTATTAGGAGCTAAAAGGTGGGTTATTTGCAAAGCAGAAAAAAAAAAAAGGATGTCTATTTGGGCTTAGGTTATCCAGCTAACTGAGATATCCGGATTTGTGTAATAACCCCTCCACGGTGAGCTAGTTTGGCTCCGAGTCGATAGCCAGAAAGGCAGTCTGGGATGGAAACTGCTGAGCTGTGACTATGCGAGACATGGCACATCAGCAAAACAGAAATATGTTCAGTGTATTTATAAAAAACACAAAAACTGCACATTATAACCGTGGTATAGGTACGTAGGTCCTACAATGGCATTATGTCATACCTTATGTAGTGAGCGTAAATAGTGAAGAGGAAGCGAAACAAAGTTGATTTGTATATAAAAAATTTTTTAAAGCATGATATTTCCTCGTGATTACATGCCTTTATATATTATTACAGGCTCATTAAATATTAAAATGCATTCACAAATACTAAATCTCAGTGATTAAAGCTCGAATGCTATTTTTAAAGGAACCGGACAGTCCGAGCCCATAGTGTTTATTCACTAAGCACTCATTAACTTATTACCCACACTCACCTCTTGTTCTGACTCCGTGCCCGACAGTTTCTTGTCTTTGCCTTTGGCTCCTGCGCCTCCGTTCTTGCGCCCTGAGCCAGGCTTCCGGCCTCTGCGACAAAACGCACCACACTTTAGGACTACAGCGCCAAACTCACTCGTGCAATCAAACGTCCATATCTGCAGTGTTAGAGCTCACCACAGGCTGTTGCTCTGCTCACAACGAGTCCAGACTACAGTTCTGCAACTCTCTCCATTAAAGCGACACTTAAAGACGGTATCGCTAATCGGTATCGCTCATAGCGCGAGCTAATACTGGGAAAACCCCTTCCTTGCGACACATCATTAAGGTGGAAGCAAATTTTGAAGGACTACAACCGCTTTGTGGGCAGATACTTGGAATGGTTCGCAATGGTTGCGCGATGATTTTGTGCAATGCTGGGCATTGACGGGCGGAAACACACCAACACAAAATCGTGAATTCTATCAAAGCGCTGCATAAGGTGACAAATGACGTATTAAGCGCTAGTTTTAGGCCAGAATACTTATTTACATCTGGGTTAGTCTCAATGAACCTAGGCCTCGTGTTCTTACATCATTGTAGTCCGTAGTCCCCTGATCATTGGTTAAGTTTGGATTCGGTACTGCCCTTACACGCGTGCTTGTGGCTTTGCTACTTCTTTATATACGGCCTCGTGTTAACACCTAGACACTGCACGAGGAAGAGAGACAGGAAGCGTGAGTGTAACCTGCGTGGGATCCGTTCTGCTCCCTCCGCGTGATTCTCATCCCCCTCTCCCTGCATGTCTGGTACCGCAGCCACCAGATCCTTCAGGAAGTCAAACTGCTGCTCCAGTTCAATGCACTGTTTCCTACCGAAATAAACCCTTAAAGTCAAGCACCGATGCAACAGTTTGAGAACGAGTCGTAGTTTTTTTGTTTTTTAAAGTCATGCACAAAAAGTACTTACAAATGTGACGTCGTCATAGTTTTGGCATTGCGGGACTGGGTGACGTGGCAAGCTTTTGTCAGAAGAGACTCCAGGAAGAGCTCCAGTGCTCGTGCTCGTACAAGAGTCAAAGTAGCAACCAGTGCGTCACAAGACATGACATTAACGCGCGCCATTTACAATCATGGACAAGAAGAAATGGGCTTATCTAACATCAGGGCTGCAAAAACGAGAATATTCCATTTATGCATTATATACACGTCAACCCAAATCCCAAATCAAAAATGGAATCCAACGGGGGTCAGTTAGCATTTAACGTTATGCGCGTGCATTCGGGCTAGCAGCACGAGATTCTTTGGTTAAAAAAGTAAACGTGTTCTTAAATAGTGCACCAGGGAGAGTTCTTCCATCTCAGATCAAGACATGGCACTCCCATTTCATCCAAGTCTCATTGGTAAACTTCAGCGGCACAATCCAGCAATAGATATGGAACGCTATGAAACAGACGGATCGAGAATGAAGAAAAGAGACATCGTTCACTGCAAACTGAAAGGATACAGATTATGACAGGAACTGCAGCAGCGACTTTGCCTATTTCTTCATCTGTCTGCATGATCTTCTTAATCCTTGCCTAAGGAACACACACACACACACACACACACACACACACACAAGAGGAGAGTCAGGGATTGAAGAATAGACCACACGTTACCGTGATAACTGTAAGATATCGATATTCAAACACAGTGTAACGTGAATCCATTTAAAGTCTCACAAACAAGGCAGAAAATGGTGGAAGCCCTGATTTTTCAATAAGCTAACTGTCGAACAGCTGAAATACCCAGACCATAACACAGCATTTCACATAACTCACTTACATTTCGTGATTTGGCTGACGATTTTAAGCGACTTACAATTGAAACGGGGCACAATAGAGCAGATGAAGGTGCCTTGCGCAAGAACCCAACAGCGGCAGCTTGGTGGTGCTGGGATTCGAACTCGCAACCTTCTTAAAGCCTTAACCACTGCTGTGTGCGGGATAAGTGTTAGCTTTTTGCTCCTCATCCTTAGATGCTCCTGTTTCATACGGTACTTAGTGTTGAAGACCTTTGTGTGATTTTCCGTTAAATACATTTTCTCATCATTATTGTTGGACACCGAATAATTAACAATAAGCACCGAATGGCCATTTGGTTGAAAACTGAATAAACAAAAGGGTGCTCTCTGACTTTTGCACAGTGAATTTCGACCATTAAAATCAGGGAACATCCTTAATTTTGACTACTGTAAGCACTGCCTGCAATGAAAAGCTAAAACTCTCTGCACCTCTCGGGACAGCCAGTGCCATGCTGACCGTGCAGGTGACTGTGTAACTGGAGTCACTTTTACATGATGAGTGGGTGTGACTAATCTGTGGGCCATTTGGCTCAAGCTCTGTCTCTTTGCTTTCGGAGCTGTGGACAGCATTGTCATCATCCTTATTCCCGTCATACGTTTCCATCTTGGCAGAAGACTGACAGTCATCATCACTATCATTTCTCATCAGGTCCAGTGAGGCAGTGGAGGCATCAGGTTCCATCTTGCCTCCATAAAAATGTTTTTCCTGGGTTAGTGAAACACAAGAATAGTCAATACTGGCAAGCAAAGAAAAAAGCTTGCATGATATAAACCATATATGACACGGAACATATAGCCTAGGGAAGCAAGGGGTACAGGTAAAGAAGTAGGCTACATGTAAGAAGGAGGGTCTGTCTGTGGACCGCAGACCCGTGGGCATGTGTTTGAGCCCATATATGAACTCAAAGACACGTCTTCAGACATTTCTATGTAGGCGCCCGGCCCTCATAAGTAGGTGCCTGCACTGAGGTCAAGTTTTCTCGAATACTGCGTTAGCATCATGAAGATCAGGTTCCTTCCTATCAGGTTAGCTCATGTTAGCTGGCTGGCTAATATAATCTGTGAAAAATACATGCTTCTTTTTTTTTTTAATGCGCGTGCATGAATTCCAAATACTTCCTACTTCAAGATCTTCATATATGGACTCAAAAGCACGCCCACATTTTCACACATTTTCACATATTAACTTCTTAATATGGTCTGCGAGCTGCACAAACACAACAGGCAAGCCCACAATATCAAAATGAAGTGTTTTTGAAGTGAGAGTTCAATATGTGGTCCTTTTTGTGTGTGTGTGTGTGACAGAAATGTAGATGGCACCCAGAAGCAAATGCCACAACCTCTACTTCCGTACCAGAACAGTTAGAACAAGGAACCAAACCAGCTCCCAAGACATACCTCAGCTCTTGGCTGTAGTTCGCGCAGTTCCCGCCATTATTGAAGCTGTGACAGAACTCGAATGTTTTCGGTGTACTTTACAACACCGTTGTGTTTTAACCGTTGAGCGGCTTGAAAAGCTAAACTTCAAAAAAGAAAAAATCAAAAAAAAAAACTCACGGCCGCTAGTTACAGCGTTCTGTTACAGAGAAGGCGTCATGTCGCCTAGGCAACCGGACTCGCGCGGGCGCGTGGTCTGTCGCTCAGGAAACAATGTTGCGGAGTGGTCTCACTTATTTTAGGTTCTCACCCAAGGTTCTCCAGAGACCCCTAGCAGTGTAAAAAAAAAAAAAAAAAACATTTTCAAGGAGCCCTTTATGATCGCAACACAAGAGTTATTTCATGGACATAATCAAATGATTCAAATATTAGACACGTTAGGCAGATATTATATATATTTTTTATTTATTTAATATTTATGTATTATTATGTATTTATTGGACATGAGAGTGTCGTTTCATGAGGCCTATTAACAGCACTTCGCCTAGGTGCAGTTAGATTCGAGTTGATGTTATTTATACTTGTTTTTAAATGATCCAGGGTTTTTTTTTTGTTTTGGATTAAACCTTCTTTTCTTTTCTTTTCTTCTTTTCTTTTCTCCAGTCAGTTCGGCGTATTGCGAACTCTAATAACATCTCTGATGGCCCGATCGTGATCTCCAATCACTGCAGTGTCGAATAAAATAATAAAAAAACACACACACCCATTGACCCCTGGTTATGCGTCACGGATCTCACTTTGAGAACCGTGTGTTGAGGAGAACCTCTTTAACACCAGCACAACACCGAGCTCAGGTTAACAGAAGAAGTGTAAACGGGTAGGTCCATGAAACGGTTGACTGCTTTTCAGAAGTTTCCTCCTCCTCCTCCTCCTCCTCCTCCTCGGCTTGTGCCACGGCGACGCCCCACACAGACGCGCTCTAGTCCCCGTTAGCGCTTCCCAACGAGAGCATGGTGTATATCTGCTGGATCTGCTGGATCCGCTGGATCCATTAACACCTTTCGCCTCTACAAATGGCGTTCTTATGAGGGAGAGAAAAAGAGGAAGGAACAGAAAAACGCGCCCCAGGATGGCGACATTAGACGCGTGTGATCCGTACAGCCGCCCGGCGCGCAGAACCCAGTGGATCGTGAGCACTCTGGCTTACCATTATGGACTGGACCGCGGCGTGGAGAACGAGATTATAGTCCTCGCCACCGGCCTGGATCAGTACCTGCAGGAGATCTTTCACCACCTGGACTGCCAGGGCGACGGCAAAATCCCCGCCGAGGATTTACAGATCCTGTGCGAGATCCTGGGGCTGAATAAAGAGGCCGAAGCGGAGGAGTGTTCGGGGATATTGGACGGCTTGGCAAGCGAGTTCACGTTCCGCCAGTTCCACGCCAAACTGTGCGGCTACTTCAGCACCAAGGCCGGCTGCCACTACGAGGGCGGCCGGCTGCTGGTGGGCAGAGAGAGTGAGCACATCGAGACGCAGATCCGCCTCCGGAGCCCACTGAGGCGGCGGGAGAAGCTGCTCAGCCCGGGCGGCGGGAGGCGCACCGGCGACCCCACGCCTGCCGCGGATCGGCACAGTTCGGGATGCAGGCAAGGGTCATGCACACGAGAGTGTTACGAGGACATTGTGGCTCTGGAGGAGGCGGAGGACAGGATAGCCAAGCTGGAGGAGGAAAACGCGAGTCTTCGGGAGCTGGTGGAGGACATGCGCGCGGCTCTCCAGAGCAGTGATGCGCGCTCTCTGGCCTTGCAAGTGAGTTGCCCATCTTTTCCGTTATGTTGGTTTATATATATATTTATATATATATATATATCTCCTTTCTTCCTGCATTTTCGATTTTTTCCTTGGAAATGCTTGGTAATCCTTGCTTTTGCTGCCTCTGTTCTCCTCCTTCCACGCATGGTCACCTCTAGGACAGTGCAAAAAGTCATGCTTGAGCATGCTTTGCAACGTATATTTGTTTTCATCATGCGATGATCAGAGATTTCTCACCCTTTGTTATTCAGTGGGACCGATGCAGGCTCTGAAAGGCCTGTTGTCTCCATCAGTCTTCAACAGACACTTTGCATTTTTTAATGTTATGAAATGTGGCACTTGCCATAAACAACCAAAACTTCACATGCTGTGTGACCCGAAAAAGTCCAGCTTGGAGGCCTGTTATTTGGTGTGGATTAGTCACAATTAGGGATGCACCAATCTGATACGAAGTGTCGGTATCATGACCTATACAGGCCTGAAATGCTGAATCAGTATCGGTTTGGATTTGACGTATTTTCTAATCCAATTTATTGACATATTTAATGCTGTGACCAAGTGTCATGTTGACTGACACAACACAGATCTAGCATTGAACATAGGATACAAATTGTCTTAAAGCAACTGCCATTGCACTTGATGTTTAGTATAATTTGGCAACAGAAGCTTGCAGATAGTTGGTTTGGTTACTAACAGGATGTCAGTTTCAGATTAGTATTGGGAATCGCCAATATTCAGAGCCCTGATATCAGTATCATATCAAATAATAGAAAAAGTGGGATTGGTACATCACCCTATTGAAATCACAATTATCACAATTATTCAGCAAGGTTAGGAACAAAATAGTTTTATTGCACGTTATCATCTTATCAAGAGAACATGGCCTTTTTTTTCCCACATTGTACATTATAAGTCTATATTTCTTCGAATGTATAAATATTTGAACCAAAATAAGACTGCTCCCTAGTGACATTAATTGAATGTCTCAGTTAATGGCAGGTAATGGGGAGCCCCGTGATTTTATACACCGTGAACTTTAGCTAAACTCACCAATATGACAGCTGATTGTGTTTATTTAACCAACACACTCAAAAAATGATTTAAAAACAATTAATTGTGCAACTGTAGTGTGGATTGTATTGCTGTTATATGCTCTGTATCTTGTCCCCTATTGATATGTTTCTGCATGCTTTAGGTTGGACTGTGGAAAAGCCACACAAAACACAGGCCGGACAGCGGCTGTTTTGTTGCCCATCATAAGCGCATGACTCAGAAATCCAGCACTCAGGGCAGCATGAAAAGACTCCAGGACTTCTTAAGAGAGACAGAGCTGGCCCAGAACTCGAGGGCTGAGCATATTGAGGATGTCCTGCTTCTAAACCAGAAGCTGGAGATGGAGCTGCGCGTGTCCAGGGAGGCTGTGCTGATGCTGGAGGAGTGCAACAGGACCCTGAAGAAGGAGCAGGCGGAGATGAGGAAGAAGGTGGAGGAGGCCAGGGAGGCTTTGCTCAGCGGCCTGGGCAAGGTGAAGGAGCTGGAAGCCAAAGCCAGCCATGTGCCCGTCCTGCAAAGACACGTGCAGCAGCTGGAGATGGAGCTTCTGTATTACAGGTGAGACAGCTGGAGATGGAGCTCCTATATTATATAGGTGAGGCAGCAGCTTAACCTGACAATGCAGTCCTGTCACACTGATGGTTTGCCCGATCATATTTTCAAAGTCTTTAGTAAGTCTTGGCCCAGATTGGCTGTAAGCAGTGGATTGATGCATGTTATTGCATAATTCGGTTTTGTCTCATCTAACTTTGTGAATTGCCGTTTCTAAACTGGTTCTCAGGCAATACAGTTGCTTGGATCCAGAACAAGTGTGGCAGCCTACATAGCCTGTGCTATTTGTGCTGCCTTGATGTGGTTCACTCTCTTGAGTGCAGACCTTGTTTTGTTTGGGTTCATTTAGCAGACAACGTGTGTGGCAAGTGGGCTGCCGCTTAGGTTTACTGAAACTGTGCGCAGCTTTGGCTTGGCGCTGCTTGCTTCAGCGGAATTTAGGTTTTATACCTAGCCTGTCATTGAACTTTCCAAAGGCTCAGGCATTTAATTAATGTTTACAGTCTGCTCAGCTGGTCAGCAGCTCTTTTGGTTTCATCAGCATTTGCATAGTTTTACATACAACTCCAATACCTGATCTTGTTCTACATTGCGATGTTATACAGGTAGATCATCCTAAAAAAATTATCATATAACTCCTAGACAAATACTAATTCTGAAGAGCTGTATTTAAATCGGCCTTAAGCTATGAAGGAGTTCTAAAGCAAATGTTAATTTAATGGAGGTACCCACCACCAGCAGCTATATCCTTAGAGGTGATGACTGCTTTGTTTTGACATTAATCATAAACGTACATATCCATTCTTCAGGGCCATGCTAAGCCACAAAAAGTTTCTCTGGCCCCATTCATGCTCTTAAACCACATAATTCATTCGGAATTACAATGGGGCTGACCCATTCAGAGAGAGTTCCATTCACTTTAGGGTTGACACATTGAGAGAGGGAAAAGGCCTGATCTAAACAGACTGAAAATCCCCATCAATCTTCAGCAGCTCCCCTGCGATCTGTGCTCTCTTTGAATAATAGATGAACACTCCCTGCCTGAATCCTAGCAACTATTCCCCCCTGAACCCTCACGTATTTGAGGTTCCTCTGCATACACCGTGCTTTTTAGTTAGTGCCCAACACTGCCATTTTTTTCTCATTTCATCATGTGGTGTTCTTGCCTTTAGAGGTTTCATTAAGGGACGGGATATAACCGCATTCAAAGGGTTGCGTTCCCTGAGCTTAAAATAGTTAAATAACCTGGAGTTTATGGTTGCAGTTTTGGCATCATAGGTATGCATTATGAAGCTCAGTATATTAGCATGGCCCTGAATGTGACCCTGAAATTTCACCCAAGGAAAACAAAGTAGCTATACTGCGTATTACAGAAGTTACCAGGCAGCATTTAAATGGTTGTTTGTTCTACTGAATCTTTTCAGAGGCCTTATTAAAATGGACAAACAATTTTCTCAAGATAAATAATAAGAGAGCAATAAAAGTGCCTTCTGGCCAACACACAGCAAGGTGGACACTTCGGGTATTTAATGCTCTGTTTTTGTTCTCAATTCTTCCATGTTGTGGTTTGATTTTATTCTGGATAAGCAAACAAGTAGGACACATGAAGGATCCTTTAAGATTAAATAAGTAGTATTAAAGTATTAAACAAGATTAAGTCATCACCTCATTAAAATTCTAATGGAAGAATAATGTCACAAAGTATATGACTATACGCGACCTTGTGAAACTTAATATGATTTGAATACAATATTACTATTGTGTGTGTATATATATATATATATATATATTAGTGATATTGACACGTCTCTGAACCCAAAACTGGATGCGTTTGTGGGCTTAGCGTGAGCCTTGGGAGTGCACACAGCGAGCACACAGCTGTTTAAAGGCCGCAGGGTTGCTTTTGAGGCAATTGTGTGTTGGAGCAGATGACACTGGTCATGCACTGTGGGTCAGTAAGGGACCCACTCACCCTCCAATCATGCCTTTTGTTTCCCCACTGCCCATTTTTCCTTTCTTTGTCCTTATTTATACATGCTACTCTTATCCACACTTAAAATGGTCACTTGAATAACCACACCTGCTTCCAAATCCACCCAATTTGGCGTGGAAATGGTCAGTAACTTTGTATTCATATCCCACATAGAAGCTCTGGGTTCAGCTAATTATACAGATTTCCGGCACGCAGCAACAGTCTCCGTAAATATTACATTTCCCAAGAAGTGATTGAGGTTTAAATGTCCCTTTGATGGGAGTTTTGAAGTATTCAAATACATAGAACCTGATCAGAGTCTGCTGTCTGCAACATTATTTTAATGGGGTTGGAGGATTTCGGCAATGAGAACTGAAAATACTACCAAAGGAGTATCTTTGTGGGCTCATATTCAGTACTACTAAAGTTTGGTTGTTTAATCATTTTTAGGCATCACACAAATTACATTTTTACCCCAAACATTTATTCATTGGCTTATTTTACCTCACTTCTGAGACAGTTGTACATTTTAGTGATTATTTACTATGATACCTTTGGATTTGACATAAAATTAAATCTTAAATCAAATTTGACCTACAGTGTTAAAAAAGATTCACAGCAGACTGGGTTCATAAACTTAAGCTCTCTATTAAAAGCCTGCTGGCTGTGATGAAGAGTGGAAGAGACAGAGGGAGGTTTAGTTGGGGGCCAGGACCTGCGGAGGAGACTCTGGGAACATAACGGATTTGCTGACTTCATTTCCATGAAAAACAGGAGATCTAACCATGTGTATCTTAAAGGGCTGGAGGCGTTTTCGCTTCCCAGTAAATGCCGAGCAGCGAGGAGGGCCAGACCTGTAGGGACAATGAGGTCTGACGGCTGGGGGAGGAGAAACAAAAGAGATGTGGGGGCACCATCTGGAGAAAGATGCAAACAGTCAGATGGTTGTGCACTTCTCTCTGTATTCTTTCAGAGAACATAAAGGCTGAAGCTTACTGCTGAAAAAAGGACTAATATTTCTCTGATTATCATTCATGGGCATCCATTATTATGCCTGAATGCCACTGGTAAAAACATGTATGTCTGGCATTTGGGCTTTGCTATTTTTGCAAATGACATTGGCAGATGTCACAGGCAGATCAAAATAATCAATCGTGTTTCTAAAAACTGTCATTTCAGGTGCTCTGCGTAAAACATTCCCTTCTAAGCTGTAGTCCTGCAGCCCATAATGATAGATTCAAAGAGGACAAACTAATTGTTCTTCCGTGTGTTATGTCTGAGGCAGGTAGAGATTTGAAAGTTAACAACCCAGTGAGACCTCACAGGGATAAGCAGTGTTACATGTATGACATGTTTGCAACCCATATTTAGGTACAGACTAATGTAAGCTTTTCAGGTGGACTATGACAAAAATTCTAGGACTTTGAGCTCTATTTTACCACACTGTTGCTCCTGCGAGGGCTTCGTGGCGCCTCTTTGAATCCTTTGGTCCTCCCTTTTCTTTCCATGTGCACACATGACTTTGTGGTGGGAGGAACTTTTGCTCTTGAGACCTCAGACTTTTTTTTGCAAAATTTCTGAAAGCAAGGGCCTTCAGTGTCTTTTCTCTTTGCTCAGATTCTGCTCGGTATTTCAGTGCAATCTGCTCTCTGTACATTTTTCCACCAGTTGCTGTTAGCGTCTTGCTGAGACTGTTAGCCGTGTGCATGCTTCCTTTGAAGCTGTTTACAGGGGTCTGGCCTTGTAATAACAAAGCATGAGGGCTGCGCTGGATTCTGAGTAATCATCGTCTGCTTTCGCTCAGAATCTCTGGCCCCTCAATCCACCACCTTTTCGATTAATTATTTTATACTAAGGGTCAAACTCTCATTTTTATAATTTAGCATGCTTTCTAATACAAAATGCATACCCTCCAAAATGTTGGAGGTGTTATTTTAGTCACTATCTGTCTGGAATTTAATGAGTAGTTTTTAGACAACGCTGTCCCTATGCACATGGGGTAATCTACAATGTTGTTAGAATTTACCATTGTGACTTTTCGCTTGCTGATTTTTTATCATGTTATTCATATCTGTTTACATTGTTTGTTAGTAACTAGACAGTTGAAAGATTTGAAAAAAGCCTATGCTTTAGTTAGGACCACAGTAGCCTCATTACTTATTATATACTTAGCTGACCACAAACTTCAGAATCTTAAAGGCTGCAATCTAATAGGCAATCCGCACTTGCATGTATATGTACTTCTTTGTGCTGGGTTCTAGCAAGAAAACAAGCTTAACATAATGGGCTTTTCAGCACGATATATAGTCACAGGATTGAAAAAGGTTCACGGCATTCCGTTTTTAAAAATGATTATTGTTTTGTTTGCAGCAGTTAGTGGCGAATAAACGAGAATCCCCTCACATGTTTGCCGACAAGCTATGGGAAAAGTCTGTGATTGGTCGTTTCCAGTATCAGTCAAATAGCCTTTTCCTGTGAAAGTAGGTGGTTCTTGGCGGCGTTTAGTGAAGAAAAGTACTGAACTCTCTAGCGGCAGCTAAAAGTATGGCAGAAAAGCCACTTTGAAAACAAAATAAGATTTGGTCATAAGTGTTAATTGTAGGGATGCACTGATCTCATTATTCCATTTTGCCAATATCAGAGCTCTGAGTATCAGCCGATACCCAATACTGACGTCCTCACAGTAACCGAGTCTACTCTCTGCAAGCTTCTGTTGCCAAGTTATGCAATATGTCACAGGAGTAATGGGGCCGTGCCATGTGTCCTGTGCACACGTGCAAGATCTGCGTCATGTCAGACAACATCACACGCGGTCACAGCATAAAACAATTCGGTGAATTGAATTCGAAAATATGTAAAATCCAATCTGATAATGATCCAGCGTTTCATGCCAAACCCCGATACCAATACTCTCTATCAGATCTGTGCATCCCTAGCTAACTGGATAAGAATGTAGCAGCCTATTGCTCCATCCTATTCATCCAACCTCAACTTTTATTCCCAGCAATGCCACATGGACCCTAGGCCCATTCTTTCATTAGGTGGGAATGACGGTTTAGTTCATATACGTATGTATATGAATCATTCTGATAGCGAAACCCATCCCTTACTTTGGGTAAGGCCTTTGG
This sequence comes from Olivaichthys viedmensis, assembly GCA_028565825.1. NCBI lineage: Eukaryota > Metazoa > Chordata > Actinopteri > Siluriformes > Diplomystidae > Olivaichthys > Olivaichthys viedmensis. Next base: position 16,981,420 of record JAOUQW010000001.1, read on the forward strand.
GTAGCTCATCCCTTTGAAACCTTTAGTGGAGAGTCTGGCAGAGGGCTATAGGGAGGGTGAACATCAGCCTGTAACATCTTTGTTTTAATAAACACAGGAAATACCCTGGTGTCCTTAGTTCTTAACCTCAAACAGCTGCATTCAGCTTGGCCTAAGAGCTTTGCTCATGCAAGTCTGACCTGAGAGAATCAGTTATGTCCAGTGTGAGTTTAGCCATGTGATATCTGATCCTGTTGTTAGTACCTGACACTGCAAACATTATGATGGTGAATAGTAACCAGTGACCCTGTGCCAAGCAATGATATGATATGATAAATGGCCTAAGCCTGAGGCAAGACACAAAATAATGCTTGGTATTGATTAAGAGTCCCTTCTTGCACTTGGGGCTCTTTCTCTCTTGCATCTGTTTCTGTTCTGTTGCTTGCTCTGTGCTTTTTTCTGTAAGAAACAAATCTGCACCAAAGGGCAGGGAAGCAAAGTAATGAAAAGCATCTTGCCTTTGTAAAGGCCTTTGTAAAGCATTCTAAACTCTGTACTAAAACACAATGTGTTTATCTTTAAAAGCAGTCACCATGTTATGTATGCTAGCTTTTCTTAAGTAAGGCTCACAAGCCAAATCTGTAAAGATCTCTGGTTTCCAGTAAACACTCATTATAAAGCTTCTGCATTGACTCTCATGATTCAAATACGTCCAGTTGTCCTCTCCAACGCAGTACTAGTCCAGAAACAAAGTCCATGTTTGGTGAAATAGCTTCTTTGTAATTTGTTTCAAATAACATAAAGCTCTTTAGTTACAAGGTAGAGATTTGGAGGACCCAAGAGATGGAACCAAAGAGAATAGGATTAACACTGCCAGATGGCTGTTCTGTTGGCTAAAGTTTCTGTGCTTGTCATTATCCAGACCTATCCACTCTTTCAACGTCATGGAGCAGGACCCAGCTGAAAAAAATACACTTTAAAAAAACTCATTTCAGCAGACAAGTCATTAGCATCTCGACCCCGGGTCTCAGCATGCAAGGTCATGTTAATATTTCACCTTGGGTTTTGTCACAAACATTCATTGATCTGTGAAATTAAGTTTACATTTTCTCCATTACATAACATCAGTGTTGCTAATGCAATTAGGTTAAAGCAATTACTTTCCTATCCTCAGGAAGATTTTCACCTTGGCTTTATTTCTTTGTTATTTAGTAACCCATGCACCCTTGATGAAGTTCATGTTGGGTTGTTGGCATGTTGTTACTGGAACCCCTCTCAGATAGTTGAACTCCGTTCAGGTGTCTGGGATGATGCATTAACTTTTCCTTGACGTATTTTGTAATACGTGTCTGATTATCAGCTATTATTATACTTTTACCAATTTCCTTGATATATAAGACCCATTATAAAGCAAGTGATAAGAAAAGATCCAAAAATATTACTCACAGTTCACTGTTCAGGTTCTTTTCCAACCAGACTAACTGTGATGCAGAACGGTATATTTAGGTATGTGTGTAGCTATGTGTAATCATAGATCCCAAAGCAGGAGTGTCAGCTCTGCACATTTTAGCATTTTTCTTATTTCACAAACCTGGTCCAGGGCAGTAACAAACTGTGATGCCCTTCATGAGCAGAACTGGGTGTGTATTACAGGGAAAATACTAAACTCTTCAGTGCTGTGGTTCTCCAGGACCTGAGTTTGGCACTCCTGCCCTAAAGCAACACCATTCTCCATTCTGTCCTGCTGTATCCACCACTAGTACCTGACCTTAACCTCAGTTCCGTGCCCATTCCTGAGCCTGCAACCCAGGGGACAATGTTTTGTTAGCTTCTCCAGCCGCTTACAGAGACCGGGGGTTACAGCCGTTCCATGCTGAAGACTCTCCTTGGCAGCAGGATATGTGCGTCTTTTTTCACTCTCCAGGATTCAGTCTGCTGAAAGTGTATTTCTTCAGCTCTTTCCCTTTTTTTCTGCTCTAGCAAGAGGTTGTCATCTGGAAACACTTAATCTCCAATTCATGAAGGCCCCCTATCGGATTTCCTCCTACACAAATGACCAGAGGAGTATTGAAACGATGGCTAGAGAGAAACAAATCCATTGCACTTTATATTACATTTGTTTGCTGCCTGAACATAAGTTGTGTTTAAAATGCCTATAATTCGACAGCAAAATAATTAATTTATTCCCTACCCAACCTTGTAGCACTTTAACGTGCGGGTGTGTTTAGAAGAACCACCTATTTATAATGATAGTTTAAACTTGTGTATGTTGTTAAGATATGCTATATAGGCACTTTGGTCCTTTATGTCTATAAGGTTATTGATGTTTTTCATTCAGGCTGTGAAGCCAACTCCAGCTCTGAGCTCTGAGCTCTAAAATGCTGCGGCTGACTCCGGGCCTGGCTTCAATTACGCACAGCCAGCCTTGCTTTCGCTGCTTTATCACAAGTGCCAATGAAATTATTATGGTGCTTATGGACAAGAATTATGGCAGACTAACTCAAGTTACTTGGCCTCTCTTTGATGTTATATAAAAGACTGAAGCAATACTACATATACTATACATTTTGTGGATGCAGCTCATATTCTTCAGCTTATGGGAGGAGCAAAATGGCCACCATCAGTGTTACTGCTTGAATGCATTTAAACGTACAGTGTAGGAGTATGGAAGAGGGTTTGGTGTGCTTCTGTGGGGACAGTAATGACTAGACTTTCTATTCTTCTGCAGGTCTGAAGTCTCCAACGTGCCTGTGTCTAAAGTATTCAGCAGCACAGAGGAGATGCAGTACAGGGGGGGCATACGCCAGAACCGTCGATGTTGTCTGGATACACAACGAGACCGCGGCTCTCCAACAGGCCATGCGGAGACGAATCACGACAACAGTCAGTTTTTTAGTCTGATGTGAATTTAGCACATTTAAGTGTCTGTGAGATCATACAGTAGTATACTTGCTATATACTTGTTACAATATACTACAAGATACAATATACAATTACAATATACTACAACTATTTATTGAACCTTGTATTAAATGACTGACATAACCAAGTCATAAATGTGTCATAGATGTCATACGCTGTATTGAGTTGTCATAGTCTAGATGCATAGCAGTATCATTTTACCATTACCTGTAATTGTCATAATAGCTGCCATAAGGTTTGATGTCATAACAGCTTATGTCACAATTGTTGCGTGCTGTAGTTACCGTACGTTTTGTGATAGCTGTTATGAGATGTACTTCATGACAACTGTCATAAGGCTTGATGAAATAAGTGTTACAGCCACTCTGACTTCATAAGAAATGTCACTTGACATACATAATTGCTCATAAAAGGTTAGAAATTCCATCATGACATGCTAAGTCTATAGCAGCATCACAAAGGACTTATCATGGCGTTTATATGCTGACTAGAGCACCACTGGTGATTTTTAGCATGTGATATGTAAGATATAACGCCCAACTGTGTGTCCCAAAAATGACAGAAAATACGAAAAGATTCACAGACAAGGCAGAAACAAAAAAGCATTTTTCATGAAGTACGTATTAAAACATATGCTAATTAGAGTACACTTAGCAAAATTTTGCATGTGACAAGCAACAAATATTATGGCAGCTATCATGACTATTACCAATGGTGAAGCTAGTCATAGTGTCACTCAACATAAACTGTCATAGCAACTCATGACAGCATATGACATCTTCAATGACACATTTATGACATGGTTTTATAGAAGTCAACTAATGTGTTATCTTTTACAATACTACATTACTATAGTCACATTACACTCACTGAGCACTTTATTAGGAACATGTACACCTTCTCATTCATGCAATTATCTAATCAGCCAATCGTGTGG
>JAOUQW010000001.1:17000416-17010471 GCA_028565825.1 Olivaichthys viedmensis
GTCTGTAAAATGTCTGTAAACAATATTGACTGGGGAAAGTGTCCCAGCAGCAGAAGGATGGGGAAAATGTCTATTTGCAGTGGAAAAAAAAGGAATAAACATTTGATACAAATTTGTCAAATAAAACAATCAAAATAAAGAATGGCTTACAAACTGAGCACATACAACTGAATGGAATCAGCTCACCACTTGTAGTGCAATTAACAGATAATATTCAGAAGAATGACAAGGTAATAATTGTTCAGTAAATACTCTTAGCACTGGCTCTATATATCTTTGTTTGGAGGTAATCAGTTCACCAAGATATATTGAATCAGGCATAATAATAAGTTTGGAAAATACTTCTACCACTGCTGAACCTTGATTAGGACACAACCTAACCAAGCCCTCAGCACTGTCACTCGCTGGTAGGTCATCTTGTGCAGTGGATGTTAAACTATGTGGCTAATCTGTACCTCTGCGAAGGAGTTTGAACTCTCTTTTCGAACATCCTTTATGAGATCCATCAAAAATGAGAGCCTCCTTGATAGGAAGTGACTGGCTTCCAATGATAACACAACTAATTTTAGATCGGGAAAGCTAAAATGCTTTAGCAGCAGTCCCCTGAGGACGCCAGGGTTAGCAGGAGCTTTAAATCTCTGGCACAGGCTACAGCCCCCTCCCCCAAAGTCATGCAAGTAAACAAACTAGAACATGTGAAACTCGAGATAGAGGTTGCGCTTTGCAAATGCCCTTTTTAACGCATTTGTTTTCACAGACTTTCCTGAATATCTTAAATTTAATGTAACGTTTAAATTAAACGTTTTACACACATTCAGGCACCTTTTAGTTCAAAAGTTGGATTTCATGTGTGTACAAGTTGTTGACTGACCAAGTCTGTTGTTTGACTAAACCAGACTTTATGCTCTTACCTGATAATCTTCACCAGTTCACTCATGTTGACATGATCAGGCACTAGAAACTTGGTCTTGTCCAAAACGGGAAGCTGCTTCTCTCCCTTATACCGCTCAATGATAACCTAAAAGCAAGCACGTCAGACAAAATATACACGTGCAGTCAGTTTCAATCACACCATCATATTACACTTACAAATCCAACATACACATCCCATTTTGCACAATGTAATCAATCACGTCCTGAGAGAAACATTGAATCTGAGTGCAGGAGTGAGCAATATCTTGAAAGCAATATTAGCTAAAGGATATTACATCGAGGCTGTTATTGGCTTCTGATTCTTTTTTTAATGCAAGATTCAGAAAGTCCCTTACCGGAATTTTATTAGGATGCTGCTCTCGTATCTGCTGCACTTCCTTGCAACGATCAGCTGGAAACCAAATTGTGAAATGAATGACAAAGTGGTTTAGGCAATAGTTCACATGCACTCATCACAAAGGAACAATGAAGCACTTAGATCTACATTACAAGCTGGTCTAAACTAGAAAAATGTTAATGACGCCTTAACTATCTACCAATCACAATAACCATCGTCATACCTCGTACACAGGTTCAGAACCTGTTCACATACTCTCAACAGAGGGGCTTTATGTCACACATACTTGTTAACATAGGTTGGCATGCTGTCAGTCTTTAATTCATAGGAACATAAACATGCAACACAATTGGCCTAGCAAAACTACATATACATATATCCATTATCTAAGACGGTAAAGCATAAAATAACTGCCATCAAATGAAGACAGGTCTGTTGCTTGCACCGTGTAAAGCCATCTAACTCGACATTGTTTACACCCTAAGCAAATCAAATCAATTAGAACAGACTGTGATCATTTTCACCTATTCCCTTGTACGGATGTAGGTCTAATTGTCTATAACAGGGGTTCTCCAATGTTTTGCAGCCAGAGACCCCTTTCGGTGTAAATTATTATTATTATTATTATTTATTTTTTTTAAACACTTTATTATTGCAGCACAGATTAATAAAGAGTATAATACCTATTCAAATATTAGGCACATCAGGCAAATGTGTGCCATCCCATTTATTCCACCCACAGAACCCAACCCAGTTACACCGTGTTAAAATGAAGAATGGAAACATTTCATATCGTACTAACAACACTTTTGTTGTTGGCATTATTTATACATCGATACTAGTGTTATTGACGCCAATTAAAGTGACCAGTCAATTAAGCTTAAAATAACTGAATGATAATTCTAACGACTATAAAAAAAACTTGACAACGGTGCTCGAGATCTCCACCACTGTAACATAACAAAAGAATATCACAGACCCCCCTGGCTATGCGTCACAGACCCCACTTTAAAAGGCAAGGGGTCTACGAGATCAAACTTGAACAGAAGGTGGGCCTACACTCTAGAGGGACCCCCAGTGTGCTCTGCATCCTAGTCTGTCACCAGCTTAAGCCTATTAAAGATGAACAACGCTAGCTATTTACGCTGCAATGTCAAAGGCTGAGCAATCTAGTGCCTGCTACAATGACATGGTCCTCAAGACAACACGTTTGGCACGAAGCACTCATCTTTGCCACCTTGCAAACCTACGCGGATCACGCAATGGCTTTCCATGCGCCTCCCTTCACACACCCAAATCCCCTGTGATCTGTAATCAAATGACAGAATCCTGTTCCACAACGTGTGCACCAGCTGAGCACCACGAGCCGTTTACACGGCCACATAAAAGACCGGATTGGAAGATCCTACGAGCGACGACACCTTAATCTGCACGAGAACCTCGCTGCCTAACTCAGCACCGTATACGACACACAATCGCGTCATCAGCCAGCTAGTTCGATGCGTCATGTTTCTATTTAAAAATAAATAAATAAAAATGGACGTCTAACGTTAGCAGCCGAGGTTACGATGACTCCGCAGCTACGTGTTTACATGGCAAGCTAACAAAATAGCATAGCATAGCATACATGACACACACACACAGTCAGTCAGTGCCATACAGTTCAGCAAGTGGCCATTACATACCCAACTAGCTAACGCAGTGACGTAGCAGGCTATAAAATATCCAACGTTAGCGCACAAAGCGGCACAAGCTACATGATGTAGCGCAGAAACGTTAGCCTATAGAACCCCCCAAAAAAAGGCGATGAGTCCCAACGGCTACTAAAGCTAACCCGAAAGTCAGCCGTTGAGGAACCGCAAACGTATCTCGCGAGCGTCACGGTAAATTAACGACAGCGGTCTAAAACGAGCGTTTCTGTTGGAATGCTAGCTAGCTAGCAGGTAGCGCAACAGCTCCACGATAAACAACGTTAGCGCATTAGCTTCTAACGCCAGCCAGCAACTCGGGTGAAACCTACCGAACGTCCGTCGCTGTTTGAAAGGCCTGTCGGACGGCATAACTACCGTTCGCGATAAACAAATACTATAATCGACGTGCTTCGTGATTCCGACTTCAGGCTGAACTGCTCTTCGACATCGACTCGCGCTCCCGTCGAAAACAACTGGACGACGCGATCAACCCAGGCGCGTGACGTCACGGGGCACGCGCACGGGGGCCACGCACGCGACGGGGTTCTCTCTCTCTCTCTTTTTTTTTTTTTCTTTTTCAAACGGGAGTTGTACTGTGGGTCTGCTGCTTCTTACAAGATGGAGCTTTAGACCACTAGAACGGGTCATTTGGTTATTTCTATAGCTGAGGAAACGTGCAACGCTTGGCCCGAGTTCAACCCCGTCAGTCAGCGATGGACATGACGTCACGGGTTTTTAATATCGCGATCAGTTGGCGTTGGCGTGCACACGTCATGTTCGCATGACGTAGTGTCATGACGTAGGACTTGATCATCTTCCCCTGAATCTTGCACGCTGAAGTGTAAATAAAATCATGTCGTCCGCATGAAATAACGTTACCCGAACTACACCATCACAGCCTATTTCTAGTCATTATTGCGGTCACTTTCCTCTTATCCACACAAGAGCCCATCCAGGATCTGGCTTGTGACTTGGACTAGAGCACTGCTCACTTGAGACTCAACTTGGAATTGAGTGGACTTGACGACAGCTCTGCGATATATACACTGTACAGTGCATACAGCAAAAGTTCAGACCCTTTCCACTTTTCCACTTTGTGGTGTGTTTCAGACTAACATCTTAAAATGGATTCAACTCCTTTTTTTTTCTCACTCATCAAATCTACACGCAATACTCCACAATGACAAAGCAAAACCAGGTTTTTGGAATGTCTTGTAAATTTATTAAATATAAAAAACTGAAATATCCCATTTACATCAAGTATTCAGATTCACTTAGTACTTGGTTAAAGCACCTTTGGCAGCAATGAGAGCCTCAAGTCTTCTTGGGAATGATCCTACAAGCTTGGCACACCTTTCTTTTGGAAGTTTCTCCCATTCGTCTTGGCAGAATCGTTCAAGCTCAGCCAGGTTGGATGGGGAGTGTCAGAGTACAGTCATTTTCAGTCATTTTCATTTTTAAATGTGAGGTAACTGTGTGTTGTGCTAGCGTCATATAACTTTGACGCTAGCACAACACACAGTCACCTCACATTTAAATACGATATGAAGAGGCTAGCCAGACACGAATAACGTCTTTTACGTGTGATGCGATGAAAGAGCAACACAGCAGACAGCGGAAATGTTAGCCAACAACCTGATGCTGTTTTGTCGAGGACACAAACATGAAATTCTACATCAGAGATGAATGAGTAATGATCATTTATACAGCACCTGTCTCTGATAATTTGCACATTAAACATTACAGACATTATCAGGCAAGGATCAAGACTATGGCTACTTTAAGTTGTCCTCTCCCAGGGAATTTGAGTACTCACTCATTATCTCTGTCAGGTGATGTTACATTCCTATGCACGTCCCTAGTCTGTATTAATGCACATAACTGGCCGAGAAGTTTTTGCTTTCAAGTTGAATGATGGTCGCTACCACTTTTTATCCGAGTTAAATAGATTTCTTGGCAACCAAAACCTGAGAGTGGAAAAGCTTTCACTTGCCCCATAGGCTAGCTAATGAATTTATGTTTTTTTCACTCCCGTACAGTATGTGTATTTAAAATATCATCTTATTAGCTTGTGATGTTCTAAATTGTCTTTGTAATTTGCTTGGATTTAATACCAGATTGTCTGTCAGAATCTAAGTCATAGGAAGGGAATTTATAATGGTAATTTTCTATAGAAAGACCACAGTTGTCACATCTCTGCCAATATCTGCCTGAAACACGAACTGCATCTCCCAGAATCCCTCACTCACTCCTGTATCACATGACCCATCATCTGATCCACTTCCTCGTTCCCAGTCACTCAGCTCCTGATCATGCTCACATGTTAGTCATTACACTCAGCCCTATATATCCCTGGACATTTATAACACTCATTGCGAAGTCTTGCTCCAGATATCATCTGTGACGTTACCATGCCTTTAACCCTCATGCTGTTAATTCCGGTTTTGACTTTCGATTTTGCACATCGCCTGACCATTTGCCTGTTTATTGACTCCGATTTCTGCCTAGAATGTATGTTTGTCGTTGTTACACTGTAAATAAACCCAGAACTTGCTTCCTAAACCCTACCCTGTGTGTGTTTGAGCCCCAACACTGACCGCCATGATACAGCTCCCCTGGAGCAGAGAAGGTTATGGGCCTTGCTCAAGGGTCCAACAGTGGCAGCTTGGCATTGCTGGGATTTAAACTCACAACCTTTTGATCAGTAGCCCAGGACCTTAATCACTGAGCCACCACTGCCCCTAACATGAATGTCAAAAGGGGGATTGAATATGAAAGGTGATTGAATGTCAAAAGTTCTGTATAATTTAATTTATATTATAAAAAATAAAACTGAATCTAACTCAATAAACTGGCAGAATTTTAAAATATCCAAACTTTACTCTGTTTATGGTTTATGATGTAAACAACAGGTTTGATGCAGCTTTTCCAAGGTACATAATGCATAAAAACACAATTTGCTTCAGTCAATAGAAAAACTTTAACAAGCACTGGGCGATTTTCTTGAAAGTGGTATCATTACTTTTTTTTCGGTTTTCTGCTTACAGCATTCGAGAAGTGTACCTAATCAAATACAGTACATTTGCCTCATTTAGCAGTAAAGCAGTACATAAAGCAGTTTTGTAAACAAATGTTATTCATGTTTGTCACATTTTGGGATCCAAAACAGCTCTCCAATATAACACATCTGCAACAAGTGTTAAAGCAAGTGACACTGCATTTCGGCAAAAAAGGCTGTGACTAATAAAATTTAGAAAAAGATTAATTCCGAACGCCAACTTGCGAGACTAATTGCACAACTTTTGTATTTGAATCTCAAGAACAATTGTAACGCACGACACAGAAATCACAGGTAGGATCCAATTGCAGAGCTTTATTATACAAAGGGATATTCAGGGTCGTAGTCGTAAAACAGGCAAAACAATCGAAAACCAGTAAATCAGTCCACGAGGCAAACAAATCCAAAGGGTGAGGCAAAAGACAGTAATCCAAAGACAGCTGTGAATCGGCACCAGATATCCAAACACAAAGAACGCTCAGAAATGCAAATCACATGGAAATGGCAAGACTTCGCAATGAATGAGCAGAAAACCGGGGTTTATAAACACTGGGGCTAATGAAGAAGTAATGAGAGTCATGTGAGTCCAATGAGTGAGTGTTCAGTATTCGGGCGATGGGGACCTCTGGTGTCGTGGAGCGGAAGTGTCCGGGGTGACAGTGTAGGGACTGAATGTGACAACAATAATGTGAGAAATATCAGGGAAAATTTGGATCCCTTCCAAGAATAACGGCTTACTTAGATAAACAAATCTATAATTAAAGTTAATTAACAAGTAATTAACTGAGAGGGGGATTTTTGCATCAATTACAACAATGAGCAATAATGGTCATTTAGAGTATTGCGTGTAGTATTGTGCAGTATTGTGTGTAGATTGATGAGAAAAAAATCAGTTGAATCCTTTTTAAGATGAGTCTGAAACATACCAAAATGTGGAAAACTTGAAAGGGTCTGAAAACTTTCCGTATGCACTGTATATACATATCCATAATGTGTAAATAATATCTGGTCAGTGGTGGTCCGTTTCCATTGATGGATGGGGGCTAATACATTGTGTATAGCAACAGATGGGCTACAGTCTGTAATTGTGCACCAAATGGTAGGTTAACCTAATAAACTGGCAACTGAGTGCAGGGTTAGGTTTAAATGCCTCAGGCATCAGGACCAACCATCTGAAATGATTCATCTATATGAATCTGTGATATAACCAAGGATACATATGGCTAGGCAGCAATTCATATCGACAAACACATTTGTAGAGAAGTATTGCTGAAATAATATCCAGCTGGTGGACAGACTATAGAGTCTCAGAATCACAAATCAGAAGAAGGATTCAGCCTTAAATGTGCGACACACCAGCCACTAATTTGGTTTAAACATCCCGTTTAGTAGCAAGATGCCACTGAAGCTAAGGAACATTCCAGTTCTCAACTGTTTTCTTATTTTTGTTCTCCAGCTGCTTGTTATTATTTTTGTTCTCCTTGAATATCCTTCAGACATGCAACACATAGATTAATCCCATCAAGCAGGTTTGTAGAGTGCAAATAGTGGTGGTAGCTCAGCAGTTAATGCTCTGAGCTAGGTGACTAGAACATTGTGAATTCAAATCCTTAAGCTCCCAGAGAGCCACTGTTGGGCCCTTGAGAAAGACCCTGCAAGACATCATCCGTTCGTTCCGAGGTATTTTCTTCTCAACTTTCATTTTGAGGAATTTCTTCTCAACTTTCATTTTGAGGAATTTCTTCTCAACTTTAGTTTTTGAGGTATTCTCTTCTCAAATTCCGTTAAGGTATTTTCTTCCCGGTGCAGAAATACGTCTTGGTCCTCTGGCCGATTTCGTATTAGAAATTCTCTTTGGAATTTAACTTCAACTTCGGAGGTCTGACCGTCGCGAGGATTCAACGTCATTGCTCTTTCAGTTGGAATAAAGTTACAAGTGGGAAAATAATTAACTCAGTTGCAGCGTAGTGAAGATTAATATGGTTGCACGGCTTTGGGCCTTCTCTTTGTGTGGACGGTGGGCTAGGAGAGCGGGTCATCTCTTTAGTCCAGCCAAGAGAGCAGCCAGGAGAAAGAGCGAGTCAGAGGTGTGCCTCCTCTTTTTATGTCTCACCGGTATAATGTATCGGGCTCCGCATATCTGTAACCTGATCTGGTTTACTGTGTGAATACAGTAGCAGACGGGCATGTGGATGCATGCCCGTGGATGCATGGTACCTACAACAGACATCAAAACTCTTCTTTGTTCTGGCACCCAGGTGGTGGAATGAACTTCCCCTGACTGTCCGAACAGCTGAGTCACTGGCTGTCTTCAAACAAAGACTGAAGACCCACCTCTTCATTACACATTTAATCAAGCTCTTATGCTACAAAAAAAATTAAATAAAAAATAAATAAAATCCAACTATTCATATTCATACTCGTTTTCTTTGCTGTACTAACTTTCTTACTAAGGACATGAGGATATGTTTTTGATGGAGACTATAAAGCACTTCTGTAAGTCGCTCTGGATAAGGGCGTCTGCTAAATACTGTAAATGTAAATGTAAATGTTAAAGGTTTTGTAAAAACCTGTTTCGACTTACCACCTTGTTACTCCAGATAATTAAGTATTTTATTATGTTCTTTTATTTTTATTAGCTAGAACCTGTCAGGCATTTCAGTGAAAATTAGTTAAAACTGTCTTGGAACTTGTCATTTTTTACATGAAAATAGTTACCTAATTCTTTTGTGTTTGTACCGCACACTTACCTACTTAATAGCTTAATGTCTGGCACTTCAGTGTTCTTTAATTACACTGTCTTATCTCTTCTCTATATATTTTTACGCATATATGCATGTTTTATTTTACATTTCCTGCAGGGCTTGTGAGTTAAAACTACTACAGGTTTTTGAATCACAAGATGGTAATATTAACATGCTCAGGGGAAAGTGTGCCAACTGTTCCTTTTACTACAACAAACTAGTTACTTTATCACCTCATGAGAGAGAAAGAGTAACCCCATACAGTCCAGTCCTTGAGAGCTGGAAGCACATCCAGTACATTAATCCAGACTTCTGGTCAGTGACAGCGCATGACACAACCTGGATTTGATCCAAGCCGTAAGTCATGCCCCTGCATTATGGCTTGTATTTTTAATGACACCTGGGTTGGGAAAGTTTTCAGTTTCCTTCTGTAATCAGAATGTGAAAGACATTAATGCTACACTTTGCATTTCTAATGAAGATTTTTGCATTTTCAACACACAATATTCTATAAACTTCTTTTGAGTATGCAAAACAATGCTGTTTGCATTTCAGCTGAATGAATGATTCACTTGTGTGTATTGTGCTAAAAAGCAATCAACAGCTTGAGTCTGTCTCTTTCTGAGCAGATGAGAAGGACAGCAGTGACCCTGACCCCAGAGCTCGGATTCAGTACGCCAATCATTTTCCATTTTAAGATGTTTAACAGTTTACCGTCAGTCGTTGTCGCACATGATAATGAGATGTGATCAAATTGTTTCCAGCAAACATAAACATCAGGCCAAAGCCAAAATATGAATTAGGAATCATGAGACTCTAAAGGTTAATAGAATTGAGCACACTAAATACCCTGGAGAAAGGAAAAGCTGTGGCCCTGTGTGAGTGTGTAGAAGAAATTAAGCTGAAAGAAGGTTGTTTTTTAACACAATTGGGAAAGCAATTGATTTAACAGTATTTTGTGACCTTGGTCCTATCTGGGTGAAGAGCATATTAGCAGCAGAATTAATCCACTTTTTTAGTTCATCAGGGCCTTCAGTGTTTGAGCTTATAAGGTTTGATTCAACTACAATCAGTTTATTAGTACAATGTCATACACACGTGTCAACATGTGTCGTGAGTGTTATCTTTCTTAGCTAGCCATTTTTATGTTTTAATAATAATAATAATAATAATAATGCTTCTTTATTGTCACATATACATATACAAGTATACAGTACAGTACAGTGAAATTTGATTCTTCGCATATCGGTAAGCTGGGGTCAGAGCGAAGGGGCAGCTATGATACAGCGCCC
>JAOUQW010000001.1:17017130-17029354 GCA_028565825.1 Olivaichthys viedmensis
GAGCTATTATAACAGATTAAAATCCACATAGAATTTTTTTTAAAAAGCAGATCAAAATACAAGAAGAAGAAACTGGGGAGGGGGGAAATATAGATTTTTTTTTTAATGACTAACTGAGTGCGGTTCAGTGCACCCAATGCAACAAAGTATTCCTGACCATTTAAATAAGATCTAAACCAATATAATGCTCTGCCAGAGAGGCCAGCCCAGGTTTGAAGCCAGTCAAGTAGAATATTGTGTAGAATATTGTGATCAACTGTACCAAAAACAGCGCTAAAATCTAAGAGAACTAAAATAACTTATATATTACCAATGTCTTTTATTGACATTGGATTACCAATGTCTCTATTAACTAATATGAGTTCAAATCTTGAGCAGTGCCATTTTAGTGCTATAAAAGACCCAAAAACCTGTTTGAAAGGTTTCATTTAGGTTATTAGTGTTGAGATGTACACACCTATTCAATTATTTTGTCCAGAGATGGTAGATTAGAGCACTGAGGGGTCAAGATCTCTTTTGTGTGGATACATTTATTGTACTGATCAATTCACAATACTCAAAATACCAGCTGATGGAGGGCTAAAGACTTGTTTGAAAAGGTTGGTAGGCAAATGGGGCAGCTTAAAGATTTCAGGAGTGATATGACTGTTGAATTATTCAAAATCTATAGTGGCCATCTTGCTTTTAGTGCCACAGTTCTGTGGTGTGGGAGTAATCGGAGCATTGGGGTGACTGCTGCTTGTCATGTGTTTTCTAATGGCAGTAATTTTGTCACTGAAGAATGCTAAAAACTCGTTGCATATATCAGTTGAAAAGAATTTAGATGAGATGTTAGTGGCAGTGCTGATCAATCTGTCAATAGTGGCTGTCTTTGTGATTGTCTATCAAAGAAGCTATTATCTTAGTAACAAATTTCAAGCATAATCCTTTAGATCCTTTAATCATTTAGCAGATGCTCTTATCCAGAGCGACTTACAAAACGTGCAAACAGTTGAAGATGCAGCAATACCAACACAAAGAGAATCTGCAAGGATTCATAACCTGAAAGACAAGAGACACATGCTAGTTTTCACAAGTGCTAGAGTGCTCAAGCTAGTGACAAATACATTTCAAACCTAAGTGCATAAAAAATACAAAATAACATACATTTAATCAGGTGTGTCCTGACACCTTTGGCCTTTTTTTTTTTATATCATCCCCATTAAAAATTCACTTCCATTATTACGTGGGAACAGCTACAGTAATTTGTTTAAATCTAGACCCTAATCTAACTGATGCATGTTTTCTAGCTTGTTCGGGTAATTACAGGAAGAGACAAGACTGATCAAATAATATGGCCAGCCTGCTCTTTCGGCCAATTGCATAGAGAGGTCGACTCCTTTATCTCCTCAATTAATGTCAGGCTAATTCATTTTGAGTCAATTCTGCCCTCCAAAATAGCTGTATGGCTTGTCAGAGAACTGTTCCACTGACTTGGTGGTGGATCTGTGCACTACACAAACCAGACACAGTAAGGAAATTACATGTGGAGATAAGCATCATGTGATTTTTTTTTCTTTTTTTTTTCTGCTGTTTGATTTAAAACCGACAGAGTTTCCTTCCCATAATACATAGACAAGGCCTCCAAGGCTTTGTGTAATGTACCGGAAAGGTGGAAAAATAACATGACAAAAATATGACTTCACTTAAAGATTCCACAATATATACACTGGGTATGTGAAACTAGCTCTAAGATGTAGCACTTTAAAAAAAAAAAAGTTTTTAAAAATCACATATCTTATTTTCCTTACAGAAAATCTCACTCGTTGTTGCTGTAAACATTGACCAAGCGTTATGCTATTGAAAATAATAGGTTTTGGTTGATTTAAAAAATAAAAAAAAGATCAGATGCTTTTTCTTAGCAGCTCTAGCTCTTACTAATCGCTTTATTAATTAGAACAGTCTGAATAAAGTCTTTATTAGTTGATTTATCATCTGTCGCTTGGTTACAGTGCATCACACCATAGAACAAGTTCAGCTAATACTGTGCAGGTGCTTGGGCTCAGGGTTCCACAGGGGTTCTACGCCTGATTGACTAGTCACGTTATTTGAATGGTTTTAATCCAAACCTCAATAATTACAATATAGAGGTATACATAATGTCAACTTAAACTACCTGCACTTTGAATCAAACTAGAAAAAGGGCTGTTATTGTTTTTGGAGAAAATGTTTTCGGAATTTACATTTTTAAAAGTGCGTAACTGGTTTGGGTTCTGCGGATAGAACCATACGGAAAAAAAAAAAAAAAAAAGAAAAAAAAGCACTTAGTGGCGCCAATGAATAAATGTGCTACATATTAGCCTACTGTGGCAATTGAATAGTTAGACGATATTATTAAAGTGGGTCCTCGGAAACGGGCTTTCTCGGACGGCAAAACGTTTGAGAACCGCTCGCTGAGGCTACAACACGAAGGCCACAAGTCAGACAGACACCCGCTGCTAATGAAGGCGAGAAACAAAATGCTGCGGTGTGTGGCGAGTTCAAATAAACAGAGGAAAGTGTAGACTAGTCTACCTAGGGCAGGGTCGTGCGCGCGCACGCACGCACGCACACACACACACACACACACACGGGCGCGCACACACACACAGACACACGGGCGCGCGCACACACACACGCACACACAGACACGCGCGCGCGCACGCACACACACAGACACACGCGCGCGCACGCACACACACAGAGACACACGCACGCGCGAACACGCACACACAGACACGCGCGCGCACACACACACACACACACACAGACACGGGCGCGCGCACACACACACACAGAGACACGCGCGCGCGCGCGCACTTCGGAGGCATCCGTGATAAAAGGCTGAGCGTAATTTCTCTCCAAACCAGGACCATGTTACGGCAGAGAGAGAGAGAGAGAGAGAGAGAGAGAGAGAGCTGACGAGCTGAGAAGCGGCGGGTGAGTCCAACAACAAAAAAAGGAAAAGCGTTTCTTAAAGTTCCCCGGTGTGCGACGCGTCTGAAACTGGTACGCTACTGTAAATGGCTTAATAAAGTTGTGCGGAAAACTTTTCTTTTCTTTTCGTTTCTTTTTTTAACTAGACGATGCCGCAGAGAGGCGACAGGAGTAGCGCGAAGAGTTGTTCCATAAACTTTCTCTAACGTTTCTTTTTGTTAAAGCCATTCATGTCGGGCGCATGAATGGCTCGTAATAAACGGTAAGCAGTCCGCGCGCCTAACGTTACGGACAATTCGTGTCGAAGTCATTCCAGGAAGCGGGAGGGAAGCTGGAGGAAAGCGGGGGAGAAGCGGGAGGGAAGCTGGAGGGAGCGGGAGGGAAGCGGGAGAGAAGCGGGGGAGAAGCGGGAGAGAAGCGGGGAGAAAGCGGGAGGGAAGCGGGAGGAAAGCGGGGAGAAAGCGGGAGGAAAGCGGAGGGAAGCGGGGAGAAAGCTGGAGGAAAGCGGGAGGAAAGCTGGAGGAAAGCGGAGGGAAGCGGAGGGAAGCGGGGAGAAAGCTGGAGGAAAGCTGGAGGTCGCTTTATCCGCTTGGAGGAGTGTAACGTTACTGGGTTGAGACGTGCTCGGGCTCGATTCATGCAACCTCTCCAGACAAGTGTGGAAAGGGGGTTTTCCGATGTCAAACGAAAGCGTGAAGCGAAGTTAGCGAGGCGCACTGTTGTAGCCCCCCCAGAGGGCTTCGTGTGGAGCTGGGGGCGTTCGGGTGAGCCGGTAGCCTGGATATTTCCCAAACCCGCGTCTGCATTGCTTTTTGTTGCGCGTGCTGAACCAAGTTTAAAGTGACTTTGTTTCGCTTATTCGTGGTTTCGATGGCTGTTTTAGGCCACAGGGCGGGATTTAGCCAGCTAACTGTTCAGCGATTGTAGCCTTTAGAACCGTGTCGTGAATTACAGGCAACGTTCTCGGGCCCCCCCCCCATCCAAACATACTTATTTAGGGGGGGCTATAATAAGAAACAGACCGTAGTGGGTGTCGTCGTCATTTCAGCCCATCTTTAGGACGCGCTCAAAAAAGTGGACAACATGTATTTTATGTTTTTTGAAAAGTGAACTTTTTGGAACGAGGATGCTTCTTAACTAGTCACCTAATGAATGTTGAGCGAAGGTCTGAGTTACATTAAGTGCATCTGTTTATGGAGTTCAGCCTGCTTAGTTCTTAGTGCACTTCTGAGTGGACTTCAGTGGAGGAGACATTGTTAAGAGGAAAGAGGGCACGGGTGGGGGCAGCTGGTTTAAATTCCCCCAAGATGTCTGAGCGTAGAGGGGGGTGTTGGAGCAGGCTGCAGGCTCATGTTCAGCTGTGCATGTGGGCAGGGGCGGATTTAGTGAGTTTTGGGGCCCTAGGCAAAAAGACAAGAATGGGGTCCCCCTCCGTCAACCACAAGGGTTTACCTTCGTTTTCCCCCTCGGCTCCACTTGCCCGGCCTGCTGTCAGAGCTGCGCTAGCGTTCAAAAGTTTGGAATCGCCACTCAAAAGTTTGGAATCAATGCTTTCAAGAACATATATTGTTTCAGGTCCATCTATAAAATGATTGTAATAGGATTCTAGTGTTCATTCACTTTAGGTTTCAAATCATTTGTAGAAAGCTGTAAAACATCGTGTGTCCAGAATTATAACGCCAAAATGACTGAAAGTTTTACAGCATCGAGAGCGATGTTAATACAAACATTAATCCAGAATGCCTCTTTTTGGAACGGGGTGATGAAATCTTGAAAAGTTGCATAATCAGTATGGAATAGTCCATTACAACCATGACTGGGAGGGCTGCATCGACGTAATAATAGATGCAATAGCAACAGCCTTTTGTATATGTATATATATTTCGGAATAGGTTTAATTAACATCAATACGCATCTCATTTGTATTTTCATGGGGCCCTTGGCTCATGGGGGCCCTAGGCGGCTGCCTACCGTTGCCTAGTGCAAAGACTGCCCCTGCATATAGGAGCTTGATGGCTTTTCCTGCTTTTTATTTAGAAGATTTGGGTCTGGGACTGAGTTTGGGACAAGAAACATGAGCCTGCACGCAACCCCTCCAACCCCCCCACTTCCCAAGCGTTTCTCTACATTACAGAGCTTCCCACCATGCACCACTTAAAATGCAAGGCTCATTGCTGACATGGCAGGACTGTTTAATACACCCCAAAACCTTTCAGAAAGTATTGAATGGCAGGGTTCAGGGGCTAATCTGTAAAAAAGGATTTTTTATATGCTGATTTTTTTTTTTTCTTCTCAAAAGGATGCCTGGGTTCCTGAAATGTTTGCTACTTTCTACAAAGTGAAAAATGGATCGTGTATACTCTGGTGTAAGAAATCGTGTTTGGAACCCAGTCAAATATCAGATTTTAGATTATTAGATTTATTTGCAGAATTATTCTAACAAAAAGAGTTTTTATGCTTGATGAAAAAGCAAATATTAAAAGGAAAAATAATTATTGCTAAAGAATCAACATCTTCAAATAATTAAAGTTTAGGAATGGTACCCCAAAATGTTTACTCCAAACCTGTTTGCAATTCGACCAAAATGTGTGCTTTTTATGTAGTACTCTATGTTTATATAATTTTTGAGTTATACCTACTGTATTTGCATTGAGATTTCAGTCTTATCACCAAGCCAGCATCGTGGACACTCTTAAAAAGGGCCCTTAAAGGTTCTTGATTGAGTGAGTGAGGTTCTAGACGCACCCAGTTTATCATTAGAAACTTGGAAGTGTTTCGGTGTTGCAATCCCCCCCCAGATTTTGTTTTAACATATCCTGACTTGTGTAATGGTAGTCTGGCTGGGATTTGCATTCGCATCCTTCCCCGAAAACTTGCATTTCCGGTTCCTTTAACTCAGGAGACCCAAGTCCTGATACCTGAAAAGCCTGAAGGACTATCTGCTGATTAAATCAATTTGGGTCAACATGTATAAATCTTTGAAGGTGGCAAGAAACTGGCATAGGCGTAGGAACATCTCTACACCTTTTCCCTAGGGCTGGGCAATATAACAACATAATGTCAATATCGTGATAGATTCACCACCATAAACCTTTCTGAGATATCATGGGTATCATCAGTACACTGTACATCTATAACACTTGACCAACTCCATTATTACTCCCAGTAACAAGTAGCTCATTAATGTTAAAATATATTTTTGTACAGAATAGTTTTTCCTCTTTTCTAAAGTTAATAGTAAATAAAATAAATGATATATTTTTCTAGTCATCGAATAAAAATATAATTGACACCATGATAGGCAGCACTGCTGTTTTTCTGGTACACTGTTAGCAAACCTAAATATCATTATGTACATTGTGTATCGTAAAAATGTCTTCACATTTGTGGTCCTGTTGAGTAAAGGGCACAGCTCGAAGTACAATCAAATCTGAATAGTTTGGCAAATGCAGCAAGGCCTCTAGTTTCAGTATTAGGAGACATTAAAAGCTCCCTTTTCACTTGCTCCATTCTGTCATATTGGTATGCTAATGAACCTGCTTAGACAGGGGAATTGTGGTTGATGCCAAGTCTAAAAGCTAAATAATGATCGTGTGAACTGCCAAATCGCCAGCAATCGACCAAACATAATTTTAGAGATTTTGGGGGGATGGAACACGGGTCTGGTACTGAGAATAGCTAAAAGAACTTTCTGTATTTGCCTTCTTTGTCCTTTGAGATTTACAGTAAAAACATTTTGGTTGTGCGTTCCCTTTGTGTTTTGCATTATATCTTTGTCATAGATGTTATCCCCTAAAAAAGTGCAGCGCTCCATTTGTTTATGTAATATCACCACACAGTCCTGTTACTCAAGTAGGAGATTGTGGGTGTATTGGAGCAGTGGAGTAAAAGAAAATGTTCACAGCAGTGACATTTCTTTATTATAGTTGCAATTATATCTCATGTAACCGCATTTATATAAAGATTATCCAAAATAAAATAATCCACATTGTGATTAGTTTCACAAACATTTTCACTTAATCCCCGAGTTACTTTAATGAAAGTTTGAGTCACTATGATTCAATTCGATTCAATTCAATTTTATTTGTATAGCGCTTTTAACAACAGGCATTGTCAGAAAGCAGCTGTACAGAAATCCGGATGTAGATTTAGTTCTCTAATGAGCAAACCAGAGGCGACAGTGTCGAGGAAAAACTCCCTGAGACGACATGAAGAAGAAACCTTGAGAGGAACCAGACTCAAAAGGGAACCCATCCGCTTCGTATTCAAAACTACATCTGTAACGACTCAGTCAGTGCGACATCTAACTCAGAGTATTTTTGCTGAAAATATAGTTTTATTAACGAAAAAAAAAAAAAGCTTCTGCTCACTGGTAAGTTCCCGACCTACTGGTTGTGAACAATTTGGCTTCATATCTAGTTTCCCTTCGTTTTCTTTTCTTCTTGAGCCGTGGTATTTAAGAGTTTTTTACAAGAATGATGATTGGAAACGAGGGCTGCCCGCCAGCTGCTTTGCTGACTGGGTGGTTTTTGCTGATGCCAGCTACAGTGGTGTGTGGGATTTGGCAGAATTCTGCCCCTCTTCTAGCCCGCTACATTCAACTTCCCAACAGATTAGCTAAATCGGTTACTAGCAGCCTTTCTTGTTGCTGAAGCAGTAGTAAGTCAAGGCAATTTAACTTCCTGAAGACATTCCTTTTATCCAAAAGGCTTCATGCTTGAAAAACCAAATCTAGTTGTTTTGACTTATTACTACTAGACATTAGGTGACTGAAAACCTTCATAAACATATTGCCATGAACTTGAAGGGACTCCCCCCGGGATACTAGTAGGGTTTGGTACCTATTAAGGAATAGTTCCGACTCCTATATAAGATTTTGTCACTGATCAGCAATTTTAAGAAGCTAAACATTCGGACAAAAGAAGAAGACACCAATGGTTTTAGTTAAATTTGGCTTTCCTGATACGTGTCTCAGACTCACATAAACAGCAGAAACAGTAATATAAATATAAAACAAGGCACTTATAAGTACTTATATAAAATATGTTGTCTGGGGTCCAGACAACCACAGCCAATAAGTCTGTGGTACCTTAAAGTTGCAGTTTGCAATGTTTGAAAGTGTTTCTAAACCTATAAAAGTCATACAATTTCAAGGTTAAGTTATGAAAACATTTAAATGTAAAAATTTAAAATATATATTGTATTTAATATTGTCAGATTTGTTCTGAAGTAGTGTGTTGACACACCATTTTTGAGCCAAACTTTATGCTTGTGACCGTGAGGTTCAAAACTTGAAGCACTGCTTCCTTTATGAAGTTGTTCAATGCAGCCTCAGCAATCAGCAACAGTTGTTTGTCTCTTTCTGCCGGCCCACTACACCGTTACTACACTTCTGCCTGCTTTCATGCCTCACTTTCATGACAGCATTGCAAGAAAAGCCTCAAGAGACAGAGCAAGAAACAGTAGCAGCACTGTGACTTACAGAAAGAGCAGCTGTTTCAGTCAACTTTTTTAAATTTATTTTTTAGATGTTTTAAAATTTGCTGCAGTATCGGAGATTGCTGCCCTTCATGTAGATAAATATGATATGATGGATCCCACGGTTTTAACTAAAACATTGCTCTACAAAATTGCTGGCAGTGTACCAGGGTGTTCTCTCGGTCGGCGGTTGAGCTTCTTTCCAGGGGTTTGGTTTGTTTTCTGTCTTCTGTGCTTATGCAAACACTGAGTTAACACGTCAGCTGCAGATACTGATAAGGATTATCTTCTGTAATTATTCTGTTTCAGGAATTAGGAGGCTGCCAAGCAATGGACGTTGGTGATGTGGACTAAAATATGGAGACATTAGCCCAAAAGAGAGGCCTGCGACTGATTAAATAGAAAATCAGCATTCTGCCTTGCCTTCTCTTATTTCTGTGACAGCTCTGAATGTACAAAAACACCCTGTTTCCTTCTGCACTTTATGCAAGCCTTCGCTGCATGCTGGTCTTACTGTGACCTTTGACCCCAAAAAGCAGCTGGAAATACAATCAAGACTTAAAGGACCAACTGGAATGAATATTTCTGCCATTTTACTCGTCAGGCGACGCATAATTTTGTTTTTTAAATAAGTTTTAAACATTTATTTCACGATTCCTGCAATCCATCTGGCTGGCTCAGAGGGAAAGTAGACGATCCAAAGCAATTTCTGGGTGCATCATGTTGTAAAGTCCCTAGTGGCCTTCAAGCACTGATACACTTAATTTTATGGCCTGCTGAGCATTGCAAGGGCCTGGCCTAACCATGCTGCTGAAGAGGAAGTTGTGCATTGGCGTCTTGTTCTGTGGCGTTCTGTTTTTTATGATCGCCTCTCACACCATCCAGAAAAACAGCGTTCTGCCCGAGATAGACGAGGCTGCTCACAGCACTGCTAGGACTCAAACCAGGGCTGGAACTGAGCCGAGTCAACGGGGCTCATGTAGCTGCCCAACTTGTGTTGCAGATCCGGGCGCTTCTGTGTGGTTCGACCAACGCTATGACTACAAACAGCAACCTTACCTCACTGCTGGGGGAAATCAGATAGATCCAGTCTCGTTAAAGTGGTGGCTGGTAAGTTTTTTAGATTCATTCTATCAGCAATTCTTAAGTTTCTATAATAGAGTACTAGTAAAACCACATCAATCATTTGACGTCTGTTGGCAACACTTTATCAAAACTTTATTGAATGTTAATCTATTAATTAATGTTTTAGAAATTATTATTACTTTTAATAATAATTCTATTAAACGGGGCACCAGTCCAATGGACAAAATAATAAGAAGAATGAGATACAACTTGATTATGATTACATCAACAAGATAAGAAAAAGTAATAATTTGCCTAATATCTGAAGGAAATGGGATTGCTCAAATTAAGTGAAAACTTTACTTTGGTAGAACTCATTTGTGACAAGAGAGAAACACACGAGTATAACACACACAAAGTTTAGTGAATTCGACAGATGGGACAGATAACTAGCAGAATGGATGGATGGCAAACACACTGAGAGAGTGTAGGCAACGATTTAGATAATATTTTGTAAAGTGGTAGCAGTGGTTATTCTAACAATGAAGATACCTTTAAACAACAGTGGATCTACTTAACGAACTAATTCTAGCTACACTACCATGACAAAATTGAAGAAGGACGGTAGAGAAGCTTTACAGTTGCATTCCGATAGTGTCTCCTTGGTTGGTCTTGATCAGTGCCGTTACTTCATTCCAGTCGGCTGTGCCATCAATGGAGATCCCAGAGAAAGAGTCTTATGACTCAGTGTGTGTGCAGTTCAGCAGAGATCGCGCTGAACGTCTAGCCGTGGCGTCAAGTCTGCTTGTCCGGAGATCGCGGAAGAATTCTTATGACTCTGTGTGGACAGATTTCAGCCGGAATCGTGCCGACGGTCCAGCCATGTCATTAGTTGAGTCAGCTTGTCTAGAGATTGTGAAGAAAACATGACTCTGAAGTTGATGATTGGAGATCCAAGTGGATGGAAGTCCAATGCCCAATTCACAGATGAATGTGAGCTGCTTAGATTTATACTGTTGAGAGTCAGTTTCCCTGCCTCTCCTCATTCAGGGGCTGTAGCACCAGCAAAAAGTTCCTACAACCAGTCCTGGTGATAGAACTCGGAAGCCGTTGTCCTGGTGATAGAACTTGGAGAACACAGAGATAAAGCACCCGACTTCCTTCTCAACATTGGCATGTGAATACATGTACAAGTAACTATAGTTAACTCAAAACCAGCATATATGGGTAAAGAAACTGAGATGGGAAAAGTTCTTGACTCCGCTTTTTTCTCAAAAAGGCATGTCATGAACACATGTCAACATAACGCCACTTTGTGTAGTTGGAGTACACAAAGTGTGCATGTTGGTAACACCATACTTATGGGCCTCTTTGGAGGTAAAGAGTTTAGAGTCATTTAACAACAGACGGAACTGTTGTTTCTGTGGGTCAAATCCTAAAACATCTACCTTAGCTAAATTTTGTCGAGTTGAAAAATCACTGAACAATGATTTTTCAACTCGACAACATTTAGCTACAGTAGATGTTTTAGGAGATTTTCATATGGGTTCATGGCAAAGGATCTGCTTGGACAGTTCATGTTTTGATTTGTTATTAGGAGAAAGAATATTAACCCTACCACAAGAATGACAATTTCAAATATGTGGAGCATGAAACCAGTGAGAGAGTTCATATTCACATGGGGAAATACACTGTTTTACACCATCTTCCCTTGGCAGGTTTTGAACCAGCAGATTGGTAGGTGAATTCTTCAACATGCATAACATAAAGTCATGTTGAGGCTCACAGGATGGCTGAAAGGAGGTCTGGGTGTTAATTATCTGACGTTATCTAAACAAGTTAACTAATAGGCCAATTTGGAACAACCTTTAGGCTGATAAATTCTATACTGTCAGTAACCGTATGGTACTCTAAGCAAAAATGGCAGATATAAACATGGAAGAACAGAAAGAAAGCAGTTACCAGCAAAGTTATTGAATAACTTCAAATACAAATACAGCAAATCAATTTACCATGAAGTTACTTGAACTCTTTACTAGGTAGTAGGATCACAAATACTTACTTCAGAGCATAAACTGCTTGAACTGTCTAGTTTACTACTTAAATTGCAGCAATTACTGTGTTATTCATAGGGGTTTGTCTTTCAACCACAAACACATACGCACATGCAGAACATGCACTTCTGTGTTAGTCAAAAGGCCTCACTAGGAAGTATCTGCAGCATATCCTGTCAGATGAACTGTACAGGAACAGAAAACCACCAACATGTTCATCTTGTAACGCTTATTTGGAAGTTTCGTTTTTTGAGGTACGTTGGCACACTAGATTTACTGCTGCACACTCTATGAAGAACAAATGAGAGAGCTACATGCTATTAGAGAGAGAGAGACCTTGGAATTATAAGGTTCTATCTGACAATTCTGTAATTTTAAGATATTGCACCATAAAGATTTGACCCTCAATAAGGTCAAAGCAGATACAACTTTTCAAATGGATTTTTTAAATATTTTTAAGCAATACTTGTTTTTGGTGTAAAACCTATCACATATATTCAGTGGCATTTAAAAAACATATTTATAATATGAACTTATTTTTGCTGAAAAAGTCAGGTAGAACCTTATAATTAACTGTATATAAGGTGTATATATATATATATATACACAGTATATTACTCAGAATGGTACAATAAAGAAAAAACATCCAGTGAGAGGCAGTTCTGCGGACGG
>JAOUQW010000001.1:17029454-17041750 GCA_028565825.1 Olivaichthys viedmensis
TGTTTGTCTTTTCTCTATATGACTGTTCACTGTAATGATTTATAATCTCACTATCGGGTGTCACCCAGAAGAGGATGAGTTCCCTCTTGAGTCTGGTTCCTTTCAAGGTTTCTTCCTCATATTGTTTCAGGGAGTTTTTCCTTGCCACTGTCGCCTCTGGCTTGCTCATTAGGGATCTAGATCTCCATCCGGATTTCTGTAAAGCTGCTTTGTAACAATGTCCATTGTTAAAAGCGCTATACAAATAAAATTGAATTGAGTTGTTGTAATCAACTGGCTCTGATGCATTCAGACAACCTACACTGTGATCGTCTGAATCTGTTCTCTAAATACAATTGTGTCATTGTGATGTGTTTGTGTATGCAGGTGATTGTGGTGAACCCAAGCTTTTTTAAGTACACTCATGACCGGTGGACAGAGCACCATGGCAGATACCCCTCTACTGGCATGTTGGCCATCATGTTTGCTCTGCACCTCTGTGATGAGGTAAGCCACTCAGTTCCTGCTTACAGTCTGTGTAAATCTATTCATGGTTCTATCTGAATTTAGGCCCCTCTCATCAAGTCTTACAGACTCATTATGTCACCATCTGTTCTCTCTTGATGGCTTTCTTTTTGTTTAGTTTTTTGGATTTTTGCCCAATTTTTATCCCAATTTGGTCATTGCCAATTCTCACACCACTGGCTAATTCTCCCCTATTGCACGACAGCTACCAACTGGGTGAGGGCTAACACGTGCTTCCTCCGAGACATGTGCAGCCAACTACTGCATCTTTTCGGGGGGGTCGGTGGCTGCTGCTGGCTCGGGGGCGCGGCTGGGTTGCCCCGTCTTTCTCTGGTGGCGCAATCGGGTGCCGTGGAGGTTGGCATGGAGGCGCAACCAGGGGGGCAATCCATACCTGCCACTCCTCTAACTCTCCACGCAGCCAGGCCCAACTCGCAGCATCCTGTGGGGGTGATCTGCACCAGAGCGGTGGCGAGGAAGCTGCTCCGCCGCTGCTCCTCCTCGAGCTCTCTGCCTAGCTCAACCCAGCTCTCTGCCTCCAGGGCTGTCTCCCTCTGGCTCGTACTTTCTCCTTCGTCGGTCCTTTAAGCGTCGCGGAGCAGCCCCCTCTTCCGTGGCTTCCTCTACCGTGGCAAATTTAACCACCAGACTTGCCAGGTCGTCCGCTTTTAACAGCTCATGGAGCTCTGCCGCCGGCATATATTCCTCCTCGGAGCGGAACGAAAAGCGGCTCGCTGCATCCATTTCTTTTAGGTCGTTGAATTTGTTACGCTTCGTCGGGGTGCAAGGGAAAAACACACTCGCGTAGCTACTCATTAGCAACATACTTTACTGTCAAACAAAACATCAAATTACATATACCCAAAGAACATTTAAACATGACATGAAACATTCAACGACAATCAGAACTGGGACACAAGGGCTTTTTATACAAACACTAACGAGAGTAAACAGGTGGATACACTTGACATAAATAGACAAGGCGGGACTAGACTGAAAAACACAAACGCAATCACGTGCTGCCTTCTGTGGAGTTCCACGGCGGGGAGACCGTGACACATAATATATAAATAATAATGTTTACTTAACCCAGAAGAATCCTTATCTTGAATTAAACAGTCAAAAGAGCTGCTCCAGGGAAAATAAACTTTTCTCAATTTATTTTGCTCTAAAGTTGGAGTGTTTTATGTAATCCTAATTTTGCTGTGGCCTGTCCCTCCAGGTCTCAGTGTTTGGTTATGGAGCAGACTCACAGGGGAATTGGCACCACTACTGGGAAGACAACAAGTATGCTGGAGCCTTCCGCAAGACGGGTGTGCACAATGCTGAATTTGAGCGTGAGATCATTCTGAAGTTGGAGGCAGACGGCAAAATTAAACTCTACCCAAAAGCATGACTGTAGGCTCCTATTAACCTCAAATGAATGACTCAAGGCCATGTGAGCGTATGACGTATTGGAGCTAAGCCGAGGCCAAAGAACAGCAACAAACCGCTGTGATCCACCCAGCTATTAATTGACCACTGTAAGTTACGCTGAACCAAACCCACTGACAACAAGCTGCATTCTCCTGAGACCAAACAATCCTTTCATTTTTTGAACGCTCTATTGTTTCTTCCTATGTGTTTGATGCTGAACCACAACGTGGAGCAAATCTGAGAACTAGATGAGAACTAAAGTCCTTGTGAAGAGGCTGAACTGAGCAGACAAAAGCAGCAATGGGGAGCAGCTTAACGCTGCTAATTTTAAAAAAATGTACACATTTTCTTGGTCCATATTGTGCTACACCCAGTAGCCTTTCCCAATAGATTCAGGAATTTTATAGACTTGGATTCAGTGTCTATTCCAATGACCAAAACTATATTTAAGTTTAGTGAAATTAAACTCATGGTTCATGTCTCATTTAAAAAACACTTTTTACTACAGCTGAGAACAAAACATGTTTGTGTTACAATTAACGAATGTGTATGGAATTTGACTTTGAATTAGTTTTTATTGTACGTTTCATTGAAACATATGAAACTAAAAAGACATTTAAGATGCATTGTTTGTAGGACCGTAATATGTCATAGCTAGACTGGTCATAACAATTGAACAGACACTAGGATTATGGACAGCTTTTAATGAGGACAGGTTAACCTTTCCAGCTATGCGTGAAATGTAATTGAGCCGTTCCTTAGCCGTTCTCAGTATCTGTGGCCTTTCCATGCAGCACTGATCACTTCAGTCACAGTTCCATCGCTTTTTCTTTTTTTTACCAGTTGCTGTGTTAGTTACATGGATCTGAACACATGCTGCCCTTCTTAACCTGTGGTTTTGAGTAATTAGTGGGACACCCGATTTTGATAATTGGAATGACAGTGAGGTGAAGAGGCAGTGGTGGTCAAAGTCATTGGGTTCTTATTATAAGTGGTGAAAATGCTAAACCTTGACTTTTTAGTTTTATTGCAGTTTTATCCGTGCCAAGTTTCTTTTCTTCTAAAATCACTTTCGTTGTTTAGCTTGTGATTTTATGTTTATGAATGTATTATGGTTTTTGTTAAAGACTACATTGTCCTGTGTCAAATAAGTGTTGTTACTGTGGTCTACCATGACTCAGAGTCTTGCCTCGAGCACAAATTCACATTTATCTATAAGATAATCATTCCATTTTGATGGAAGAATAGATGACAATTTTTATACACGCTTGAAAATAGTTTGGTGGACATTTGTTTCCATTACATTATTATTCAAAAGTAGAGCACAATTATAAACAATAAAAAAAGTTAAAATTAAATAGCAAAAATTAAATTTTAAGAGATCAGGCATCATAAAATACAAGTTTTCATCACTTCATCACAGACTTGAAGAAAACGGCAAAGAGAAACAATATTTTCAATTGTTAATACTATGTATTGATATTACAAACATTAGTCACAGGCCCCTACCTTGTACTGAAATGTGCAAGTAGAAAAATAAAGAATGAAATCACTCATTTTGTGACTTGTTATTTATAGGATAATACAGTTCAAATATTACTTTCAAAGCTGTTAGCCCAGAGATTTGTCCTACTTACTATG
This sequence comes from Olivaichthys viedmensis, assembly GCA_028565825.1. Taxonomy (NCBI): domain Eukaryota; kingdom Metazoa; phylum Chordata; class Actinopteri; order Siluriformes; family Diplomystidae; genus Olivaichthys; species Olivaichthys viedmensis. Next base: position 17,033,016 of record JAOUQW010000001.1, read on the forward strand.
AATTTGATATACACATGTGAGTACACATAGTATAGTGTCAACGCTCTGACTTGCCTTGGGCCCCCAGCCATTAAGTAGATAACTGTCTCCCAGTGCACTTTTAATAAAACCTAAAATCACATCTTTTCAAAAAATGTTTGACTGTGAAAATGTGCATCAATTCATCAAATCATGTGCAAGCACCTTTGTGAGTATATTTGTGCTGTTTCTGTAGTTTTAGAGAAAACTCTTGATAAAGCTGTGAATTCTCTTGAATGGCGACTTGTATACTCGCCTGGATTGGGGTCCTTTTAACCAGAAGGAAAGCATTATAGCACAATATCCTCCCTCCCTAAAACATTATCCATAAAACTGGAATACTAAATTTCTTTGAACTGAGGCGGTGTTGACATTTTCATGGCCCTAAAATAAACAAAAACAGGCCACACAAGCCTAAACTTTTAATTGGTACACACAATTAAATTGACAAATCATTAGTTTTGTATTTCTATGCAAAAATCACCATTTGTCTGTTTTAATATCACAATTTAGGTAACGTCACTATTTTCGCCTTATACAATGAATGATTTCATATGATTGGACTAACAAACAGTTCATGAATTACATGATCATACATCATCATGATGATGATACACAACTCTAAGAACCTGAACAGCCATTGAGTGTGACAAATGTTGAAAATTTCAGAGTACACCCCAGAAGGGCACATTTGCATTGCTTTTTAATACTATTTATTCATGATATGCAATCATGTGGACTATTAAGCACTCCTAGCTCAGGATGTTCCAGTGCATTCCACCTTGTTTGGTCTTGAACTCCTTTGGCCAGCATCATTCAGACAATATGGAGACAAAGGACACAGGAAACAGGCCAGTCTTGTTTGGCTGTCCTTCAATGTAGCCATGCTGGGAGAAAATATTGTTGGTGATTAGAGGCTTTGATAAGACCTTTAGATAAAGAACACAGTTCAATATTGAACAGAACAGTTAATTATGCAAATGTGGCTTGAGAAAATATTATTCTGCAAAAAAAAGGCTGCACAAAGGCTTCAAGAACTTCATGAGATTCTTTACTGTGCACAGAACTCCTCAAAATAACCTTTCCTAAACATAAGACACGAACTTCCGTACACTGGTTTCCGACGGGAAAACCTTTGCACACCGTGACACGATGAGCTTTTCGGAGCAAGATATAGTCACTGGATTGAAAAAAGTTCACAACAGTTTTTAAAAGTTATTTAAAGCATTTAAAACAGTGGCGAGTAAACGTGGTTGGCCATTTGCAATGCAAGTCAAAGCCTCTTCCTGTGAAAATAGTCGGCTTTTGGCCACGTTTATTGACAAAAAGTCATTACTGTATTACTTACCCACCAATCAGTGTCTTCTTCTGCTAGAACCACCAGTACCTCTCCCTCGCTGAAGGTGAGCTCATCATGATGATCAGCCACACAGTCATACATGGCTTTCACCCGTCTCAGCTTCAACTTCATCTGAGTAACACACAGAGTGTAGAACTTCAGGATAGGCCTGCCACATTATGAAGACTGTAACACAGCTTGTTTCCTCTTTTTTCTGATTTATTTCGCAGTAATTGACCACATGGTAAAAGAAGTTGTGCACTAAGCTATTCTTAGAAGGGTGCAACTTAAGTGCAGAGACACGATGAGCTCACCAGGGTTCGTCTGGGCAGTGGGTGTGGGGCGCTGGGACAGGAGGACAAGGAGCTGCCGTTAGAGTCCAGGCTGAGAGAGCGAGGGGAGGTGGGGGAGAGCGCTGGGCCATGTCGCCCCAAGCTGCTGTTGGCCTGCAGAGTTGAGTACAGGAAGTGGAAATGGTCTGCCTGAAAGCCTGTAGAGATAGAAAACAATGACTTCCTTCATTTTTATTTCATAATACGGTGGAAGATCCCCCAAATCATCACAGGAAACAGTGGGGCGTGTTCCTGGGAAGATTTATAACATATAGCAGAGGTCTAAATTGGACTAGGGTGGATAATGTCAGGAAAAGGAACATTGAGTGTGCTTCTTATTTCTTTATTTGCGCTTCCTTATTTATTTTCTTTGCTTCCCTTCCTCATGTCTTTTTAATAAAATGTAATGTCTTTTGCATGATGTCACTTATTGATGACATTGAATGTTGATCTTTCAGCCTATACAAGATTATACTTCATCATCATCTGACTTCTTATATGGGCATGTTTTATGAAAATTCAGCCAAATTAATTAACTTTTATCTTGGTTTTCTTTATACCCACTATTTTTTATTTAATCATTATTTTCTAATCTTATCATTTATTGGACTTCTTTTTGTTTTCTTGTGCAGGTGCAGAATTGATACCGTAGCCTTATGTCACTCGCCGCAATAAAAAAAAGACTTTAGCTAGGAAGCTGTGTATCCTCACTCCTTGATTCCAAGTGTTGTGATGCTGAAACTCTAGTCTTTCTTGAATACTGAATAATGTGAACAACATTGCATAACACACAACGATGTAAAAGAGACACACAGACAAAAACACAGAGGTGGGGAGGTGAATAAAGCACTTACTTCGCTCTGGCAGCTCAGACAGCGAGTTGAGGGCAGTCACAGTGTACTTTGGAGACCCTGAGCTGAAATAATCTTATAATCAGTAACAACATTCTCATTTACAAAAAATTCTCATTTACTTTAGCTTAATTTACCAAAGATGTACTTCCAAAAAGAAGAGGTAGAGAGCATATGATTTCAGTGGGGTTGAACGTTTACATGTAACAAAAGCATGGAGCAGGGGCCATATTCACATAAAATCTTAAGGCTAAAAGTTGCTCCTAACCAGCTAATTTAGAAGCATCTTATAATAATGGGTGTACTAGTCTTAATTTTAATGTCATTTAAAATTGTTCAAATTTTTTCAGTCTAAGTGTAATTCACAAAACATTTTAGCACTAAAGGCAGCTCCTTAACCTGCAACAACTTAGGTGGCTGTCTAACTTAGTCCAGAGGACACCTACCGGATCAAAAACTATCCTACATGGCTACTCTTGGCAATCCATGACACAGTCGTGGATTTACTAGCCTCCCAGGAGCGAAGGAGGAAATCCCCCTATACATTTTTGAGGGGGGGCTGATGACAGCCGCCGGGATTGTCCCTGATGCTGTAGAAGGCGTTCCCCAGGCCCCTGATGCCGCAGAAGGCATTCCCTAGGCCCCTGACGCCGCAGAAGGCGTGCCCTAGACCCCTGATGCCACAGAAGGCGTGTTCCAGTTTCCTGATACGGCAGATGACGTCATCGCTCCACCCCCGGGCTTTGGGGACAGCGACGCCGCTGTGCCTCCTGCCCTCGCAAGGGACGTCATTGCTCCGCCCCCGGGCTTCAGGGACTACAACATCGCCCTGCCTCCTGCCCCCGCAAAAGACATCATATCTCCTCCTCGCGCCTGTGCGGCTAAAGTCAGCGCTCTGCTCCCAAGCTCCCCCGTGCAACGCCGGCCTCTGAGCACCCACCCGGACATGAACGTGGGGCCCATGAATGCCTGTGTGGCATTTGAGGGGGGAGTTCTGTCACGCGCACGCCGCCTCCCCATGCCCACAGTGTGACACTTCCGCTAATTGGCCACATGAGGTATTGCGGTTATGCACCACAGATAAACCCAGAATGTGTGAGTCAATGGGCCCACGATTACAAAGCCAAAGTTACTTTCGGGTATAGAGTAGCCTATTCAAGGCTGTTTACATGAATAATTTAATTAAATGTAAATTCAATTAAATACTATACTCTCAGTAATACAGATTTAGATTTTTGTTTTCATGTATGAAATCATGGACACTATTATTATTTATTTGTTTTTTTTATTGTAATATGCAACGTTAATAGGGATTTTATTTATTAGTTTACCACACAGATCACTACCATATCAGCCAATCACCGCTGAAATTAATTCATGAAACACTCTGTCATCCACACCAACGGGGTCGACCACACACTTCCTCTTAGCCTAAGAATTCTTCCACTTTCTTAGTAAAGGTTACAGCAGTTTTGTGAATGGATTTTTAGAAGAAATTCCTAACTTGAAACTTTTATTGCCACTAAGAAGAACTCAAAGTGGTAAGATTAGATCTTTTATGAATATTTCCAAAGAGCTTCAGTAATCCACATATGACATACAGTTTTAAAAATCATGCCACCAGAGGACAGCCTTTGACTGACTGACAAGGCACAGGCACTTACCCACACTTTTCAAAAGACGAATCTTGACCACCAAAGCCTCGTGGACTTGCCGGCACTCCGTAATCTACCCACAAAAAGCCCAAAAAGGGTAAAGTAAGTAGGAACTTTATTTTCAAACTCAAACTGTATGCACAGTTTTGGGTACAGAGGGAGGAAATGTACATACCTGCGTTTCCAGGGTAGGAGTCCCCGCGGGGGCTGTGAGGCACCTGAGGCGAGGGTTCAGAGTAGGTTCGCTTATGTCGGATCACCAGAGGAGAAGGAGGCGTTCTCTTTGTACTGAAAGTGACCTCACTCCAGCCATCTGGGGGACTAACAGGAGGGGGAGGGGGAGGGATGTTTGGTGCTGGAACAGAGAGGAGAAGAGATGGGAGGAGACAAGAGGAGATGAGAAACTAATAAGGACTCAATGGCAAAACATAGCAGAGTGCATCTACTGTGTCCAGTGCTGAAATGTTTTTTGAGAGTAAAATTAATTTCTACTATTAGATTTCTATTCCATTTTTGTGTAACACTTTATAAATCCCATTAGGCAATTATAAAGCTCTTCTTGAGATGGTGCAGATGTATTAGAGCAAGGAAAACACAAACATGAGGTGGACTGAGAAAACCTCCTTGAAATAAAATGTAGCGCCTGGACTTTGTTTTTCACTTTTCCTTTCTGAGATGTACTAGCATGAGGTCATATGATTAAGCTAGAATCTGCAGACATACCTGCTGTCCCTATGCTTGTTAGATGCGAAGAACCTCATGGATTTGACTCAATAACGTACTCACTTACACTTAGCAAGCTGAAGATTCTCCACAAGAGGAGGGCTATTAACACTCAAGTAGTCTGTGTGCATCATTGTAAGTGTGGAAACTGGCATAATTCCACACCAGCAGGGTCTCATAAATGCCCAAATCTTTCAAACCACTAACCCCCAATACTCAACCCAATCCACTGTAATTCAGTTAGGTAGTGGAGATGATCATAGGCAAAGGACAAGTCTTGCTTCACCTCAATTACACTACGTGTCCTGGTTTTCACTATGTATTTTGAACACTGCAATTAAACATTGATATGATTGAGTATTTTATGATTGAGTACTGTTCTTATTCCCCCATGAGAACAGTAATAAATTAATTGATCTTGTGATTGCTTTACGCTGTCTGTGCATTGTCAGCCACAAGAGGAAAATTTCCAACAGTACTTTAAATCCCTAACAATGCTTTAAAAGTGCAGTGTTTCTAGACCTATAATAATCCCATAATTTTAAAAAGACGCCTTTTGCTTCATTCCTGCAATGATTCGCAATATTGCCATGCAACGCATCTGGCTAATTTCTCCATTTCAGGATTCTGTTTACATTTTTCTGGCCCAGAAGTTAGCGCCACCCCTAGCTGAAACAGCGCTGCTGCCCCTTTTCCTGAAAGAACTTATGAGGCATGTAGTTTCACCAAAGGGGGTGGGGTCAATTGGGGGGAAGTGAAAGGTTTGTCAATGTTTTCACTGCAATTGCAATTCACCTTGCAGGCAGCAGAGGGCTCTGAAAATTACAAACTGCTTCTTTAAATTCAGTGTAATTTTGTAATGTTTGTGTAATTCTACATCAGTCTACCTATAATTTAACTTAACATTAGTGATTTTTCACACCATTGTGAGCTAATGTAGGTTGACAGACAAACAGAGAGGATGTGTCAAGAGCTGTATCTTACCTCTCACTCTTGGGGGCAGTGGAGGTGCAGGTGAAGATGGTGGAGGAGGTGGAGGACTGTCCAAGCTGCGGGTCTGAGTGGTGGGACTAGAGTACCCCTCCCGCTTGTTCTCGCTTCGTGACAGAGCCAGCCTGCGGCCTACACTGAAGATCCCACCTCCTCCTCCGACTCCTCCACGGTTATGAGATGAACTACTACTATGATATACGCTGAATGGACGTCCGAAGCGGTCCTTTTTCACTGGACCTGACTGCACATAGAGGTAAACCACTATACTACTCAGTCAAGCATCAAAATGTAAACTCTTGATAATAATAATGAGGAATAACTTTTTATTTTATAACGATTATAATTTCATAAGTGCTATACATTTCAAGCATTGTACAGTCTACTCGATGTTTTAAGATATTATGAGCAATATTTTTGTCTGTCACTGCTGGAAACATGGTAGGTAATTACCCTGCACAGTCTATGACACATGAAAAATGACTACTCCAAGCCTATTTTTAAGCAACATGCTTTCCCTTATTACATAGGGTCTGACCTTGTCTTCCAGGTCATCGTCACTCTCGTACCAGTCATCTTGCCGCAGTCTCCACTCGTACTCCACGTGAATGTGCATGTTGAACTGGTTACTCTGAGACTGCTGGATCTGAACAATACACTCAACAGTTAACGATCTTTTATAATAGTTGAATAGTTAACTAGCTTTTCATTAAGAGATTAACAATCACATTTTTAAGACAATTTGTGTCTTGTTCACATACAAGATCTGTGTCATGTCAGTCAACATCGGTACAAGCAGGGGCGTTGCTAGGCCAGTTTTAGGGGGCTTTAGCCCCCTCCCAAATAAATCTACATTATTAGTTTAAATCATCAATAGTTTTTCTCATTCATTCTTCATTATTCAACCGTCCCAACGCGTTTCCAAATTTAAAATATTCCGAGATAGCATGGTGCTAGGACCTGGGGGAGGCTGCTGCTGCTCTAATCCAGCATTGCCTAGGCTGTGCTACTCGCTCTGCAAAGCGAGAGTAGAGATTGTAATGTCAGTTGGCTAAAAGCTTACCGAGATAAACATTAAGCCTTATTCAAAATACATCATATACAGAGTGAAATAGTAAGTAGTTTCAGAGTGAAAATACCTAGCTACAATATGAATTTGTGGCAAATTATGGTCAATATTGCTAGCTATCGATTTTTTACCTGGTTGTTACCTGCTTGTTAGCTATGTTACTTTAGGTTTACGTGAGGTAAAGAAAACGGGATAGGCTATATTACACTAATGTTAGCTAGCTGACTAGCCAACTATTTTAGCCTAAGCAAGAATTTTAAGAAATGTCACAGATAGTGAGAGTGTGAATGAGCAAAAGAGATAGAAATAATGTTATTGACAGCTCTTTATATTCTTTGCTTTCATATACCTCTTCAGTATTTCAAAACAATCACATCAGTAGCCATAGATTGTTGTTTACACTAAGTTCATGTCAGTGAAAGGTCACACAGGGTTGATCATAAAGCAGTTTATCCCTTAAGGCCAGTCAGCCTCGACTTAATATTTGTGCTGTCAAGTGTCACTATGGCCTTGAAATTCTGTCACCTAGGTTATTAAACATGTAAGTGCAACTACAGAGCAAAATCACACTCTTTCTAAATGCACCAACTGAGATTGTACTAATCTATAGTCTTGACTTCAATACCTTTGATCTGTGCCTGTTAAGTGGGTGGATAGCATTTAAGTCATATTAGATCCGTGCCTAATACAAAGTATAAAGAGACAGATCTACTGTGTGCCAACTTGACCAAATAGCCATTTTTAAAAAATCAATTTCATGCTTATTACTACTCAAAAAATTCATGACAAAGACATTTTGGAGCCATTATTTAAAAAAGAATTTCTCCTGGGGGATCATGCCCCCAGGACCCCCTTGTAAAGGCTTAGCCACCCTGGGTACAAGCCTTTTTTCATTTGAGAAAACAAGATTAGATTGAATAGTTACATGAATCCTTATTTGGCTGTTAATAAAGGTGAACCGTGATCTAAGTTGTAATAAAAGAAATGAAACCCTGTGTCATGTACCAGCTCTTCACAGTGAGTGTGCTTCAGTCTTCGAGCGATGTCTAGGGCTGTCTCGCCATTTTCATTTTCTATAAGAGCAGAAAAATTTCCATCAGTCCCCTCCGATCACCACCATTTATAATCAGCTTTATTCTTTAAGAAAATAATAACCACAGTTCAGCTATGAACTGTTTTGCTCAAATGAGGAAATTATATTATATTTGCTATCTGACCCTATTTGTTATTGAATGAAATGCAGTATAAAATGACAGGTGAGTGAAAGCACACAGAGAGCAAAGTAGATTCACTCACTGATATGCGTGTTGGCCTTGGCCTTCAGCAGGAGCTTTAGGCACTCAGTTTTATTGTGCAGACAGCAGTAGTTTAGCGCAGTGTTTCCCCTCACAGTCTGGGTATCCAGATTATTACTGAAACAAACAAGACACGCAATGACACTCTTATCTTCTACAACATCTATTTTCTCACAGTGCTAATTTTAATTTTCTGCCATTTGCAAGGGCCTCTGTATGTCTTTCACAGTTCTTTTCTTTCTCCTTCTCTGTCTCGCCAAATGTGGGGCATGACACCAGTAGCTTTCTTTTATTATTTTAGTTAAGATAGTATTCAACTACCCAACTCTCAATTAAGGGATGAGAGCAACCTATCAAAGAGATCTGCAAGGATTCATAACCTGGAAGACATGAGGCTAATGCTAGTTTGTACAAGTGCTAGAGTGGTCAAGGTACTAAAGACTACAATTGCACCCCTAACTGC
>JAOUQW010000001.1:17052157-17066399 GCA_028565825.1 Olivaichthys viedmensis
GTGTCAATACTCGGGAGAGGGCGACCTCTGGTGGTGAGTGGTGGTAGTGTTCGACAGGTCGGGACTAACCGTGACACATACGTTACAATTCACCCACTCGCTTAGGCACACCGTGTAAGTCCTGATCCCTGTGCTGTTGTTATACTATAGTCACTTTAAACGGAGCAAAACGTTTACTTTAGAACTGAAGGTATTAACAAAATTAGAAACATCGTGCTGTGTTGTCTTTGTGGTCATTTACATTATCATAAGGCTGTACGGTGCAAGCTTTAGGAAAGTGATTAAACGTTTGAAATCGTCGTGGTGCTGTTTGTCTGCTGCGGTCTTTATAATACGTTCAAATATTATACGTTCAAGTATTCAAAAAGAATGCAAGAGCATTATTAATTCACTCAAAAGATGTATTATATACTGCAGTATGGAGAGCACTACCCAGTGTCTCTCCGAAAGAGAAACTACTGTGTGTTTATATCACAGTGGCCCAAGGTCTGTGCAGGACTGAGAACGCGAGACCCACTACCGGCTGAAACCGCTCCCCTGACCAGTCCTTACTCCTCTTTATTTTTGATTGTTCGCAAGCTGTGTTTCAATGTGTCAACACGCGACTTTCTGCCAGCTCTGTGCCAACGTGACAGCGAAAAATGTTGCGAGCCTCGAATTCACTGCTGTGGAAACGCTTCCTCCTTCAGGGGTGTCTGTTATAACGCTAACGCCTGCTCGCTACTGGGGTTTGTTTGAGGCACGGACTCTTGGAGAGTCTCTGGACGGACAAGTGATTTCCCTCCAGAATTTTTATTTTAGCAGGAATACATTTGATTTGCGCTCAAAATGGGCAAGACGTCTCATTTTTAGCGGGAAGACATCTGATTTGTGGTCAAATGCGTGGCTTCGCATATACAGTATATGCATGGGCGATTTAATGCACGGGATTACGGGCCCCCGAATAATTAAGGGCCTCTGATTGGTTAGGGTTTAAAAAAAAATAATAATTTAAATATATAATTTACATATGTAATTAATATTCGTGAGTTTTGATTAGCCAGATTGGCGGCTGTATTAGATGTGGAAGTTAGTTAGCTAATAACCTAAATGTCCGAGCTCAGAAAGTATGAGAGCAGAGGGCAAAAAATACAAGATCAAAAAGAAAAAGAACCACTAGAACAGGAGTTAATAGAAAAAAAATGGAGGGGCTGAACGCTTCTGCAACTGAACTCTTCTATAATTATAATTATAAGGTGACGGTAACTTCTTTTTGTTTTCGCACTACGTTTATTGTCCACTCTGCCAGTGACCAATGCTAGGGGAGAGCGGCTCTTTTTCAGAACTCTCAAGTGAAAAATAGAGTGCTGATACGCACCAAGAAAGATTGAGCCACCTTACTCTGATGTCGAACAACATTAAGAATCTGGATTTTAGGGACATTTTTAAGGACTTTTCATCCCAGAAAAGCATAAGAAAAGACTTCTTAAAAGTAAGGCACTTTTCTTTATTTTTTTCATCTGTTGAAACAGTACTGCAGTGTTTCAGTCTTGTTGCCCCATGCGTTGTGAAATGATCAGACCCTAGACTATAGCCTGTTGTAGACCTGGGTTGTTTTGGTGAGATTCATGGTTTAATTGAGTATGCATTTAGTCATTGGTTCTGCTGATTGTTATCCCTGTGTATCTCTTTAGTTTCTGTGCCTACTATGGCCTGTGTTATTTGTCCATCGGGGAGAGAACTCTGGTTTTGTTGGGTTGCTTTATATTGATGTTATGGATATTAACTTGACCTGTAGGGCCCACGACTACCCATAGCCCGCAAAATATCGCTGCCGGTTTGTGCATACAGGCGGAACTTTCCGCTGACAGCTTACACAGAAAATTCAGTCATCTATAATTGATTTTACTTGATAGTGTCATTCTTGTATATTCTAATTCTGACTCCCCGGCAGTATCAGACTCCCCTACATGTGCAATTGTGTATGTGCAATTCACTAGACGTTTATCTTCTTCATATGACCCAGCCTTCTGCCCTGGTAATTTTAGTTGCATTGCTATATGACTTATTTACCTTATAGATGTGACAATAGAGCCTAATCTTTTTGATAGAAGAAAAGTAGCCTTAAGTACACTTTATTGTCTACTTATGAAAAGAATACAACTTATCCTGTGTTCTCACAATACTTATCGTTATGAAACATTCAATTTACCAAGTGCCACACATGCCATAAAACTTTGAAGTCCAATAGATAAAATTAGCATTTACTGTAATGGCCTGTGTTGGGTTTTTTAATGCAGTTATGGTGTTTCTTGTTTAATAAACATCAAGATTAAGAGTTATGTACAAACAAACCAGCTGAAATCACAAATATAAATAGGCTGTGTCGATATAGTGCTGTGCACGCGAAGGGAGTCCTGTTCTAGGATACTTTGTCTGGGGGGGCAATGGCCGATGGTGAGGGGGCAACACACGGGCGGCGATAAGGGTGGGCAGCAGTGGGCGGTGCCTACTCTAGCCTGCGTCTTGCCCAACCAATCAAACATTTAGAGACAAAAAGGTTTTTCTTATAGTCAATATTTGTGCTCCTTTTTGATTGGCCCAGTGGTGTAACTACCGTTAGTGCAAGAGGGGCAATCGCACTGGGGCCCGTGGCGTGAGGGGACCCGTGGCGAGAGGCCTACTGACTTCTTTCAATCTCAATCGTATCTGGAAATCAGCCCTACTGTCAATTTATCTCTCTCTTATTCATAATGCATCTCCTGCATGGTAGCCATTTTCAAACGGATCCTTCGCAACTTGCAGCATGATATATTCATTATTTATACTTCTAAAATCTTAAAAGAGCAAAATGACTCTACTCAAATAATATATAAAAAATATGCATTTTATCAAAATATGCATCTATGTTATTTGGCCAGTGGCCAGACTGCTAACTATGACGTATAATTATTGAGATCCAAACAGGTAATCCAAGGTAATTTTATTCATTGAAAGTAATTTTCATATGGGGGGCCATTAATTAATTTTTTGCACTGGGGCCCATAAGATCCTAGTTAGACCACTGCACCACACAGCACAGGAACCAGAATAGGTATGCTAATTAGCGTGAGCCCCAGAGAGGACACACTTTTGCTTGTTCTTTTTGTTGTATAGCTGTGCATGTCCTCTGTTGTGGGGAGTGTTTGATTGGTTATCTGCTTTTTACACTGTGCACCAGTTTTATTTTTAAAGGTGTAGTTTGTAAAAAAAAATATTGTTTCTGTGATTCGCAATAATGCCATGCAGTGGATCTGGCTAGTTTCTTTGGTTTTTGTTTCAGGCTTCTGTTTACATTTTTCCATAACGGAAATTAGCCTCACCCCCAGCCGAAGCAGCTCTGGATCTTTTCAGTTGGTTGTCAACGCAATTGCAGTTGGCAGCAAATGGCTCTAAAAATTAAAAACTGCTTATTTAATATAAAGTTGGAGGAAAATTGTACAGTACTATTTACATGATCATCAACAAGCAGGACAAACTCATAGGGCTCTATCTCGTGTGTGCAAAGATTATCAGACCCAGACCATATTGGCATCTTCATAACCGTATGCATTATGATAATTTCATGTCCTGCAACCTTGCATTGTGGGAGGATTTGCAAAATAAAATAGGAATTTCATGAGGGAGCACAAGGTGAGGTGTTGGCATTTCAATGAAAATTAAATAACAACAAGCACTACTTCCAAACTCTGTGTAAAAATTTTATAACTCGTAGATTCCACCATCAGATACAACCAAATGTACACAGTGGGTGATGGAAAAATTTCATTAATAATAATAGAGACACTGTATGAAAATCGATGGATATAATTAGTAACAATTAAAGAACTGGTATTTTTCATGATAGAGTTCATCAAACTAGTTAATTGGAGATTACAGGCACTCTAACTAGCACAATCAAATCTAATGCTCCACAGCATTTTCAGATCCACGCAATGTAATGTAAGAAACAGATGTTTGATTGGCACGCACAGTCCTTGTGATTACTGTAGATGTTTAAAAGGTATCAGACGAGTAATATTATTGACTGAGAAGATACAAACTATTTACCCAATTTATATTCACCCAACCCTTTTTCACATAGCATGGATTTGCACACGCTTATATGAACGAAAATTGCAAGTGCCTTTTGTTTGTTGCAGCAATTGTGAACTGACGACGACAGGGCCCATAGGGGCACATAAAACATCAGATAACAATCAGACCAGTGCACAGCACAAAACAGAAGCATTCTTCATTGCCTTACTTGCACTGAGAGTAGTAGTGCTTGATGAGGTTCTGGAGCAGGTCGACACCTTTCTTGCTCTTAATTTCGTTTACTTTGATGAGGTACTGTGTAAGAAGAAAACATGGGGAAATGCAGCAGTTGTGTTCATAGAAAGATAGATATCCATATAAGTCAAAAATGGAAATCAGTCAAATTCAAACCAGATAACACTTATTCAAATCATATACAGCAATAGCATCTGCAACTGAAGAAAATTTGATATATCTGCTTAATGTGGAGTGGATGAGAGGCAGGTAATACAATGAGATGTTACTCCTGCAGTAGAAACCGGCATAACACAAGCTCTATGACAGATGTGTGTGTTGGTGCTGAAAGCTCACCTCACACATCTGCAGCTGGAACATCCTGCGCTCCTTCTCCAGGTCCTCAGCGATCTCACCACCACTCACCTCGGTCCTCACCATGCCGTACTGCTTTGCCAGCTCCCTCTTCTCCTTCTCTATCTTAGTGCTTTAGATGGACAAAACACATGTCTAACTCCACCATGTATGTAAAGATGTTCAAGATTATTCAAAGGCATTGTCTTTTGTATTGAAAAAGAAACACGTTCAAAGCTGTTAATAAAATAATCTCATAGGTCAGGCTCTATGTACTTAATAGTCAGGACTAAAAGAGTTGATTCAATACTGCAAACATACTACTACAAAAGGTCAAATATAAAGAGAGGGTTTTCATTCTCAGCAAAACTCAATCTTGTTGAAAAGTTGTTGAAAACTGACAAATTGCAAGATAAGTTTTGAGGGGAAGTTATTTAAGGTCAGTGGAAGGTTTCAATTTGAAGTGTTTCTTCATTATTGACAATTACATGGGAAGTGAATGTCCAGATCATAAGATTAAATAACAAACCTAAAGGAAACTAAAGAGGGAAGTCTATGCAGCCAGGACTTGCAATAAAAAGACATATAGAAATACACATATAACGTGTACACATATAGGTAAGATGTGTAAGCTTACTCTGTAATTCAAGGTAAGATTTATTAACATTTTGCGCCATTGCAAACCCTCTTTTTGGCATTAAAAATGACTGTAATGATTTACTAAACAACAAAATAAGATAGGGGCGGTCACTACTGTTTTATGCTTTTGCCTCATTACATTATGCGTTCCTGGGCGTTTTCCCCTCAAAGCCCAAATACAGTGCGTAGAACCACCCAATTAGATTGATTACGGCTGGCAGCAATGAATGACTTTGTGATAGTGCACTATTTAACGCCTGTGAAAAGCAACTATGACCGTATTTATTCTGGTAAAGTTTGTGCTGGGAGGAGACACTGATGGCTACAGAAGGCATTGTTCAAAAGAAGAAGTCGCATTAAGCTTCACTTTCTGGCCTCAGGTTATTTGCAGTGTACTGTGGCCTCAGTTGCTGGAATGCCACAGTCAGTCTTCTCTGTTCCACTTTGTATAGATCAGAGATCACTTCTGTGATGAGTTCAGAACCACATGCAATAAGGACATCAGTTATGAGTTTCCAAATGACAAGGATGCACTTAAAGAAATATTTAACATGGATTTTTCAACATTGAAGTTTCCAAATGTACTTGGTTTGATAGACTTAATTCGTATTTAATAAATCCCACTAGCCATAAATAAACATGTGTTTACATAAAACACTCCTTTCCAGGGTGCTTTCCAGAATTAAGGATTGAAAAATCCGCCTAGTTCAAATCTCCAAGCTGCCATAGCCATCTATGGCCAGGAGTCCAAGAGACCATAATTGGCCCTGCTCACTGGGTGAGAGTGACACCAACCTATCTTTGGCGTCTGTTAGCTCCTGGATATGGAAGAGGGCAGTTAGAGCTCTCCTCCAAGTGTCTTTAGCAGCCCTGTGACATTGCTTGAACAACAATTGAAAAAAAAGATGCGGTAGCTTCACGTGTCTCTGAGGAATCATGTGTTAGCCTTCACCCTTGGGTTGGTAGTTGTCGTGCGATAGCGGAAAACTAGTTAGTGGATGGGAATTGTCAATGACTAAATAGGCGAGAACAAATCATTCATTCATTCATTCATTCATTAAAAAAAAGATTGAGAAGCCCTAAACTCAGTATCTTGAGTTCAGATTCAAACCACAGGGCAGCATTTATATACAGATAAACATAAGTTGTGTAGCATATTCAATGTTTTGCTTAAAGTTGCCATACTCTTGTTAATTCAGTTGTAACCCTGGCAGATTAAAGTAGCCTACAAAAACATTTCAAACATGTTTATTTGCTTAATAGTTTTTATGAACAATAATAAAGATTGGGCCAAGCATTTAGTTTTCACTTTGTAGCTAACAGAAAGAAAGCAGAAGCCTGGAAAAAATAGGGGATTCTCATCGCCACCTTTAACCCTTGAAGAGCTTTCAGAGGCAGAATAAGGACAGGCTGTCTATGGAAGACATTTCGGTGGAAGCTGATCAGCGCTGCCTACCCCCAGGACACAAGTGCTTATGTAAACGTCAGGTATTTCATATTTCAAATAAAGGCTAATTATGACTAAATATAATTTTTTTATGTCCTGTGACAACAATAAAAATGTGCAAAAAAGCTTAAATGCTAACACTTTTCTAACACTTTCTGGAACGGACCTCATTTGTTTCCTGACAGGAAGACATGGGGTGGTCTTTAATACCAAGAACGCGAGATGCGCTGTGTACCTGCTATTGCACAATCCCATCTGCCCCGCCACGGTTCACCATCACGTCATAATACACTCAATTTAATCGTCTGTATTGTACAACAGCGTTTTTGGATCTCTTGAAAAACTTTTATCATAAGCTTTTCGGATACTCAGTTATTGGAGAAATAAAAAAACAAACGCTTTTTTACAATACAGACGATTAAATGTAGTATTTTATGACTGCTTATTTATAGCCCCCTCCATTCAATGAGGGCGTTGGTCTGTTAACCCGTCTCTAAATAATTTTTTTTTGTTAAGGCTCAGGAAAAAGGCAGCGGTTAAACCTCTAGTTTCACTATGATGGTTAATACAGCATTTTAAAAAGACTGTTGTAAACTATAACGGTAGAAAAATCCGTCTTTCATCGTAGGTTCACCGTTAGCCAATGCTAACTTAGTGCTAACTAAAGCTCCCAGCCTAGTATATCTAACGGGAGCCTCGTCTTTACGAAACATCGGAACAAAGTTTTATTTTTTGCATTGTTTGTACCAAATGAGCAATTTCTCGGCTCGTTTTATGTCAAATTCCGATTTACGTGCACTGTTTACTTAAAACAAAAGAACTTAAAAACTTTCAGTTATGGGTCTGAGCCGCGATGACGTCGCAATGAATTATGGGACTTTTAGTTAGTTCTCGTTGGCAAGTTGCCATCCAATGCGTCCTCGGTTTTTGGGGCGGATCAAGAACACTTCCGGGTTTTTAAACTGTTCTTGGCATTTGTGTTCTTGAGTATTGGAACGAAACTTGGGCATTAAAAGATGACGTTAAGCGAGAACACGAGGACGCAAAAACACACAAGAACACATATTGAGAAACACCCATGCATTAAACTGTTATATTGCACCAGCCATATATATTAATTAGGCAAGATGCACCTGTGTTCATTTGCATGCTCATTCATAGTAGATCACCTGCTAAACTAGCACCATCCACCAGCGCAAATGGTCCCTAAAAGGTTTGTAATTAGCACTATCGTAAGTCTGGCTCTCAGTTGGCAATTGCTGTGTGACATACAGTCAGCTCTAGAATTATTGGCACCCTTGGTAAAGATGGGAAAATAAGGTGTCATGTGTCACATGGCACCCCAAGAAATTCTTATGAACAAAATGTAACTGAAGCATGTTCCCATTTATATTTTTTAAGTCTTGAGTCTTTTGGAGCAGTCATCCATTACATCCTGTTTCACTGGGGTATAAATATGGGGTGACACAGAGGCCAAATTCCTTTAGCCATTCATCAGCATGGGGAAGATTAGAGAATACACAAATGAAATAAGACAAAAGTGTGTTGACCTTCATAAATCAGGCAATGGCTATAAAAAAAAAATAGCTACACACCTGAAAATGCCCATGTCCACTGTTAGGGCAATAATTAAGAAGTTGAAAACAACCGGAGCTGTAATGAACCAGCCTGGAAGATGATGCAAGTGTATTTTTCCCCCACGCACAGTGAGGAGGATGGTTAGAATGACAAAAATTTCTCCAAGGATCACGGTTGGAGATTTGCAGGAGATGGCAGCATTTTGGGGTCACAAAGTCTCCAAATATACAATTAGATGCCACCTCCATGCCAACAAAGTATTTGAAAGGCGTGCCAGAAGAAAGCATTTTCTTTCATCTAACCACAAATATGTAAGCATCTGGAACTACTGGAACTGGGTTGTATGATCTAATGAGACAAAAATAGAGCTTTTTGTCAACAAACACTCAAGGTGGGTTTGGTGTAAAAACAAGGATGGTTATACAGAAAAGAACATAATCCCTACTGTTAAGTATTATGGAGGATCTGTGATGTTGTGGGGCTGGTTTTCCTCCAAAGGCCCTGGGAACCTTGTTAGGATACATAGACTCATGGACTCCATGGAGAACAAGGAGATTTTAAATTAAAATCTGGCTGCCTCTGACGAGAAGCTATAACTGGGTCGTGGTTGGTACGTCCAAATCCACATAAAAATGGTTCAAATAACCACAGAATCAAGCTTTTGACATGGCCATCCTAGTCCCCTGAACTAAACTCCATTGAAAACCTGTGAGGTGAGCTGAAGAGGAGAGTCCACAAGAGAGGACCTAGAACCCTGAAGGATCTGGAGAGATTCTGTATTGAGGAGTGGACTCAGATTCCTTGCTCTGTGTTCTCCAATCTCATCAAGCATTATAGAAGACGACTCTGTGCTGTTATGCTGGAAAAGGGAGGTTGCACAAAGTACCAAATGCAGGGGTGCCAATAATTGTGACACATTCGGTTTTGTTAAAAAAAATTGGATAAGGGTTTTTTATTTCCTTAGAATCAATTTACTTCAATTAAAGGTTAGATTTCTCTCATATTTTAAGTGTGAGATTAAGTTAATACAAATACATTTTTTCATAACCTTATTTAACCATCTTTACCAAGGGTGCCAATAATTCTGGAATTGACTGTATACCAGAAAATGCAATTTTTCCTTGAACAGCCTCGGTTATTGCCCCTGAGGGACAAAAAGCTGTTTTAACTTGCTTTTCCTTGTTTGGCAAGCTTATGCAATGAGATTGTTTTGATTTATGAGGCAACAATGTCCTTTTCCAGTTCATTAACATCCAGGAAAAAGCCTTTTGGACACCATACCAGTTAGCAGTATTCTATGGCAGTATTACAAAACCTTAAAATTAAACACAAATTAAATACAGAACTATGAGCACTCACAATTTATTCTCATAATCCCGCCATGCTTTGTCAAATGGTTTCTTTAGATCCTGAGGGGAAAAAGGAAGCACTGAAGTTAGATTATAAGGAGACCATCTAATTATAGAACATGTAAAGATAGAGTAACATTTAGTGATTTGTCTATTTGTTTTGTTTATTATGGAAAAGACTCCACAGCAGCCAGCACTAAGGGGCATACACTGCATTAACATTGTATCATAAAATACCTTCAGAATGGCTTGCAAACACACCATAGGTGAGCACATTGTATGCTAATGGTAAAAAAAAAACAATACATATTATGTGTATGCTTAACCCTATTAGCCCTGCCATTCCGCCGACGGGACAAAATCCCTGTTGTCTTTAGAGCATCGCTGCTTCTCATCTCTTTGAGTGAGAGACATGCAGTTTGTTTCATGTGAAATTAGAAATATTGGGCAAACAGGGAATCCCCAGTTTGTCAGTGTGGACTGTTTCCTTCCGTTATTAAACTATTGCATAAATTTGTAGCAAAAACAGATAGCCCTGCTGCTTGGTCCATTGCTTGCCCTGTAGTTTTGTGTATATACTCTGCAATTTTTACTACCTCTATATTTATTACAGAAGTATAGGGGGATGTATAAAACTTGATGTTATTGTCACAAAGTTACGCAAAAGCGGAAAAGAACACTAGCCTTTAAACATAACGGTTCACCATGCACAGGAACAGACATGTGACATTTCAGAAACCAAATCTATCCACCACATCTGACTTTTTCAACTTACACCTTTGACCTCTTTCAAATCCCCTTTCACCAGTGAGTCCAGGAAGAAGTTGATGTTGTGCATCATGCTCTTTAACTGTTGTGAAGGAAGATAATAAAATGTAAGCAATCATTGTGACACAAGACTCAATCAAGCAAGCTCTTACAGAAAGAATAGTTTATTTAAGAATGTATAACAAAAACAGCCCTATCCTTTTATTTCCTTGTAAAACAGAGAACTGCAAGATTTTTTAAAAGACAAGACTAAAGTTTATGTAGATAAGGCCTATCGTCTCAGTCCACACCATAACTAACATCAAAGCGACTGCTAGTGGGCATGGCACTAGCCGGGGGGCTAATAAAGTGTTTCCTCCCTCAGTGACTCACCAAGTTCTTTGTTGGTGTCAGCAGCTCTTTAGAGAATTCAGCAAACTTATTAAAGGCAGAGGCCACTTCCTGCTCTCCGTTGTTGCGGAAATTAATAGCCAACTTCTCCATGGAGTTGATATACAGCTCCAAATGTGATATGTGGTCTGGAGGGAAAGTCGATAAACGTGAGACGTTGACAAATGTTTACAAATTCATTCACACACATTTTGAGTCAAAATGTTTTTTAATCATAAGATGTGGATTTCCATGCAAAATATTTGAAGTAAAGGATAAATTGAGCCATTAGATACCATTAGATACAAAGGCAATGTTACCTTGACCTGAGGCATGTTTGGCTTTGGAAGCTTTCTTCATTTTCTGCAACACTGTACGGTCACAGTCCAAAGCCTACAAAAGGAATGCAGTTTTAATGTACTAGATAGGGCTCCTATTAACTATAATAAAGAGTGTTCTTATTCTAAAGATGGATAATATGTTTGAGGGCACGTTAAACACATTTCTCCAAACCTCTGATAACATGGACAAGACAAGTCAAAAGTACACTAGCTTGAAACCAATTTTCAATTAAATTCTCCTGTTTATAATAACTTAGGATTTCATTATATGTTATGTGTGCTTTATATAAACAGAAAATCATAAATCAATTGTTCTTCAATTTTTACTTTTTATAGAAAAAGTTTCAATTACATTGATCACCCAAAGAAAGGGAATTTCTAAAGCCCAAGTCTGGGAAAACATTTTGCATGATTACTTGGTAAAATGTTGAAAATGTTAAGGCCTTTTTTGTTATTACGACATTGTCATTATCATTACAATGAGTATCTCACAATTACAATTTACTATTTTATCATTTCACTTCACAAGTTATAATAATCACTAAAAATAATAATACTAAAAAGGAATGTCTATTTTTCTTATATATGGCGGGGACAAACAACTTCTGACATGCCTTGCATGTGCTCACTCCATTCATAGTATCTGAAAATCATCATTTAGTAACTAATAATAATGACATACTACGAGGATTTATTTATTTATTTATTTATTTATTACAAATTGTGAAAACGGGCTTTCATAGAAAATTTTGACTGTTACTGAAAACATAGCTCTGCCAATTGACCTAAAAGTAACTTTTGCTTAAAAATTCCTTATGCACAACAAACAATAAGAACCTGGAACAAACCTTTGCGGAAACACATTTCCTGTTTAAGCAACTCAAGCAAGTTGCAAAAAATCTTGCCTTCCTAAGCTATGTGTAAATATCCTTTTCGTAACAGCTTTGAATTATGCTTGCTATAAATAACAGATGTTATACAATGTATATGTGCACAAATGTAATTGGAGAATAAGATGCAAAAGCACTGGGGAAATGGTAGTGGCTGAGGCTGCCATCATTGTCGTTGTGTGGGATATGATAAAAAATGTTTAGCTGAAATAAGCATAAGCCTTTTAACTTTAGAGACTGATTTGGTGTGGATAGCACTGCTTCACATTTGCTTTAACTTAAAAGGGGGCGTGTATCACATCTTATTTCTCTTTACTGCAGGATGCTTTTTCTTCAGCCAATCGTTCCACTAAGTGGATGAGCCACTAAATAAATAGTGTTAGCAGCTTAAACTGACAAAATAAAAGAGAGGATTGAGAAAAATAACAGTAAAAATCTTTTACATTTTCTAATCCAAATTACTATTAATGCAAGTTAACCATCAGACAATGCAAATAGCTTTGCCCATAAAACTGTGAAGGACTCTACCAATAAGAAATCATAAGTGACAGCATACAATTTAAGTGAATCTTACCAACAATGTATGCAAATAATACCTCATGACTTCAAGCCATCAACTATGGAAAGCCATTTTGATGCATCTCAAACCTTAATGGGAACAGAATTTCCGTTTGTAGTTATCTCCCCCCTGCCGTTCATGCGCTCAGTATAAACAGTGTGATCTTCAGTGTATGAAAGATAAGCAGACGGCTGCGTCACTCCCTTGACTTACTCAAACATTTAGCAGTGTGCTGACGATTCAAGTATTCAACTGCACTTTTATAACCTTTACGTTTTCATGACTGAGTTATTTGAGCTGTATTTGAATAGGGCATTAATAGCACAATTGGTAGAGCATCCAAAAAATTTTTTTATCTGAGAGCATTAAAATTATGCCTTTCAAAAATCCCAGGTAAAAAAAAAAGCCTTTCAGAGTTAGCTACCATGTCAATGGATTTCTATTTAATTCATTGTTGATTTCACATTTCATTTTAAAGACTAAATAGTGCATAGAATGATTGGAGAAAATTAAAAATGAATGTGAGTGACAGTAATGTCCAGAGTAACTGAACTCGATATACATACAACATCAGGAAAAATAAATATGGTCCTTCTATTTCCTTCAAAACATTGTGTTTCCATCACCACACACTAGGTTTTTTTTTTTTTTTTGTATGATTTTAAAAGCAAAAGAGTGGAAAAAACTTAACATGTCTACAAGAAAATGCACTTAAATTGTTTTCTTTGTACAATTTAAGTTTCATTCTCTAACGTCATGTACAAATCCTGGTTTCCATTGAAAGTTTTGAAAGCTGAGGATCTTAGTATCCTTCTGTGTCTCAAAATGTCAACATGAATAAATAACTAGCACTAACTTTGTCAGTTTCAGGAGAAATGGTCCATAAAAGTCCTTGTTATTAGTTAAAAATAAAAGTTCCACACAGTTGAGGAACACATGGTAGTGACGCAAAATCAGGTTGTACTAAAGTGCCAATTAAATTTTTTTCCATTGAAAACAGAGACTTTCTCAGTATAGAACTGATTTCAGGGAGTGTTATGTATTAGTTAAGTCTGTAATGTCAAGGAATAGGCTCAATGGCCTATTCCTTGGCTGTTAGCAACATAATACGCTAGCTAGCTAGATTACCTAATTCAACAAAATCTGGGTTGTTATGGTATATTTTGACAATTTTGGCTACTAGACTAATGTTCAGGACAACTTAAAACCCAGTATTTTCCCTCTCTGAACTTTCTATAGCGTTTATGCAACCTCAACTGTTTTAGGTTGGAGAAAAAGGACGCTCACAGTAAGCTACCACTTGTTTGGCCTCTGTTTGAATATACAAATCTCTCAAATAACTTTTAAAAATGCCCAGAGCGTTGTTTGGTTAGTGCTTTATTTATTTCAAACTCGGATGTAGGATGTGGTAATTCACCAATAGCACTGAAAAAAATTTGAAAGCATGCAGTTTGATCTTGCATAAAATGTATTGTGGCGTCGGGGGGCTCGCGCGGTGCGTTTGTGAGCACCCGTGAGCCTCCGCGCGCCACCATTATGCTTGTTGTGTTGTTTTGAGGACTGGTTCACTAGTTAGCTTAGCCAGATAACATGCTATTCTTTGAATAGAATGCTCCTTTATTGTCACATATACAAGTACAGTGAAATTGATTCTTCGCATATCCCAGCATGTTGGTAAG
>JAOUQW010000001.1:17137391-17148375 GCA_028565825.1 Olivaichthys viedmensis
GTGATGGGGGTCCCACGTGCTGCAGGGGTCCCAACATATTTCATGTGGGAACAGCCTTGTTGAATTGATATTGTTATGCGGAGTCCTCAACATTAATATGAACACGTGATTAAAACCAGTCTGTTTGTGTGTTAAGGGCTTCATTGAACTAGGGTCCTTAAGTTTTCAGTATTCCCTGCTTGTGAGTTTTGCCTTCGAAGACGTTTTGATATCGACACACGACACAGAAAAGCCTTTAAACGGACTAAATGAACACGCTTTGCTTTAATGATCAACTGTACATGGATAGCAGAAAGCAATTGTTTTGACTGAAGCAATGCATTCGACCATTTCTAAAATGAAACCCTTCTCCTATAAAACCGTGTATGCCACGTTATGATTTCCATTTCCATCGAATTATAGGACGACGAGTATTAGCATTTGAGAACGTTAAACTGCTGCGTATATACAGTTGATCATTAAGGCAAAATGACACGTTCATGTTAGTTTAAAGGCTTTACTGCATCATGTATCTTTACCAGAAAGGAATTCGCAGGCATTTTTGATATTATTCCGATATCACATAAACCAAAAGGTGTTGGAGCTCCGTCACCCTGTGCTTCCCGCCAATTTAACCCCTGGTCTAAACGTTAATCTACTGGCCAACTCTTAAATGCAAAAGATGAATGAAGAACCATAGATTTATGGCTAACAAAGAAATTATAATTAGCAGGGTGGTTAAAACAAATCCACTATCAATTCTCAGCCACAGTAAGGATCAATATCTCAACTTGGAGATGAAGGTACCATTTAATTGATTTACTCCAGGTGAATTCTTAAGAGTAAAATAAATACCAGCCATTTGACATGATCTACAAGTGAACACCAAATGTCAGTTTTTCTCCCCTCATGATCTTTCAGCACTTTACATAATAGGGCTGCATCCTAATTTCGCCTATAAAGCTAAAGACAGCAATGTTGAAACAATCACATGATCAGACAGCAGGACCCTCTTGTCCAATGACGACAAACCATTAGTTTAAAGGGTTAAAGATATCTTTATCCCAGCATTATTCCCACACAGCCATTTGCCTCCAACACAACTCTCCATCCTGTCAATCAAGCACAATCACTACATGGTGTTACAGTTCAGTAACTACATACTCTTACACTCGGGGAATAAGACCCATCCAACTGTGGCAAACTGTAAAACAGAAATGGCAAAGCAATGCTCTAGAGCCAGCGATAAAAAAATCATTTTAGAATAAGTCAATTTATAAAAGCAGCATGAAAATTTAGTCATGAACTGTCTGAAGAAGTGAGATGTTCATGCCTGCCTGTTTTAAAATTAAAAGACTACAACTTGTAGTTACAATTAAGGAAACACAGCATGTAAACATAACACAGGTATTACAGATAAAATCAGGGATTTCAGAATATATAACAGACAAATAGCTGTACAAGAACACTTCAAGAGTAAAAAAATTCATAAGCAGGGCTCTAAATGCAAGACCAAGCAATCGTCGTCAACACTCGTAGCTTTAATGAGTGTTGTTTGTAAAACCAGAGCATGAGAACCACTAGAAAAACCAGAACTAGGACGCAACATTTGACAGTCAGTGAGAATAACCTCCTTTGTTGGTGTGAACAGAAATAGCTTTGCAAAATCTTTGATGTACACTTTAGGTCAGTCGGCTCTCTGAATAGCTTTCATTTACTAAAAGTTACAATCTCATCACGCCAAAAACTAGCTTTAGCGCGGGCGCAACAGCTGGAGCAGGAGAGTCGTGTTGTCCTGCCTGTTATAGACTAAGCCCTCTTCAGCTTTTGGTTTGGCAATGCCACGAAATTCAGCATTAAGAACACTAGAATGCAGCCCACAATACCTTAAACTCCAGAAAGTACTTCATTAAACATTAAACGATTCCAATGATGAAACATAAAATCACCTGTCCAGGATTAGACAGCTGTTAGCAGCTCCAGACTGTACAGAATAAACATGAGAAGAATCCAATTTTATGGCTAAAATAGCAACAGGCTGACACAAAAGACGATTTTCTAGGGTTATAGATGTCCATTGTCTTGAAAAAGGGCAAAGAGCCAACTGAGTAAATTACCTTATCTTGTTTAAGCAAAAGACTCAAGATTAATGTCTTAGAATGAAAGCCTATGTATGTCACATTTAAACTCACTAAGGACACTGGACCTTTATCCAGATATACAGTTGCACAGACATAAACAGACAAGCAGTGCTGAATTTCAAAGCCATATTTAGGTCAAAAAGCCTAAAACTTACCTTCAATAATACTAAGAAGACTCAAGCAGACCTTCAATCAAACAGTGGTCAAAAGGCAATGGGATACTGATTCACAAAGCTTAATGTTAAATTGCACATGCAAATTAATAATCCATATAGAATTTTAATAATAAGCCGCTATTTAAATTGCATCTCATCAACAAACAGTAACAACAAAAAAGGTGATCCTGGGCTGGTACTTTTACTCAGATCCTTTATGCAAGAAGCCAAAATAAGCCTTTCCCCAACAGAATACCCACATCCAGACCCGCTTCAGATGAAGATATGTTTAGGTTCAACATTGAACAGTCATCCAAATAAATAACATCAGATATTAACTCCTCAAACTAATTGCATTTAGGCTGCTCCTGTCAGTCATAAAGCAGTTTGATCCAAGCTGTAGCTCATCAGTTCAAAGAAGGCACAGGTTCTTCTCTACAGCTTTTTAATCATGAAAAATACACTGATGTCTCTCATTGTTTCGAAAGAGAATCAGCCACTGTCAAGAATAAGGCTGAAAACAGACAAGATCTCTAAAAAAAAAAACTACGTCTCTATAACATGCAACCCACATCATCATTGTCCATAGCCAAGTATACAGCAGAATGAGAAACAAAACTATGAAATAAATCACAGCGAAAGCTTGTTATTTTAATTTTTTCAGCTAGTTTTGTGCATGGTCTTCAGCGAAACTTATTTTGTTAATATCTTGGTTAAAGCCCAGACAAGAATCTTCTCAAATAAATTAATAAATTAATTTTTAAAATGTAATGCACCCCATGACAGACAACATTACCTCCGAAACCCAGCTGGATTCTCTTCAAGAAACAACTTTTCAATTCAGAACAAGTCATTGCATTTGTTGTGGAACAAAACCTTGCAAACCTTATATAATTGGGTTAACAAAAAAGCCCAATCATGAAAAAGTGCAATTTTACACAATATCTGGGTTACACATGTGAAACATCAAAGTCAGCAGAGGAAAAACAATCTTTATTGTTTATTTGTGGATTAAAAGAAGGAAAAAGGGGGGCAGGAGAAAAACACAATACCTTGCAGATTCAAAATTCAGGAACGTCATTTTATTGACAAAATAGTTGAGCTGGAAAAATATGTACAACAGCAAATAAACTAACACCAAAATAACTGCATGAAGCTGACATCTAAAAAAATTATAATAAAAGCAAACACAGCTACCATATATCATAGCCAAAAATAAAAAAAATAAAAAAAGCACACATTGTAGAGAGAGCACAATCAAGAGGAAGAGTGAAAAGCTTTCATATACAAAACATTACATTGCCGCATTCATTGAACAATCCTGCTTATCCATTTACAGTAAATAAAGTCATCGCATTCATGATCATCTTGTGTTTCTCACAGAAAAGCTTCACCCTATACACCTTGCACTGAAAGTGGAACATACACTGACACTTACATGCATTTACTGCCTGTGGCGGAAAAAAAAAACTGAATAGAAGGGTAACATATGTACTTATGAAGAACAAGGGTCTTATGGGCACATACACCATGCATGGCAGCATTAGGTGTATATCCCATCTGAGAGAGCATAAACCACACAATATACGGCACATGATGGTAGTCAAAAGGTAGTCATCCCGGACCATTTTGAAATTGTCAAAAACGGAACTTGGGCAAAGAATATAAACAGAGAGGAGATTAGAGAAAGAGGAGACATCTGCCAGTACAGACGCTGCAGCATAGCAATCAGCCTACACTTGCAAAAATGCAGCAATTAAGTGTTCTTGTATCTCTTAATTTGTACTACAAAACCTCAGCTCTCCAGATTGGATTCCAGTCTCAAGCAGTTTGAAGCTCGAGAGAGAGAAACAATAAACCAACCTCTTAAACACTTGAATCATGCTTTAAAGGTCAACATACATTTTTCTCTTGGGTCAATCCATTTTGCTGGTTAATTTAGCATGTCGTCTTCTAAGATGGAAGAAAAAAATAAATAAAAATACAGCGGTATACCCTTCTAAGCTCTGCGAATAAAAACAGCGCAGTGCATGTCCATTTGTTTTGACACAGGACATTGTCAAAAGAAAGAACATGATTTTGTTCATCCCATAGTGATCTTTACTTTTCGTGCACCAATAGGCCTATCATTCAGGTCCATAACAGCAGACATTGCTTCATCATGGGAATCAAATGCAACCATTGCCTCCCCTGTAGGCAGTCCCTTCTCACTGAATTGCAGGCACACAGAGCCAGGCAACACCTTATAACCATAGAAGAAATCTAATATTTCATCAACCGTGACTGTAAAAGGCATATTTTGAATTTTGACAATGGTGGGCCGTAGATTACCTGCACCACCAGTGGTTGATGCCCTGGGATTTTCAGAGGATGGACCAAAAGCAGGTTGAGATCCCCCTGAACGACCCTGATTTCCACCACGATTTTGACCTGCACCTTTCCTTGATGATCCATTATCAAATGATGGCAAGCTCCTTAAGCTCTCTGGGGCGCCAACAAAGCCAGGGGGCGCACTGTTGGCACCAGGTCGGAAACCAGGGGGCTCCAGGATAGGCCCTGGTAAATGCCCTCCAATCATCGGTGGTGGAACAGGAAGCGAGACATCACCCAAAGCTGTACCCAATGGGGGTAGAGGTGGTGGGCCTGCCAACCCATTACCTGGGGCAGCAAATGGGTTGACAAATGGAGGGCCATTACCAAGGTTCCCCACAGCGTTTCGGAGAAAACTGAACTCCTCCCCAGTCATTCCAGGGAAAGCATGTGGTGCTTGGGCTTGGATTTGAGCTTGTACTTGGGCCTGAGCTTGGGCTTGAGCATGGGCCTGAGCCTGGGCATGTGCATGGGCAAGGGAATTGTTTTGAGCCTTTTGTCCTCTCTTTGACTGTGGGGGAGGGTTTCTCTCAACCTCCTTCATCTGCTCATATGTGACTAGGTGGACAAAAGCATCCCTGCCATTTAACTTTTGCCTATGTAGTCGTTCAGCTTTATGGGCGTCCTCCTCAGATTTAAACTGCACCACAGCTTGGCCAAGGCCATTACCATTGCCATCAACTAGCACTTTGAGGCTATCTTCAAACAACTGAATTCCATCCAAAAACAGGCGTACATCTTTCTTTGAAACATTATAGGGGATATTTGTTATGTGAGCACAAGATCTAGCACCCTTTCCACTCTCTGATGAGCTACCTTTATGATCCCCCTGGGATCCCTGCATTCTTTTGCGAATTGCGTCTATCTTTTCAAACATATTTTTCTTTGTAATGGGGTGCACTTGTATGAATCGACTACCCATGTACTGCATATGGCATCCAAGGGCAACTTTGTAGTCCATTTCATTTCTAAACTCAACAAAACCCTCCCCTGTTGCCCTGCCATTGGGTCCATATGCAATGTAAATGCTGTCTTCAACAATGTCCAGGTTTTTGAAAAATTCAAATATCTGTTTATTTTCCGCTTCATATGGTAGCCCCTTCAAATACACACAGAACTCTTGTTTGTGAGGTGACCGGGACCTAGCACGCTCTCGACCAGAGGGGGAAGCGGAGCTAGCACTTCCACGATGATGCCGATTCTGCTCCAAGTCACTACCCATTTTACCCTGATCGGTGATTGATCCCTGGCCATCTCTCCATTGTCTCTCTGAAGCAGGAGATATTTCTATATACCTCTGGCCTATCAATCCAGTGTTTCGTTTTAGAGCTTCATAGGAATCTTGGGGTGTAAAAAATTTAACCAAAGCCCTGCCACTGCTCCTGCCCAGACCATCTCGGAGTATCCGAATACAGTCAACCCCTAGTCCGTGGAAAAAGTCTCCAATTTCAATTTCAGATGTACTGTATGGAAGGCCTTGAAGCTGTATGTAAAACTCATCAGGGTTTGCCAGTGCTGATTTCAAATGAGCTTGGATATTGAGATGATTTAGAGGGTTAAGGGGGTTAAGAAACATTGGATTTGGGTTTCCAAGAGAGAGAGGTGGTCCTGAGGCAGAATGTCCACTGGCCACTGGCCCAACTGGCGGGGGAACACCAGGATTGAAAGGAGGGAGACCAGAGAGGTGTGACATGTGAGCCATGGAAGGGACTGGCGGCACTGAGGCTAGAGGGTTAACAGCTGGTACTGGGGGTAAAGCGGATACTGGTGGTGGAACTGGCATGGGTGGCATAGGTGGTAGTGTTGGCATAGTGGGCAAGGGAGGTATAGGAGGAGGTACAGAGCTTAAGGAGGACATGGCAGTAGTCATGGTGGACCCCATGCTAAGACTTGGGCTGCTAAAATTATTAAAGTTCGGAGGCATGTTACCCATGGTTGTAGAGACAAAAGTGGGGACACTTTTGTTGCTTACAGGCTCATTAGCAGAGACAGCTGTGGTGACTGTAGTTGAAGTGGTATTACTAAAACCTTGTGCAGTGGTTGGCAAGCTACCCCTTTCAGTTCCCCCAGTAATACTAGGAGGCCCTGATCTATTACTATTTCCTGAAGCCCCTTCTGCATTACCAGTTTCGAAACGCCTGCGGCTCAACTCAATCATGTTTTGCATCTCAGTTTTGCTGCTAAGTAACAATGACACTTTGGAACCTTTGATTGTTCCCCCTGTGCGCATCATTCCGAGCCTTGCATCTTCATCTGTTGCGAACACGATAAAAGCTTCACCATGTTCACCCCCTACAATATGCACGCCACCATCCGGGATGGTCAAACCGGAGAAGAAATGGCGAATGTCCATGGTGCCCGCCACAATGGGGAGGCCCTGCAAACGGATGACCACAGCCATGCTGAGGTGCTATAACACACACCTGTAGATGAAAGAAGGCAACGACCGTCAGGCTAGGGTGAAAGAAAGGTTAGTAGGACAAAATCACACAAAGAAGCAAGACTCAAACCATGACAAGGCAATAGAATGGGGAGGATGAAAGTTGTT
Organism: Olivaichthys viedmensis; assembly: GCA_028565825.1. NCBI lineage: Eukaryota > Metazoa > Chordata > Actinopteri > Siluriformes > Diplomystidae > Olivaichthys > Olivaichthys viedmensis. The sequence continues at coordinate 17,144,585 of JAOUQW010000001.1, forward strand.
GTACACAAAGCATTTGAGCAATCACAATGACAACAGCAGAACAAATGCAGTCATCTCTCCATAACCAAAGCCATTCACAAACAAGGTTTTCTTAAATGATATGGCTAATGCCAAGACACACTAATCCTTCCACATGTAGTTTCCAAAAGAATAACCACCAATTTCAACCAAGCATTGGCCTGTATATTTTGAAATATTGTGACTACATACTTCACTTTTTTTGCCTTGGATATTTGATTGTAAGTCTTTTTACTCTACCAATTTACCAAAGAATAGTAACCCCCACAATTCTTTACCATTTCATATCTGAGCTAAATAACTTGGTATCAACAAAATCAAAAAGTGTAACAGCCCAGTAAGTTTTTCAATTGGTCTGCATAAACACAAGCCAGTTTTTGCTGTTCACAGCAAAACATAAATATGGTCAATAATGGATTGCAGATAAGAGCTTAAAGCTATTTTATTTAGATGAAAGTGAACACATTTCCATGGCTAATACATTTAAGAAAAGCCAGAAATTAGCTCAGGAAACATTTATACAGGGCTTCCAATTCCATCTACCCCCCCCCCAAATACAACAGTGTAATGTTAACTGCACATTTGATCACATTGTGCAACACTGTTTTTGTGCTGAATAAAACAAAATTCAGTTGCAGCTTTAAAATGTCATTGATTAGCTTGAATAAAGCTCACGCAGTTAACAAAGAGATGTGTATAGAAAAACAGTCTTAAATGTGACTGCTAAACTAAAGGCTACGCAGATGCTTACCTGTACAATTAGTGGTGCTTCGTTATTAGTTGTGGACGAAACCCAAGCCAATCTTGACGTCAATCATTTAAAATCAACTCTCGACTGCAATAAGAGAATAAACGGAGGCAAAAACATCAATGCAAACAGCAAGGTAACCAAGAACGCCCAGTATGCATGTTGTAGTACACCATTCAGCACCAGCCCTTTCCAGCTTTTAGCACACTGTAGTCAGATTCAGCATTTAATCATTTGGATCACATTCACACCAGAGGCAAAAGCCATTGCCTATTTAAAACAGGTTTTAAAGTTTGCACATTAGGTTATAATATAACATCATATTTCATAATGAACTCAGCAAAAAAAAAAAAATCATACGGAAGAGCAAAATCAAATTTGTTGATTACATTTTCAAACGTAAAAGACTCCCATTGATGAAGCAAATTAAAGGCATGTGAAAAACACAAATCAATAAATTATTTCAGGCACAAATTTGCATTGTCTCAGTTTCCTTGATATCTGGGTCTAAATGCATGGATATAGAGAAATAAAATAATGAAACCTCTGCTGGCTGAACTTGTACCCTGTCTTTGTAACAATGCAAACTAAATTGGCAATTTTAACAGGGAAGAAATGGGTACGTAGCTAAATAAGGTACAACTTGATATCTATTCAAACACATGTGGTAATGCTCTATTCCTTTCGACATTATGCATAACTTGGGCTTCTCCATGTAATTCCAGCTGCAGTAAATTTGTTCAAGTGCACAGGTAGGCTAGTGCCCCCACGGTATACAACAACCAAGTCTGACTGCCACTCACTTCTCTAAAACCTGAAACCTCAAAAAATATGAAAACAAATTTCAAATAGAGCACGTGGACCAACAAAAATGCGTGCCACTGTGTACTATTTAAGCGGTCATGTAATTGATACTCCATGGAAGGAAACTCAACTGCTCATACCATTTTACTATACCAGGTTTAAGCTCATACCATTCTATTATACCAGGTTTAAGCACATACCATTTTATTATACCAGAACCTTCAAAAAATTGCTTCAAGGCATTTGACAGACTAACACTATGGAGTTATTCTGTGCTAAAATTATCATTAAAATTTCAAGATCCACAAGCAGAAAGAATCAAAATCTAAAAATAGATGCTGCAAAAATACAAAGAGCAAAAAATGTAATGTTTTAAATAATAATAATAATAATAAATCGTCCCTTTTACCGTTCGTTTTCTATTTTTAAGAACTCTGCCAAATTTGCCAAAGCGTATTTTTTGGCATGTTAAAAGTCAAGTGGAATTCGGCGTGGCCCACTTCGAGACGTCCCATCAAATAACGGTGGCATTTCATTTTTTTGGAGTAAAAGAAGTGGATTAAAAAATAAAATAAAAATAAAAGTTACGTCTTTTATTTCTTTTAATTCGATTTCATTGTTATTGTTTTGTATTTGCAACATCCATTTGAGATTTCTGGCCATATTTGGTCTTGCAATTTTGCTTAATAACGTGTGGCACAGCTGGACACAACCTACTCTTCCAAATCAATGTAAAACTGGGCATCACGGCGACATGAACAAGTGATCAAAGGTCTGAATTAAATCAAATCAAATCAAATCAAAACCCAGTCTGCGTATGGCACAATATGAGGCTCACAGACAGGAGTGCTGCACAACACATCAGCAGGAGTAAACAAATCATACACATCCATCAAACCACCTTGACAAAAATGACACAGCTGTGCAATTGCGGACCACTTTTTCCAAAAGATCCGACTGTGCACACACACACACAACACCGAATACACTTTAAAACTAATACAACAACGGAATCAATGGCAAACAGCGCTCAGGCTCAGAGGAGCCGAACCGAGCCGAACCGAGCAGACAGGAGCCGAACCGAACCGAGCAGACAGGAGCCGAGCCGAACAGAACAGACAGGAGCCGAACCGAACCGAGCAGGAGCCGAACCGAGCAGACAGGAGCCAAACCGAGCCGAACAGGAGCCGAACCGAGCAGACAGGAGCCGAACCGAACCGAGCAGGAGCCGAACCGAGCAGACAGGAGCCGAACCCGATAGCAGCGGACTCGCGGAGCCCCACAGAACACAAAGCCAGAAACAGAACAGAAAAGCTGGAGGATGAGGAAACAATAATCAAACCAATAGCACTTTGCGCTTGGCGAACACAAACGCTGGCATTAGAAGAACAATTTCATATTTATATATATATATATAAAAAATAAAAAAAATTAAAAAAGAAAAAAAATCACATGGCAGCGCGAGCGGAGTAACAACCGAGAATGACAAAATGGCGCAGCAGCAGCCAATGCATTTCACCAACAGCTAACGCTACTGCGACCGAGCCGACTACAGGTTATGCGCTCATTCTGCACAAAATGACAAGACGCAGACAACGTTAGCATGCATGAGCTAGTGCATGGAAAAGGTATGCGGCGTGAAGTTAAAGCCAAGCCCTGACCTGCAGCTAGCTAACAGTCTGTCCTACCAACACGCCGCACACATTCACACTCGGTTCAATCTGCAAATGGCGCCGACGCTGTGTTTCAACTACAGTGCGCGAATTCGGCGAATTGCTTGTCCTCTGCATATCCTTACCGAAAATATCTGCGTTAACAGATCGGGGGTTTTGTTTTGTTTGTTTGCTTGTGGGGTTTTTTTTTTTTTCACTAACAGACGATGTCTCCGTTACGTGTGCGCCTCTCTCGCCGCCCGCAGAATCATCTCTGTACGACAAGCATTCAGCAATGGCGCGCGCGCGGCACTGACTACAACGACCAAGAGGCCGCGTGCGCGGTGGGCGTGGCTCTAAAACCGCGTGCAGAGTGGGCGTGGCTCTAAAACCGCACTCCTCCGTGTCTAGCGCCGGATCCTGGAGGAACGCTTCTCATTCTAAACGTGTCGATCACATTCGATCTAGAATATAGAACATAGAATATAGAATATAGAAAGCTCCTTTATTGTCACATGTACAAGTACAGTACAGTGAAATTGATTCTTCATATCCCAGCATGTTGGTAA
>JAOUQW010000001.1:17148475-17161483 GCA_028565825.1 Olivaichthys viedmensis
CTCAAGGGCCCAACAGTGGCAGCTTGGCGGAGCTGAGGCTTGAACCCACGACCTTCTGATCAGTAGCCCAGTGCCCCTTATATCTGAATTTTGCTATACCACTCGTATAGCAATTTTTCTCTCAAAATGAAAATTCAAAAGCAAAGACTGCATTAATGGCATCAAAATGATCATTGAAATGTACCTTAAATGCATTTGAAATTACATTATTAAAAACTAGAATTTCCCCTGTAAAGAGGGAAACACAGTAGGGGTTGAATCTTTGCAAGGTCCTGTGAAGGGTAGCGCCTGCCACTCGACTTGCCACTAAAACCGGCACAGTTTGTGGCGGTCGCCACTCGACCTGCCAGTTTAGAGAACAAATTTCAGGTTGTGCAGGTACAATAATCGTAATTGTTTCTATGCTGTTCACAGAGCGAGAGAGCGAGTTGGATCTCCATACGACAGAAGCATTTGGAACTGGCAGGTTTTCTGCTACTGGCAGGCAGTTTCTGCTACTCGACCTGCCACCTCACCCGACACAGCTGCCAGTCCTGGCACTGTTTGTATATAGCATAACATATATATTTTATATATAATATATACAATTTAACATTATATATTGTTGTTTCTGAACAAGCTGCACTTTATGCAACATTAAGTGTTCCACACAGGTTCATCATTGCTGTAATTAACAACTTACCTGCTCTGTGGCAGCATTTATTTTGGTCAGTAATGAGATTAGATTTAATTATATAATATTTACTATAATAATTAGTCATGCATACTTAAATTATCACTGACAATCTGTTACTACTTTTTTTTCTTTCTTTTTTTTTGGATGATTCAGCAATTTTAAGAAGAAAAAGATGCATTCAAGTCTGATTCATGAACTGAGATAACTCTGTGTATGCACATCTGCGAGTCTGTTTTTATCTCTTCCAGTCTATCTTACCTTGAGTCAATGTGTGTGTAAAAACAAAAGAAGAGTGTCTTGTACGGTAGTGAATTAGTAACTCTGTCTCCAGATGACGTACTATGCAAGATACTGTATGTTGCCACATTCAGAGATGTGAATTTTGCTGCACTAGCTAAAAAGTGTCTTCAGTTGTATCTTGTATCAATTATGCCCATTTATCATGTTCTGCACGTAGCCAAGTAGTACAAATATTAGACTGTAGCACCTGCATTTTGAAGAAACTCAGATACATGTGTGTGCATGTCTTCCCTTGGCCAAGAAAATAAAAGCAATCTCCATGGCAACTGGTTTCTGACTTAAAGAAATTCTCCAACAATCTGCTTTCACCAATAAATAAATAAATAGATAGCAACGACCAATTACAATGATGTGTAAACAGCAGTTTTATTATTGTTTATTTTAGCATTCTAGGTCCATGGGGTTTAATATACAATGGCTGGGGTGACAAGAAGAGGGGTGAAAACATGAAATTTATATTGTGTGTCAAATCGGCTAGATGAAATTGGAAACAGGTTATTGTTTCTTCCACGATTTGTTTTTGCCCACCTGTCCTTTGCATCAACTACTGTCTGGGAAGGGTTCTCTGTGCATCGCATTTTTCTTCATATTGTCGAGGTATTCTTGTTGAGAAACAGCCAATACAGAGGCCAAGATTTCGTCGTCTTCCCAGTCTGTTAGACCTTCAAGATGACACAACACAAATACAGGATTAGTGATATCTTAAGCAAATATGCCTTAAAAACAGCGCAAGCCCCTTACACGGCAAATAATAGAGTTGGAGTTGATGGTCTCACCGAAGGCAGTAGGTGACACTTCCTGTATTATAGTTCGATATCCAAGGGTTGGATAGAGTGACACAAAAGAAGATGGAGGGGACCGATCCTGCGCAACACACGCCTGACTGCTGGGACCTGAGAGCGAAAACATAAAGCCAACCCTCGAGTTTCATCACAGGGAGAAAATTAAGAAAAAGTGTATTTAAGTCTAATTAGAAAGCGCACGGACGTGGAGCACATGGTGAAGGGGGTTTGGGGAGCATCAGCGTGGCTCCTGCAGGAGAGGGGGGTTTGGCTGGGGGCTCGGGGTGCGCTGGCCCTGGGTGTTCTGGAGAAGATGCAGAGCTCCTTTGGCGAGGGGAGCGACAGCTCCAGTCCTCCAAGCCACTAGATGTAGCCGCAGTTGCTGAACTGCAGGTAGCACTGGCTTTGCGTGGCTTAAAAGAAGAGGAAAGAGATTCTATGTCAATAACAAGAAAGGCACTATAAGAACACATTAATATAGAATTAATGTGCTGACACACTGTGCTGTTCTATAAAACACAAATATCAAGAGACGTGCCACAATCAAGGCACATATGGTCTTTGCATCGACTCAGTTCTTGAGGTCATTTTTATAGACGTATAGATGTATGCTCATAACATGGACTCCTACCTGTCTCTCTTGTTTCTCTTGATCCTGAAGCCACTGCAAGTAGGACTCACGAGCCACCTGCTCTTCTATGGCCTCATTGGTGGCTTCCCAGTCAGTGGCCCTCTTTTTGTCTTCCAACATCTGCTGTTCAATCCAGGATTCTTCTGAGGTCTTTACGGCATGTTTCATTAAGGACTGGTCGGCATACTGCCCAAAGAGAGAGAGACAAAATAGAGGAGTTGGAGACAGAGGATTCTGATTGTTTTAAAGTTAAATATGACTGATTAGGCAACTCATAAGTTATTCAAGTCTCATAAGTCCTCACTCCTGGTTTGAAGGAAGGAAGTCCCAACCCTACTCCTATAGTGGCTTTATTGGGGTTCAGCACCGAGTTGTAATGAACGTTCTGATGGTAGCTGACCCTTATGGGCTCATCATTGATCTGATGGATGCCGTGGAACGTGTTAATTGGCTCTGGAAATGAAATCAGCATTCCTTTCACTTATCACAAAATGCACTAATAAAGGAAAAGGATACATAGGACATCAGTGAAGAGAAGTTGCATACCTATGCCATACTGGTAAACCTCCACTGGCCGGTTGTACATCTCTGCCATGGCCTGCATCTCAATGTGGTTCCCGTGACAATTGCTCTTTCTCTTCCGGTTAATGTATGTGGTGAAATCTTCTGTGACATAATTGGAGAAGTAATCTGCATTTTTCACCTGAAACCAAAAGATGAGCCAGTCACATTAGCAATGAATATTATAGGCTTAAAGTATCATATCAAATTATTAAGAGATGGGAATAAATTACTGATGTAAACTATCCTGAGTCTCATGAGCTTATATTTTGTTTAGCTCCACAGATTCAATATGGAATTTCCCCAACAGCAAACAATTTGCACTTGTTGGTGTAGCATCCATATCCATTTTAAGAACCTCAGTCAAGGTTAGGGTTTTTTCTTCTGCAGTTTTCATGCCCTGTGTCAACAGCTGAACCATCGCCATAGTTTTGACTTGTCAGACTAACACCCAAAGACTTCACAATTGGGCTAATGTCAGACTGAATCCATGGAGTGATAAAGTGAAAGCTCACCAGATTCAAGTTACTTTTTACCACACTAAATATTTCCCTCACCAAATAATCCATACAGTGCTTCCGTACCACATCATGCATATCTTGGTCCCCATATACTTGATCAGCTACAAAAACATTGCATAGAAGAATATTTGGATTTAGAAATAGTGAAAAATACCTAAAATGCCTTTCTGAAATAGGGAAAAGAAAAGGGAAGTTACCAACTGCTCTGAAGAGACATGCACCATCCTCTTTCATCTTTTTGATGACAAATCCTTTCTTTTCCTTCAGAGCTTTCTCAAACCATTGTTCTTGCTATGAGAGACAACATTGAAGTTCTTTTTTTACACAATTGTTCAAAAAATATCATATGACAAATCTAATCATGAGCCACAATTTTTGCCACCGACATGCAATTCACACTACGACATTGAGCCTCTTGTTTACAGAGTTAACAGTAATCAGATGATATATGTGAAAAAAATTGGTGGTAACAGTGAAATGTATAATTGAGCTGCTTTTAATAAAGAATTATTAAATGATCAACTAAGCACACCATCAAAGAAAAAAGTATCATAGCAAACTGAAATAAAAATGGAAACTGGATCAAGAACTGAAATGAAAAAAATATTTGTCACGAAAACTAATTGAAAATGTTACAAAAATGGTGAAAAAGTTTTTTAGCTGTCAGAGGAAATACGCATATCCACTAAGAAGACAAAACTGCTATTTTGGATTGTCTGTAGGCCTATACAGTAAGCATAAACCTAATACAGAGTATCGGTATCAGGGACGATATTGGCCTGAAAAGCAGGATTGGTATCGGATCAGATTTGACATATTTAATGTCGAAAACGCATTATGTGGACTGACACAGACTGACAAGACACAGGATATGCTTGTAAACACAGGAAACAGCTTGCAGAGTCTCGGCTCAATTACTGTTTAGGTGTTGACCGTTACACAGAGCCCTGACATCGGTATTGTATCAAAAATAGAAAAAGTAGCATACAGCATACTGATAGATGGTGTATCCTATATTTCACTGGCGACTGTACTGTGATTACTAAATATAAATGACCTCATTTTTTTAGTATAAAAACTAATCCTTAAAATATCCTCTCTGAAAACTAAAACAATTGAAATAATAAAAAAACATTACTAGGGCTTGCCCGAACAGCATTTTACAGTATTTGAATGTTCGTTGGTGTTTCCAAACGAATATCTGAATGCTCATTCTCAAAACCACCCTTAAAAACAATAATATTTACATTTATAAGTTTAAGTATGTTAGTTACTGCAGTTCAAAATATATCCAGTAGGCGACAATGATGTATTAATAATGTAGACCAGTGATAGCGCAAATGATCTAGAATCAGCCATGCACATGAAAATGCTAAGTAAAATAAGGTAAAAATTGAAAATAAGGGGTTTAGGCTTGGACAAAAACAAAACCCAAGAAAATGTCAGGCAAAGTGCAGATCATAGTCTATCCTATTTTTTTTAAAGAAAAAAAAGAAAAAGAAAGATTCATGTAGGCTATAAAATAAATAAAATCTGACTCTTCTCAAAATAATTAAACAACCCGTATACCTAGCCTGGTTAGGTCACACACTTCAAGTTGTGGGCCAGAAACACAAGTTTGTCCACATTTTCTGGGAGAAGTGAATTCCACGTTTTATTTACGAAATAACCAGCCTTGGAAAATATTGTCTCGCTGGGATGCAAAGGCGATATTTTTCTGCCAATGCCAGATTCTAATAGCGTTCCGTGTTCGTCTTCCACCAAGCAAGTGGGCCAGACTCGACTTTTGTCTTGTCCTTCAAATAGTGGTCCATTTCTTTTCTTGCACCTTCATCGTCAACCTCCTCCTCCTCGTCATCATCGGAGTGCAGTAACGTCGCAATACCCCATTCCTTTCCAGCTTTCTGTGGCGATGCACAGACTGCCTCCTCTCTGAGCTGCCCTCTGCAACCGTCTGCTCTTTTTCCATTTCCAGGACTGCCACTCTCTGGTACAAATGTTCATTGTAAACAAGATCCTTTTTTTGTCATCCAGGAACTTGCGGTGTTTAAGGCGGGGGTCGGGTGCTACTGAAAGGAGATACACACTGCTTGCATCCAACTAGGCTCCGCTTTAGAGCTTTGATCGGGTCACCCTCCAGAGGTCTCTGGTGACGCCTTGTTTGATCTTGTTTAGCATTGGCACGACAGCTGACAATGATACATTTTCCTCTTGTAACAGAAGTTCAGTCAGAGTAATTCACCAACCCAACACTTCGGCAGCATGCTGTGCCAGGTTCCACTGATCTGTTGTAAGGTCCAGGTTTTGGTCTCCTTTCTTCGTGACAATGGGATCTGACAATATCGCCGTCACTGGCCATCTGTGCTCTTCCAGACATTCCAGCATAAAGTAGACCGAGAGCCACCGAGTGGGGACGTTTTGGATGAGCTTATGCTCCGTAACTTTCTGCTGGTTCTGTTTTTCCTTAAGTGTTGCTGTGGCTTTAGCGCTTTTCCTAAAGTGCCCAAACAGATTTCTAGCAGCGCCAACTGTCCGGCATATCAGGTATTCTTTTAAAGCTGGGTTTTACGCACAGCTGTAGTGCGTGTCCAGAACAGCGCATACCTTGAATATTGCCCCACTCCTCCTACTTCTGTACACAGAACCATGTTTCTTGCATTGTCGTGAACAACAGCAGCCCATTTAAAATTAGGGTCTTTGCGCAATGTTTTTTCTGGTATGGCTCGCCTCCATCTCTTTTGTTTTAAGCGTGTAGGCCTGCAGCTCCCAGTCTTCGGTAATATAATGGGGTAGTGACTGTCATGTAGGCTCCCATACCCACCGAAGTCCAAATGTCCGTTGTGAAACTCACTACGGTAGAACTGCCTATCTGCGTTAAAACTTGGCCACATAGTTCGCTGTGCCCAAGCGTGAGGCCTTCTGAGATTGAAGAACTAACTTATTTTTTTATTTTTTTAACATTTTTAATACATTAACAATAACTGCTCTATCTAAATTTTTGTGGCTTAAAAATAGACGAAGCTTCCCAATAGCACATTGAGAAACCATTACCAACATAACGAACAAATACTCGAGTATTCGGGCAGCCCTACACATTACAACTACATAAATCACAAAACTATTAGAACCTTGCTTCAGTGTCAGTCTAACACGGCTTTTCTCGGTGCCTCATTGTTGACTCGTGATTTTAAGCATTATTACAGGACTCGGCGTTTTCATCGCTAGTACCTGCTCGAATGTTGCGGGATCCACAGCCTGGAGTCTAAAGGCATTCTCATATTCATCCTCACTATTGTTGCCGTCAGCTGCTTCCTCGGTTTCAGGGGCAGGTCCACCACCAGGACCACCAGCTACTCCTCCCCCAGCTCCCATCCCGCCGGGACAGACAGTCTGACGCCGCCGTTTGTTGAATCCCGGTCCCGAGCAGAAGCTTCCCACCGCTGGGCCGCATGGCGACTCGGCTCGTCCTCCGACACCAGTGGTCGCGATGCCTTCACACGAACCCACCGGCGGACCGGAAACGGCGGGCTGCGGGGAGACCTGCAGTGAACGAGGACTTACCTCGATCCGTCTGTCCTCTCTCGACGTGTGATGCGCGGCCTGGTACGTCCAAGACGGCGGAGAAGTCCTGGGCCTCGAGCTGGTCCGGCCACCGACCTGATGAGGTTGCTGATGCGCGTGCGAGTGCGTGTCGGAGCCGCTCCGCCTGTCCGGCTCGTCGGAGTGGTCACTCACACCCACCGCCGAGTTCGGCTTTTTCTTCGGAAGAATGGTCATCACTAGCGTTACTAGGGTTACTAGCGTTACTAGGGTTACTAGCGTTACTAGGGTTACTAGCGAGCTAGCTGGCAAGGTTGGTTTTAAGCTTGCTAGACAACTAACTGCTAAATTAGCCTAAATTAAGTGGCTTTCCGTTAGTTTTAAACTGTTTGGCCACATGTATCGCTAAACTTTGCCGTTATTTTTATTTTTTTGCTTCGGTCCGTCTTTGCCAGAACAAACCGGAGTTTTACACAAACATCAACAAACAAGTGAGATTACATCACTTCCTGTCTGCGGGTCCTCTTCTTCACGTGATATTCGCGCAGGAGCAGGTGAGCAGAGCAGAGCACCGCACTGCAGTTAAACACAGACACGACCGGAAGTCACACACAATACGGGTGTGGAGTACACAATACGGGTGTGGAGTACACAATACGGGTGTGGAGTACACAATACGGGACTTTATGAGAAATAAATAAGTAAATGTGGAAATAAATAAATGAGGGACAGAAATGTATAAATAAATAAATGAATATTGTATTTATTTCTGAATTTATTTATTTATTTATGCATGTCTTCCACCAGTATGCTAATGAGGTGGGCGACTCTCACCTAAATCTACTGCAGCGTGCTGATCGAATGTACTTGAACTGTGTGTTGCCAGGTGCGAGGTTTTACCGCAGAATTGAACTACTTTTAAACTGCTGCGGGTTGTGTGGTGTTGTTGTTGTTGTTGTTGTTTGTCTGCGGGCGTTGTACGCATTATATATCTAGATTAAAGATAGTAAAAATTACTTGTCGAATTGTGAAGAAAAAACCCCCCACTTGTTGGATTTAAACGATGGCAGGAAGGGGTAGAGCATTTTGAGGCAGTAGCTCACTAATGTAATAGCCTAATTAATGTAAAAGCGTAATTAAATATTTACATTTACAAGTCAAAGACATGCCACTGCATTTACGATTTATTAGGGTTGCCAGATCGTGTCTAGCAAGTTGGGAGGTTTAAATTCGCGATTGTACTGGACATAGTGACCCAATCTGGCAACCCTGGCCCACTGCTTGATCCGTGCACCAATCCTAATTATGGTTTGATTTGCAGAAACCCCGACTAGTAGATAGAATTAAAATTATAGTGATATTACATAACGACATTAATCCAAACAGGATGGACAAGTTGGGGAGGATTTTTCTTTGTCCCCACTGGGGGAAATGGCATTTCCCCTGGACTGGAGCCCTGCCAGAGACAGTATACTGCTTATACCAAAATATATATCAAATTGACCCCAAGATCACTAATCTTCTCAGCATGCATTCGTGGCCAGGCGAGGTGCTCTCCTTTCATACGCCCACCTTTTGTTCCCTTTCTAAATATTCGCTAATGTATGTTACTGTATGCATGTATTATGTTAAATATTAAATATTCCCTGTTAACCCTTGCTGTATTTTAAACAGTAACTTGTCGTTAAAAAAAAGACACTTGCCCTCAGGCCCTGAAAGATAAATCAATCATCAACACGAAGAGTGGCAGAAAAATGGATAAGTTTATTGAGGATCAAAAAAACACCACAATAAAGCTGAGTTGTTCCCCGGGGAGAACCGAGGAACTGCGTAAAGGGCTTCTTTTTTTATATCCTCCTGAGTAAAGGAGGATCAAATGAGACGTCATCCCTCGCCCCTTATCTCTTCTTAATTTTTTGGAAATAATTGGCCTGAAACTAATTCTTGTTTTTTTTCCACCTGGTATTTTGCTTTTTTAAGATAAGCCAGTATCAGTCAGTTCCTCGGCTCCCTTCCTAGACTTTGTTCCGTTGTTTCTCGAGGTCAGAGATGCAGTGAAATCACAGGACAAAAGGCCTTTAGTTATATTGTTTTTTCCATGTTTAAAGTTACACCATTGTCTACAAACTAACTCATTTCTTATTAAAAAGCATGGGGTCATGTCCCCTGAGTACACTGATCTTTTATATGTTTATGTTGATTATTCATCATGTTAGCTACAAAAAATACACCACAATAACTTTGACTATTTCGGCTTCACCACCAAAATATTCGATTCAAAAAAATCATGGCCATACCTTGTAGTTTGTGCGTTGATCACTGGACACATCTGTGGCAAACCCAAGTCTCGGAATCGCATCGGCGTATAGGGACTTTTATTTTGACATGTGGATTCTAAACCGGAAGTAGTCATTCACCCCTGAGCACACACGTTTAGGGTATCTCGTGGGTGGTTTTTGCTCCGACTTAAAATAAATAAATAAAATAAAAATAAATAAATAACGCGCCGCGCTGTCGTTTATATATATGTGTTTAATATTAGCGCCAGGCCACACGTTGAATCCCATCGAGCCACTGTCTATAGTAAGGAGCTGAGAGCAGCATGGTTCGAGCAAGACGGTATGTAGTAACATTTAAAGGTTCGAAGCTAAGTGTCGCATGTACGTTAACGCTGGAGACGTGACTCCTATCATAGCACAAGTAACACTCTCTGCACGAGCCTCCAAACTAAAGGCCACCGATTTTATTGCGAATGTTATAAAGCACTTACCACTAACATACTATTGATGCACAGAATACCCATGATGCATTTTTCTGTTTGTAGGGAGTAGGGAATAGGGAATAGGGAGCAGGGAATAGGGAATAGGGAGTAGGGAATAGGGAATAGGGAGTAGGGAGTAGGGAGTAGGGAATAGGGAGCAGGGAATAGGGAGCAGGGAGTAGGGAATAGGGAGCAGGGAATAGGGAGCAGGGAATAGGGAATAGGGAGTAGGGAATAGGGAGCAGGGAGTAGGGAGTAGGGCACCATTTTAGACACAGGGTGAGTCTATTTGCAAAGTCTGAAAAGATCTTTTAAAGCGATATGAACTTAAATTGAGATCACACTATCTTTTTCCACTATCCACACAACAGTGTCATGATATTCCATAAAAATAAAAAATAAAAAATTTGAATCAAATTTAATACGGCCTTTATTAACTTATAAAAACCAGAGTGGAACACGGTCTGCACTAGAAAAGCACATTTTATGTCCCATATGGAGAATGTACTAATTCGCCCGCGTCATCGTTGTAAATAGTTGTGGAAGTGTAAATGCTTTTTTTTAGTTTTTAGTTTTTATTTATTTATTTATTTTGAAGCTGTTCAATTTGTGGCTGGGAATGTTTGGGGTCATATGTGGTCCTCAGTTTGTCAAATGTACCGCATACGACTCGACTAAATAATATGTCAAATGAATATCTCGCCATAAACAATTTGCACCGTAGAATTAGGTGCTGTACTATTTTGACATTCTATTTAGTAACATAGTATGCAGTAACATAGTATGTAGTATGGTTCTATATTTGTTTAGGATGGCACCATGGGACAGCTTGCTACTTTGACTTACTACTTAATGTGGTACGATGCCATTTTTGGGCATATTCTCTTTTTTCCCCTGTACCATGTTGCATAATCTTGGTTCATTGTGTGTTTTCATGTTCCCCCTTACAGGGCAGTGCGGAGGCCCAAAGCAAAAAAGGTGGACGTCTATGACAGTGATGATCCTTCCCGCTATGAAAATGAGGAAATCCCAGATAAGGTAACGATTCGTAGCTCCTCTTTAGGCTTTCGTGGGCGACTACTATGTTAAACACCAGTTGCTTTTGCATGTAATGTCGGATATTTTGACTTTGCACCGCTGCTAATGCTTTGTGTTTCTCTCATCAGAGATCATCCAAGAGTGTGGAGGATAAAATCGAACGATTCCACAATACAAAAATCTCGGTGAGTTGCTGCTTGCTTCAGGGGTGAACTGCACATTCATTGTCTGAAATGCAACCATTCTAAAGTTCCTCTCCCATTTGTAGAATCTTTTGGCTCAAGGAGTGCAGCTGGACACTCACCGAGTGCATGAGGCCGACGAGGTGATACGATATAACTGATTATAAATAACGAATCAATGCGGAATTAACTTGGAGTCATTTTTTAATCTGTGTAACAATGTTCTGTGATCATTTGGGGTCTGTTCAGGAAGAGGTGATGCCCCTGATTCTTCAGGATTCAGATGAAGAGGAGGAGGAAGAAGAGAGTGCTGGCAGCAATGAAGAACAAGAAGAGACTGATATGGAGAGCGACCTGGAAGGAAAAAGGAATGATGGTAAATCATTGGTTGTTTCATGAGTTGATTGATTTGATGTAATGTTTCCTCACCTTTTTCAATATCATTTTAAATCCATTACAATTGTGTGTTATTTTCCGACAGGTTACTAATATTTTTTTCTGTTTAAATAGATCTGCCAAATGACATGGCCTGGGGGAGCAAGAAGAACATGTACTATGCTTCTGATTATACTACTACAAGTATGCATTTTACACACAATACATATAAACGCAATATGCCATACGAGTTTGATTTGGTATTATAGTTTTCTGATGCAGGATCTGAAAACACTGATGCATTTTATTTGCTTGCAGAAGGGAAATCATTAGGGGACATGGAGGCGGAGGATAAGGAGGAAGAGGAGGAAGCCAAGAACATTCAAAAACGACTAGCGGCCAACCTGAGTGAGGAAGACTATGATCTAAACCTGCTCCAGGTACATTTTATTTTCAGAGTATTTCAGCAGCCTTACCTGGATGTGTGTGACCTTTGGTGGATGTAGCACTCAATTCCTTCATGAAGTTTTTCATGAAGGTGTGTGTGTGTGTGTGTGTGTGTGTGTGTGTGTGTGAAGGTGTGTAAGATCAATAACACTGAATATTATGGACAGGTCATTAGACAGAAACCGCTCCCAGCTGATATTTATGAGAGGGGGTACAGTGTTAGGGAGAAGAGGTCAGAGGTCGTGACCCCTGGGACTCGGGATTGTAAGGCGACAGGCCCACTGGACTCTGTTTTAGTGTCCACTGTAAACAAGGAGTTTTCAGCGGGATTAAAACATCTGACTTGGCTTTTGTTGGACAACACAAACCCACTCTTGAAATGCCAAGTGGATGAATGAAAGAGAGCAGTTTTGGGGTGTGTATGGTTGCGTCGATACACAGCCACACCTGCTCATTCTCATTCATTCACTTGATATTCAGTAAAGCGGTTTGAGAACGTCATGAAGGCCGTGTTATTGTGTTCATGTAGCTCTCAAACTGAGAGAAAATACAGTTGAAAACCTTATGCAAAAATGTCAGAGTCTCCGAGCTCAGAGTCATGTCACCTCCAGAAGTTCTGTAACAAAGGGAGACAGATGAGTTCTCAGATGATTCTGCAGTTGTCTGATGTGTTCAGGACGAGGAGGCAGCGTACAGGTATTTGATTGACAGCTTTGTGTAGTGATGTGGTGATCCGCGGATTCATGTGACTAGGCTTCACCAGAACCAGTGATCAGTGTCGAGCAAAAGTAAAGAAACACTTGTTAAGTAAATAATGCATTAATTAAATAAACATTTATGAAAAACTATAAGAAGGAATAAAACACTTCGTATGTTCTGTTATTATTGAAAAATAATCAACGACGGGGCAGTGTGATGCCCCGACGCAAAGCGTTGATTATTTTCCTATAACAGAACATACGAAGTGTTTTATTCCTCTTATACCACAGCAGTTTGCCAACAATTACACATTTTTATTTATTAAAGAACGATACGTCGTACTCTTTATCCATTTATAGTCACATTTAATGTTGTGGAATGTCGGCGAAACAAGTTAGTTCCTGTTCTCACTTTATAACTATAAACAGTGGTTCCCTCACCAGCCTCTCTCTTTTTTCTCTCTCTCTTTAAGTTAATAAGATATAAAATGCAGCT
>JAOUQW010000001.1:17182132-17196143 GCA_028565825.1 Olivaichthys viedmensis
GCTTCCAGCTACAGTAAAATAAAAAAAAGTGTCTCTGTGTGTGTGTGTGTGTGTGTGTGTGTGTGTGTGTGTGTGTGTGTGTGTGTGTGTGTGTGTGGAGGAGAGAGGGGTTCTGTGTTCGACTGCTTTTGCCTGAAAGTGAAAGCGAATCTAAAAATGTGAATTAATGGGGAGACTGAATGCGTATTAGAAATTGATTGTACGCGTACTTCATTTTGAATTTGAAACGTTCAAACACCCTTAACCACCAAATTCTATTTCATATGGTGTGATACAAATTCAAAATAATAAAATAAATGTTTTTAAATTTTTAAGTTCAAATTTCTAAATGCATGATTCGAACTCCATAGGGGAACCCTTACGATGAACATAACTGCATTTATTTTCTGATGGCGCTTTAACCTCGACGTGAGTGCTGTCGATAGCCCCAGTGATTGAATTTGGGAAAACCAACGATTGGAAGTCCTGTCTCTGATTTCCCTGTTGGGCATCGGTGTAGGGGAATTGGATAGCCTGGGCTAAAAGAAATGATGCACCAACGGTGCAGGCACAATCCTACTCAGTGATGTTTGGGAAAATACCCGATATATCCCCAATTTCTCTCTGAAATGTGCCTGTAGCCTAAAACACGATGTTGAAAGGACCTTGTGCGCCTGGTTTCCCTCTCCAACTTGGGTCCCAACTGATTGCACAAATGTATTAGTCGTGGTTTCGGGAGTGAATAGTCCCATCTGCTGATAAACCACTCGGAGCTTGGATTGTCTGATTATTATAAACATGCATTACTGTTGTATACGATCAAATAAAGTTTATTAGCTTGACAAAATAAGCTTGGTGTGCACAGGTTTAAAATGTTTATTAAAGCGGCGCCGGCTAACAGCTTCAATGTGCTTTTAACATTTCATTTGGTACAGCGAGTCTTCTCCTTGCATTTAAACACGTCCCGCGAAAAATGAAGACGCGAGAGAGACGACACCGGCAACGTTATACAGCCAAAAACTTTGCTTTTGTGGAGGGCGCAAACACAACAGACTTTATAAAGCCGAGATCAGCCCTGGGAATGAAAGGACTTTAATTTTGTCCGTTAAGTATTCGAGCTGTGAAAATGACCAAAATACACCGACTGTGTCTTTCTGATGGAGTCCTCGTGATTACGTCAAGGTGATCAGCGGCCAGTGATGCAGATGGTGTTTTTAAAGCTTTTTCAGTTGTCTGTGTCAAACCCGTCTCACGGAAAAGAGACATTTACATTTTAACCGGCGTTTAAATCCACACCGGCTTTTTGAACACTTAAGGCGATCACAGAATTATGACTGCTTAGGAAGTCTTTTAAAATGTAGTTGATGAGGTTTGATATGAGGAACGCAGGGCTTAGGCCACTATTTGGGACAGGTCCAACGTACATGTGCTGCTGGTCCCGATGCACACAAAAGCTACTGGAGTGCCAATAGCTCCCCCTTGTGGAAAAATCTGTAGCCTGCTAAACGTGAATGAGTGAGTGAGTTACAAGCCAGGTCCATGAGGCCTTTGCATCTAAAAATAGAATAACTCTGCAAAAGCAAAGCTGCGGTTCGGTAAAGAGCAACTCTTAACCTGCATCACTGTTGTCTACACGAAATGCGTGTTCACGTGCCTTGCGTGAGAGCGTGCTGTCATCACGGCTTGTTTGAATCCGTACTTGCTTGAAGGTAATGTATTACCTTATAGAAGGGCACTGTTATCAGACCGCATGCAGGGGGTGACTGAGGTGTCAACAAAAAGGATTTTAACAATTTAATGATGCAGAACCAGCAACATCCAGACTATACACTATTTAATATGCTGCTAATAATTTCCCAAAATTGAATATTAATTAAAAAGCAAAATGGTCTTAATTATAACCCAAGTGTTAATGGACAATTTCAGGCCTACGTGAGGAGAAGCCAAAAATTATTAAACAGGAGTCACTATGTTCTTTTTTTTGTTTTTGTTTTAGAGGCCATTTCGCTGTTGACCACCCAAAATAGCATTTTCTATAGCAATCTTTCAAATGGCTGTCTGGCAAGAGACTTTATGGACTCAAATTTATTTCAAATGAATGTTCTGTTGAGTACTTTATTGTTACAGTTATGAGGAATACTCAGTCACACAACCTTCGGTGCCAAACATCTTAATGTCTAGGTCATCTGAATGAAATGGTTTTAGTACGGTTGGGTGTTCTATTGTAAACTGCTGCTCTTTTCAACCCATTTCAACTTCTTTCTCTGAATTTCATCTGGGTTGCAAAATGCCCATGTGACCGCTGGAGTAGCAGTGCCATTGGGTTCAGGCTGGCTCGACTGCGGCACTGAGGCCTCGCAGCGTCGCGGCCTGCTACTTCCTGCAGAGCAGATCAAAATCGGAGAGGAGCCAAACGTTTAATTGTTGCCCAGGAAAGGATCAGGGGAATTCTGATGAGAAAGGGGCTTTCAAGAATGCCAGGACTAATGATTTTTTTGCCAGAGCCTGAAGTGCTTTATTTGTGATTCAGCAGCAGGCTGTGGCGAGTGACTGCCAGGCTGGCACTGGTCTGCGCATCTCAGGGGGGAATATGTGTTAATGTGGAAGCCTCGGGCGAACGGAGCAGTGTAATTGGGTTCGCATGGTTGGTGTCAGGGTTGCACTGCTGCTCTGTACACAAAGGGTACCTCCTAGCCAAGCTGCTGGGGGACATGAAGACAATCCTGCTCCTGATGAGTGTGCTAATTCACTGAAAAAGCCTTATTGAATTACTGGAATGCCGAGCACCGTCGTCGTGAGGGCCTCCGGAATGCACAATTGCACAAGGCCTTGTGTTTGTCAGCATGTGCAGCTCTTTGCCACCCAGCTATGAAAGAGACTGTGAGTGGTGGCCAACTGCTGAGAAAATCTCTCTAATATCCCCAAATGGCATAATTACTCTTGCATAAATTCAAATGCCTTCCTCCCTTTTCAGTAATTATTTGAGTGTATCTGCATAGGAGGTTACAAAGTCCATTGTCTCTGCTTTTAACCCAACGCCACATCGTGCAGCTGATTAGCCTGCAAGTCCCCCCCCCCCATTTCTCTCTGTGGGCATTGATGCTGTATTTGCAGCTGGAGCTAAAGATTATTATGCACTTCAGTCATAAAGGATACAATTGTCCATTGTACCGTTTTTATTATTTGCTTTCCAAATCCGCATGCAGTTCTATTCAGAACATAAGGCTATAAGTTTAGCAGCAGTGTGGTGTCCATTTCAGTCAAATGCATGTGGCTTTGTTGTGAACTTACCATTTACCTGGTGCCACACTTATGATTATCAGCCACCTGCATGAACACGCAGCTCCATCTCATCACGGCCTCAGTGGTACTTTGCTGTGATTGGCAGATTAATTATGCAGTACATGCACACTGTGGTCCCTGCAGATCACTGTGGTGGGAATCGGTCCCTGTGGCAGTCAACAATGGTGTGTGTTTGCCCGCTGAGTACACACCACCCGAGCTGTCAAGCCTTATTACTGCAACACGTCTCCTCCAACAGCTGACAAGAAATCCCCAGCATATCAGATCTGTAAGTCTGAAGCTGGGTTCTTCACTAAAGCAGCCCAGTCACTCACAAACCTGAGATCCACTCTGGCCTCAGAATAGACCAAGTTGTGAGTTCTGGTCTGCTGCAGGCAGTAATAAGCCAAACAGTGTGCTTGGCAGCAAGGTGAGTAGAACGGTAATTGATACGTCCTACAAACGCAAGCAATGGCTGGGTTATTAATGTTCTCATCCTGGGGGTGGTTTCAGCAGAACCATAAAGCCTTTAATGGAGAGGGAAGACTGACATTCTAAGCTGCTGTCATTTAACTTCTTCTGAGGACAAGTTGTAGGACAGCCCTAGCTGACGGTTACGGCACTCCAATCCTCCAAAACACAAATGTAAGCCGTTGCTATTTTTGTATTTCTCGTTTTTTAAAATGACTTAATAATCCTTGTGCCTCAGGGCTGGAAAAAGTGAGGAATATCCCATTGACTTAAGAGCAGGTGAGAGGCTTTCCCACCCCTCCCTGTTTTCTCCCTCCTGCAATCACTAAGACAACATGGGACCTCACCACACACTGTAATAACGCTGTTGATATGGAAGGTATGGCCCAAGTTTCGGTTAGGAGTGGAGAGGCCAAGGTCTTGTTACTAGGTTACATCACTGTTTTTGTTGTGAGGCGAGGTGCCAGATCTTCAGGCAGTGTGGAGGGATATCACAAAGCGCAGTTCCTCTCTGCCTAAGCCAAGTTACTATCCTCCAGCAGGCCCTCTCCACCACACACGACTGCTTGCTAATGCATGCACGCTCAGTCTACACGCACAAATCCGCGTGTTCCAACACTGGTTTACTTGTCCTGCTAGGATGAGACAGAAAAAACAATCACTAACTGCAGATTCATATTATGTTTTGTTTTTTCCCTCATTTGAAAGTATTGAAAATATTTTTTTAAAGATCAGAAACTATGTGAGTTATTCTATTGTATCATCTATTGATGGTATTGTTTTTTTCCTTCCCTTTTGGTTGAATTTATTTATTTATTTAGCAGTTAAAATCCGCAGCATGGGGAAATAATGGAAGACAATTCTGTCGAGTCACTTGAGATTTCTTTAACATTCCAAACGATGTGCTAATGCTCGCTAGCTTCCTTTGCCTCGTAGCAGTAAATCGTGACTACTGTTAATCTTGAAGACATTTTGTCACTAATTTGAGGGGCTTTATTTTTCTTTGCTTTACATGGCCGTAGGATGTTGGAGGACAGATTGAATGACGCAAACCTTCAAAGATGATAAAAAGCCCTGAAATCAAATTCACTGCAGACTAATTCTTGTTTATCTGCTTTTTTTGACAACCAGTTCTGACTCCTGTCTTTGGGTTGTTGTTGGTTTTTTTTTGTTGTTTGGAATTGTGGGTTATGGAGTTGATGTGCTTTTTTGTTTGTCTGTAAGGAGTCAAGAGGATTGCAAGCTGCATGATTTTGATTTAATTACAAAATGTCCAAGGACCTACGCTTTCTTTGTGAGTAGAGATACTCATTCGGAATTGATGAAGCCCTGTGGATGAGTGGTAAAATCTTTTTAAAATTGTGACACAACATAGTAGTAGTAGTGTAAATAAATAAAAAACCTTCTCTTCGGAAGCTCACCATCCAAATTTGTTCTACCTAACGACTATTTCGCCTGTTGAGGAGTAAAGAAACGTTCCCTTTTTACACTATGCATAAAATGTTTGCATGCAAAATGACAATTTCATCGCGTCAGGCGTTTTATGTCCGAGACTTCTAGTACTGATGAAATTTTGCCCATAAATGTGAACAAATTTGAGCTTTAAACCAGTAGCAAGGCAGCTTTGGAGCGTCAGATCCAATGGAAGAAACTCTCACTGGAGCAGTGTTTTATAATAGCACTTTGAAGAAAAATTGTCAAATAAATAAATTTCCTGTTATGGTTTGTGAGTTGGCTAACTGTATAACTAGCAACCTTGCTAGCAACCACTATAGGACAGTTGGCAATTTTAGCTTCTAGTTATACAAACTCGTAAAGTACAAACTTTATTTATACGTATGACTTGATTCAATACACCTACACTGATTAAGGGAACTTGTAATTACAATTTTAAAGATATCATTGTTTCTGGTTTTCCTCATTTCTAAAACAAGATTATGAGTGTCCTCAGCTCAAATGCTCAGCCAATGCAAACAGCACTGATATTGAGAAATTGGGTTAGTTCTTATTCAGCCCATTATTCACTATTCAGCCTATTTTGCAATGACTGGTGTGTCCAGCCCTCATCACTGGCTGGTTTACCCGAATACAACTTTGCTATTATAGGTTAGTGGCAAACATGCTCAACATTTTTGCTTCATAGCCCATTGTCATGTTTTTAATGTTGTTTTTGGGTATAAGTAAGCTCTTCAAATATGAATAATTTGAAAGCACCAATTAGTATTTGTAAAAAGGTGGGATATTTGAGACAGCCCCACTGCACCTACAAAGCAGTTAAATAAAGGCGCCAAACTTCATTGGTGACCCCTTTATGAGACATTTAAAATAACCTGGATAAATGTAAGCATTCATAGACTGAACTAATATTAAATATGCTTAAAATGAGTCAAATGAACTAATTCTGATCTAACTGCTCGTGTATTTTGTAAAACAAAATGCCAGTGTTGTATTGAAAATAAAATGTTTTCTTAAGTACCAGGAAGTAGTAGGCAGAACCCAAAAAAAAGCAGTACATCATGGGATGGGATGGGATGGGATAGGTATGTCATAGGTGACGGTGGTGTTTGTTTGTTTATTCTTTATTTTATTTTTTTAATAAAAAAGAATTGTAACGATCAATGCTTTGCAAAAGCGTTCTCCTTGCAGTACTCGTACTACCTGAACAGTGATGTAATACACCAGCAATAATCATAAAGAACGACCTGACACGGAATTGACTTTATTGCCCAATCTTAAACCATGGCCCTACCTCTTGGTTCTGAACCAAAAAAAAAAAAAGCAGAACAAAGGCCCCCAGTCCTTTCAAAACCAGCATTGCTTTTTTGTGGAGGTTTTTTGCACACGGTCAAAACAGCAGCAGGCTCGTTGGGAGAGGGTGAGACTGGAGGCATGAGCTGGCTTTTTGCAAATGTGCCTAGTGGGAAGACTGTGTGGTTTGTTAGGGTTCAGATTTAGTCCTTCCATAGGTGTAGAAGGAATTTCAAGGATTGTAGAAGTTTTGTTTTACAATGTCGGAGGATGATGGCCATGCTCAAATACTTCAGAAACCAACAAAGATGATATGATTCAGTCTGCCGTGAATTTGCATTTAGTCTTTTTGTGATCCTGTCTGTCTATCTGTCTAGACCAGGGGTTGGCAACATGCGGCTCTTTTACTGCCCCCTTTGCGGCTCTATGGCAGAATTTGGGGCTTTTCACGCAGGAGGTAACAATTGCTCGTCCCCCATTCATTTTCAATGAGAGGTGGGCGGACAGGCAAAATGACACGGGCGGAGCGGCAGACAATACGGCAAGCGGACTCGACCCCCGAGAACCCATTGCGCGCGTGAACCCGCCAGTCAACGTTTCCAGTCAGCCTCCCATGTGAAAAGCGCTTTAGAATTTTGGTCAAAATAAATAAAAATATATATATATATTTTCTTGTTTGAGCTGTAGATTAGTCTACATGAGCCTTGCCTTCCCATAATAACTTGAAGAACTGCAAGATGTTATAATTCAGACACAAGGACACACATCATATTCATATCCATATCCATAATCATAATCATATGGTGTGATTTTTGTTGAAATGGGACGAAATGACTCCTCTTAACGTTTGGGCTGCCGACACCTGGTCTAGACAGTCTGTCCTGAATCCTTGGTGTTTCAATGGTGTGTTATGGATCATGTGTTTTTCTATTAAACTAAAAGGAAGAGTAGAAGGTATGCATTGTGCGTGTTGAATTGCAAAATATGCTTTTCATTCACGTTGCTTGCAAGTGTTTAGAAACTGACTAGATGAATCTTAGTTTTTGTGGTGTTGTTTTTTTAGAAAGGGTTAGAGGCTAGCACTCATCTTTTCCATGAATAATCTTTTAAATCCAAAGGCCGTGGCTCACAAAATCTCGAGTATGATGAAGGGGAAACAGAGTGTGTCAGACCAATTTATCAGCTCTCGCATGCTTTTTTTTCTCCATTGTCGAGAAATTTCAATGAGTGTCTCTCTCGGGTCCCCTTGTGCATCTCAAGGTATTTTTACCCCAGAATTGTTGGATATTCCCTCGTTGGTTCTTTTCTCTAACAGTGTTGTTGTCTCGACGATTAAAAAAAAATTAATTCTGGTTGTGTGGCGTATGCACCTTTTGCCTGGGGTGGGCCCCCCGTGCTCGTTTTCTTCTATTTTAAGAGCAGCGAGGGCATGGTGCCCAAAACGCAAGGTTGTTTGTGGGTGTAGGGTGCAGCCACAAGCTGGCGTGAGGCACGTTGACAATTCTGTGCCTTGTTTACAACGTTGACAGGGTGGAGCAAGGGAAGGGAAAGCAGAGAAGAGAGGGTTACTACCCTCAGGCCCACAGCAGAATCTGAATTCCTCGTGAGCCATTCCTCCATTTGGCTGGCAGTTGTGAAAACAATTCCGCAGCATTTACTCAGTTAGTGGCTCAGATTACAGCGGTGTGAGTCAGCGCACCAGTGTGTGTAGGACAGAGGTAGGAGGTGGGCCAGACGGCCTGGCCAGCCTGCACTGATTTTGCCCCAGAGCGTTTCGACAGATCAGTGTGTGTTCCAGAGCACCACTGCAGATGCACAGCGCTGCCTATTAGGAAGTACTAATTAGAATAATACACACCCTTCTTCCTTTTACTGTTGTGCAACATACTCAATCTCCCACTGTGTGTGTTCCTGGAGGGTTAATTTGGAGCTAAAGGTTATGACCTTGTTATATCTGACCCTCTCTCTTGTGTCTTACAAAAAGGAGTAAACGGGGCAGTTTTTGAAACAGAAGCGTGAGCACAGTGTGTTTGATGATGACAAAGCCAAAGCTATTCATACAAGCCATGTATGAAATGTGACTCCGAGTAGGTTTCACTCAATGAGACCGGTGGCAGTTCATTTAATCAACACATGGCTACACAGTTCCTGTAACTGATTTCATGTTGTGTCGTAAACTAACCCCACTTTTTTTTTTTTTTTTTGGTCTTTCTCTTCTCTGCAGATTTGACTTTTGAATCTGCTGAGGCGCTTCGGCTCCAACCTGAAGGAGCTTCCGCGCTTGCCCCCGATCTTTGCCCAGTCTCCATCCGCTCCATCCACTATGACTTCGGAGCTGGAGAGCAGTTTGACCTCCATGGACTGGCTACCGCAGCTGACCATGCGGGCAGCCATCCAAAAGGCCGACGCCCAGAGCACCCATGGCCCGGGCATGGCTAAGAAGAGCGCCCTGCTGGACCCCAACACTACACTGGACCAGGAAGAGGTGCAGCAGCACAAGGATGGCAAGCCACCATACAGCTACGCCAGCCTCATCACTTTTGCCATCAACAGCTCGCCAAAAAAGAAAATGACTCTGAGCGAGATCTACCAGTGGATCTGTGACAATTTTCCTTACTACAGGGAGGCGGGCAGCGGCTGGAAGGTAAGAACAGCGGGTGCAGAGGAAATGATTTTTTTGCTTTCTGCCCATCAGGACGCATTTGCATGCATGCAAGTGACATCCACTCCACTTAAATTCAATCAGTGTGCCAAATCAGCCCAGGATTCAGGACAAGGTTAATATGTGAAATTACCCTCATTTCTTAGGCTGTTTTGCTGGGAATTATTTTGCAAATATGAGGTAGAAAATTATTTGCAAGCATCACTTTTGTTTTGCAGAGGAAACAGTTCAGATCTGGTTATAAGCGTTAATATTTGACAGTGTTTTTGTTTTTCAAACAGAGGAAATAGAAGCTGTTTTTCAGACAGAAATGTAAGCACTGAAAGTGTTGATATTCAGAGAAGCAGACCTATCGAAAATGAGCCACAGACAAAATATCCTATTCATGGATTGTATTATTCATAGCAGATGCCTTGATACAAGTCCATTACGCGATAGAGCGCCATTGCTGTGTCATCATCTCAAGGAGCATGTTATATACAGAGATGAAGCCATGCTGATTGCCTTTTAAAGAGCGGAGATGGAAATTGATATTAGAATGAGCTTTCCAATCAGTTGACATTTATTGCCAATAGAATCACTCCTGCAGCTTTATTGCAGTCAGGGCAATATGTATGTGGTTCATATCCGTAAGAGACATGCCGTGTGCATGTAGGAGCATGTTTTCACCTCCCTCGTCTTTCTTTTCCTTTTTCTGTGCAGCAGATGTTTAACATCAGTCCATACAAGGCTATACAAGCTTATGGAAGTTCAGTGATCACCCAGACACTATGGCTATAATTTATTTGATTTGTTTGATTTTTTTTATTTTTTTATTCCGGAATCCAAACTTTTAATTAAATACTTGATGCTGTTTGAAATCGCAACAGGCAGCTGGCTTTAAAGATTATTTTTTCAAAACTACCTTTTCTCATAAATGAAAGTTGTTGAAGCTGTATTTTTGGAAATGCAGTTATATTGCTTTTGAAAAGATTTGTAATTTCTAAGAGGTGTGTTTGGGGTCAGGGACTATTAATGCTTTTCAAGGTTTGTACTGCCAAATTGATACACTGGGTTATTCGGTTGCTCCTCTTTCACCTTCTCTTGCAGTGCACTTGGGTTCAGATGCACCCGGTAGTGTCTTAAAAATGCTTGCGAGTTAAATTTCTTCCTGGCTTCCAAAATGCCTTCTGTGACATCCGCCTCTTTTTGTCCCTGGCCTGCGTTGTGAACCAAAAACAACTAATGCATTTCTGCATTTTATGTACACAGAAAGCAATGTACAAGGATACCGCCCTGACTTGTTCAAGCGCCTTTCACTGGTCGCAGCTTTTGACTAGAATGTAACCGTAGTCGAGAAAGCACCTGGCATTTCTTAACGTTGTTGTGGCAAGAGAAAGAAAGAAATGCTACTTGTGCGCATAATTATCTTACTGTAGGACACTAATTGCCACATACCTTCTGTATATCACGTATTGTAACTCTGACGGTGTGAACCAACATCTTATTTTTCAAAAGGGCAAATATATTCTCGTCTTTTAACTTCCCATCTGAAAACAAGTGTTAGCAGGGAGAGTTTCACAAAAGTTAGTTAGCAGGGCCTAATTCATCAGCTTGCCAATCTCATTCAGTGGAGACGCATCAGTTCCTGTTCTGTAGCGGTCATGGACTGGGGAAGGCAAAGATTGGAACCGGGACACACAATTCAGCTGGTGTATTTTACCTGAAGGTGGCTGAAATCAAAGGGAAAGACTCTCTGAAGGCGTTCACTTTTCGATGCGCAGTATGAGGCAAAGCCCCGCTATGGTGTGTGCCTGTAGAATGCGAGCGAGGGAGTGTGATTCAGGCAGAGGGGGAGAATAGTGCTCATCAGACTGGTGACATTCACACTACACTGAGGCTGTATTGTAGGGAAATGTCATTATAAGATTGGTGTACATTTTTATATAAGAGTAGGATGGGCTTTTGTAACAGGAGAGCGGGCGTGAACCTCACCTGCGGTATTTGAACCCCTCATATCCGATATGGACTCTTAATCTTGTATGTGCGAATACAGAAATATAGCTTCACACACCACCATCGCGCATGCGGTCGGGATGAATGTAGGTCGGCGTGCAGTCACCGCTCTGCTGTTCCCCTGGAGATGTCAGCAGCAGGAATTTACGACCCAGCGCACGCACGCGTCTGTTCTCTATGATAATGCAGCCTATGCTGGAGAGATGAGACGGGGCTAATCCGGACGGCGGCAACTCGTTTAATCATCTCAATAGAACTCCATTAGCCAACACTTTTAAGAAATATCAATAAGCGGTGTCGATAAGAAAAGATCATTTATCAAGGTCAAAAATTATTAATGCAGTATTCGGGAAGCAGGCATATGCAGTAGCATGCAATTAGATCCCTTAGATAGAGCTTTATTGCAGTCTCTTAAGCGCTTCAAAGCGGTTTGAGTTTTAGACCCCATAATCTTTTGCTGGGTTGAGTCGAAGTTCTGCAGAGCTCTGGTTTGCCACTAGAACAAGGTCTTTTGTGTCAGAAAGCTAGAACTGGGCATGAAATGGGCTTTAAAAAAAAAATAAAAAAATAATTTTAAGCATGGCATAAAAATTATTTGATGAAACATGATTCGTGCGTCGATGCAGTCTATGCATCAGAATTTGTTTTGCGTTATTCAGATCAAAGAGAGCGCAGAGTGCCATCCTCTGTTTTTATACAGAATGACAGATTCATTTTCCTGTATGGATGTGGAAAATAAAACCTCGTCTTTTGTCTTGAGACCTGTACGAGACCCCTTCTTTCTTTCTTTTCTTTTCGTCTCATCCTGATGATTGCTGAGCTTTTTATGTGCCAGACACTTTACTGGAGTCTTCCTGAATGAGGGTGCAAATGAGATTAATTTGGCTGCTCTCATGTTAACTCGCTCACTCACTCACCTGTCATCTCCAATCATTGCTGATGAGACATTCAATGCTGTGAAGATGCTTGGCTGCAAGTCAGAATCTTTATTTATTTACTCACAGTAATGTTTTCTTATCGCCATTTAGCTTAATTTTACTGGTGATCCAAGTCAAATCTGCCATCTTCTACTTAGAGTAAATCTCAAATGGCTTCCTATTCACTTTGTTTGCGCCCTACATAGGGTATAACGTAATAGGACTGTACACCCTACCTAGTGCCCTATATGCATAGTGTAGAGTGTAGTGTTGTATTTTAATGTTCTCCGATAAATTCTACACTCAAACTTTTCATTAAGGATGAAACGGTTGGCACGCTTGGCTGTGTTTGAGTTCGCGCACGGCCACAAAGTGAAAGTTAGCGTTTCAGTATTTTTGCTAAAGAACTGCCGTTAAAACAAACTCGCTGTGTCTCGTGCTCATGGTCTCGGCAGCACCACGCCCCATTTTAACATCAAATGAAATATGGCGAGTTTCATTTCATATTTATTTATTAATTTATTTATTTAGTGGCGCAACAGTAACGTGTTCGCCCTATCGTCCGGAGATCGCTAGTTTGAGCCCCGACGACGCCACAGTCATCCGTGGCCGGGAGCCCAAGAGAGAGTAATTGGTGCTGCTCTCTGGGTGGGAGGGACGGCATTACACTTTCTCTCCTGTCGATCAAAGCGGCACCAGCCAATCGTGAGCGTCTGTGAGCTCATGCATACGGAAGAGGGCAGTTGGCGTTTTCCTCCGAGCGCGGGACTGCCTTGTGACTTTGCATTAGCAGCAGTTCGATAAAGATGCGGTGGCTGGCTGCATGTGTCGCGGAGGAAGCACGTGTTAGCCTTCGCTCTCCCCGATTTGTAGCTGTTGTACGATAGGAGAGAACTAGTTGGTGGGTGGGAATTAGAAACGATTAAACATCGGGAGAAAAAGGGGTAAAAATCCATAGAAAAAATATAACATTACATAGCCATCTGAAGCAAGTATATCAAAATTTGGGCATGTACTGCATATATGGAACAGATTTTGGGTGAGATAGACTTGTTAGCTATATTAGCCTCATAGCTCTAATGCAAAACTAAAGAAGCAAATGTCAGACACAAGTGGAAAAAAGTGTGAATTAGATTTTTCGCTGAACTACTTTTTCAACCACTAGACTACCACTGTCCTTATCAATTCTAGTAAAGCTTCATAATAATTTGGCTTTCAGCAGCTGTTGGAGAGTTCTCAGGCAGGGGTAAGACCCCTGAGTTCTGGTGAAATGTGTTTTATGTTGCCTTTTAATAGTCATACATCTTAATTGCTTTTCTGAAAACCTCCTTGAACTGTAGAGCACTTGAGATGTTGGTGTCCTGTGATATTCTGTCTCTATGCAGGGTAAGGACGAGAAGGACCCGAGAAATGAGAGCGCAGAGGAAAGACTCAGGCGGCGAGCCTACGAACGCGGCTGTCAGAGACTCAGAAAGAGGATTGAGGGTAATAGACACATCTACACCCCCCCCTCCCCCCAGACAGGAAACATAAAATTCATGTTATGCCTATTATTTATTTCATGCCTAAATAAAAGTTTATTACTTTTCGTAATGATTTTATGTTCTGATTTTTGCACATATTCAAAATCACTTTGAGCTGGTTTTGAAATGTATGAGAGGGCGATTATTATTATTATTAGTAAAAATAATTAATAATTAATAATACTTTCATCATTATTATTATTATTAGTAATAATTATTAATAATTATAATAATATCAATATTAATAATAATATAATAATAATAATATTGATATTAATACCAATAATATTACTACTACTACTACTAATAATAATATAATAAAAAAAATATTAGTAATAATAATAATAATGTCAATGTTAATATAATAATAATAATAATATCAATATTAATAATAATAATATTAATAATATGAATAGTATTATTATTATTATATT
>JAOUQW010000001.1:17252221-17269413 GCA_028565825.1 Olivaichthys viedmensis
TCTCTCTCTCTCTCTCTCTCTCTCTCTCTCTCTCTCTCTCTCTCTCTCTCTCTCTCTCTCTCTCTCTCTCTCTCCGTAACAGCAGCCGAGGATTGAAATCGTAACTTCGAGCAATTCTCTTTTATTTCTTCTCCTGTCAGTGAAATAAACGTATGCTTGCTTGAAGGTCGGAGTACACAACCATGCACCCTAACCGAACATGAAACGGAGGCGTCGATGTTCTTGAATGAAGTTCCTCTGCTGGGAATGGGAATGTCTGGGATTTGCGAGCCAAACTCACCTGCTTTGGTTTTGGGGCTGCAGTTGTGCTGAGCATTTTGGGTCTCGTGTCCGAGACGCTGCCTAACCGTCTTTAATTCTGCGTAAGAAGTGAAGTGGTCAAAGTAAAAGCGCCGTGTGGAAAGCTTTGTGTATTGAGACGACTGCTTTTCTCTGTTCCGTGGCCACCATATTAACAACGCTCTTTTCCCAGCCAGTCGGTTGGAGCCGGTTCTTCACCCCCAGCGCTTAGACATGCTCGAATAAACCGCGTGCAGGGGGTGTGAAAAGCAAAGCTGTGGATCCGTAACGCCGCTTTATTTGCTGTGTAGTGAGCGTGATTTCAGACGCCGGTGATGTGATGAGGGCATGTTTGTGTTGCTTCCTGGTCGAGGAAGTGCCAAGACCCACTCCAGAGAAGGCCTTCTGCTCGTACTAGTATGAAGAACAGTCTCAGATTTAGGCTTGTTAAAACCACACGAGGAAAAGATCCATTCTGTGGCTTTATTGTTGAATGCAACGATCTGCTTCAGGAGATAAAGAAGCGGGCCTTTGGTCCTTTACACGTGTTTTATATTGGTCCAGTTGCCGATTTGTCCAAAGACACTCAAATCACTTGTTACTATTAAAGGGATTTTTTTTTTTTTTTTTTGTAAGCTATTAACATCACATTTTATTTGTCATTTTTCAAATGAGACTTTAATGTGATTATACTGTGATCACATCCAGTTACTTGAACAATCCCAACATAGTAAATATTCATGCTGTTTTCGGTGTTTTCCGGATTGTGGATAATGATGATCGTTTGAATCCCGGAGCCAGCCGTTGTGTTTGACCTTCAGACTTGCGTAGCAGCATCACTTAAAAAAAACTGTGTAGGGGTGTGGGTATCCTGCTGTCTGTGGAGGTTTGAGTTTCCTATTCTCTTTAACAGCTGCTCAGTCCTGGTGACAGTTGTTTGTTTTCCATAGCATATAAACTGGGCTTATATGCTTACAGTTGTTAATTGTGTAATGCAGGTCAGATGATTGTGTTGCGCTTCAAAACAATCAGCTCCTTATGCCAGTATAAAGCTAACCGGTGTCGGTGAGATTAGGGAAGGAAGGCAGAAATGACTCTTGTTGGTCCTGGTTGGTAATAAATTGAAGAGATATGTGTAATCTAGTTACATTTTACCCCACATGAGTCACAAGTGAAGCAACCTTTTAGATAATAAGCTGTTTAAAAGTATATATGGTATCAGCAGTGCTAGAAACGTATTACAAGTTTGTTCAAGTAGGAAGTCAACTTCATCTTAGGATCTGAAGCCAGGTTCATCACAGAAGTTGTGTACGGACTGGAATACTCAGGATAATAGCTGTTGTGACTGGGACTGTCCCTGTAGTAATGAGCAGCATCTGCTGTCTATCTGTGGAATCTTCTGCTCTTGTGCATTTGCCTAGGAAGTTATTGACCACACTGCTTAGTTCATTACCCTTACAAGGCAAAACCCCCTGGGGAGAGTTCCACAATGCATAGTCTCTCGGTTAGGTGGACAGCTTGCCCCAAAGGTCAAGACTTCATCTGTGTTCATTTTTTTCCATAAGCTTCTTGGTTTAAAGTCCTTTGTGAAATGCTTCCCAAAGGATGATCAAACTTGACACGTCTACGTGTACTCCCTTAAAATAAAAAGGTTCCTCAAGGGTTAACAGTTCTAGCTTTCCACACGGGGTTCTACTTGGAATATTTCTGAAAGTTCTACATGGAACCTTTAAGGGGACCCCTGAGGAACAAACTCTTTATTTTTTCTAAGAGTGTACTTTATTAGGAAAACAACTTCTCAGTAAACTTGTTAGTTGAAACATTTACTCTTGATTTTGTGTAATGCACTTTTAAGTGCAGACACAAAAGAGAATAACATTCACACAATGATTATCTGCTCTGTTGATCCGTGAAACTGTCTATGAAACGAGTGGAAAGATGGAAGACTTATCTCCTACCCAGTGTTGTATGGCCGATTTATCATTCACTGTAGTTATTTCACTCTTTCACAGAACCCATGTAGTAAGTAACCACAGTCTGTGAAGCTGAGCTTGAATGAAGTCCTTGTTGCAGGTAAGACAATCTTCTCAAATGTATCCTTAAATGTGCTGCTAAGAACTTCAAAACTTGTGGATATATTGTTCGTTGTTGGTGCTTTCCCAAAGTGGTAATGGCTGTATCTGGAGGAGCATCTGAAACCTTGGCTGACGTTCCAGCCCATGTTTGGAGAGGGCTTCCAGACAGCATGAGACTGGGCCCATCAGCTGTTAATACAAACCGAATCGGTAAGGCAATGTTGGGGAAACACCTGAATTAAGTGGGGAGTTTAGCCGAAGAATTAGCCTAGCCTAGACCGCACAAACACACTTTGGCTCTGCCAGCAGCAGCAGCGACAGTTTGTTCCCAAATTTCCTTCCTCTGTGAAAATCTACCCTACCTTAATAAACAAAAAATATAAATCAGCTTATGAATTGTGCACCTTATTTACAGACTGGAGAGCTGAATAAGACTATATGGGGCGGAAGGAGCACTTTAAGCACAAACGTATGAATTACTTTGTTTCTGGAATTTTGTTATCGCAACTACTGACAGTTGATCCTCATACTATAGATTTTACTGATGTAAAGGTGTATATTGGATAATATATCTCCTTTAGCCAGATAGCAATAGAGGTCAACAGAAACTCAGTCAAACCCAGTCTAGTATGTGGTTATTATGATGAGATGTCAGTAATATAATGGATGTCAGAAAGTCGATCCTTTTTATATAAAAAATTGATAATTTCTCTTTGTGTTGTACTCTATAGGTGTCTGGGCATCTAGACTAATTCCTAAAGGCAAGAGGTTTGGCCCTTTTGTAGGAGAAAGGAAGAAGAGGTCTCAAGTGACCAGCAATGTTTATATGTGGGAGGTAGGCCTAAACAGCCAAAAGTTGTGATGTGAGCTTTTAACTGTGTCTTGGATAAAGCAGAAACAAATGTAGTTTGAATTTTTTACAGTTTTGAGTTAATATATTCCTGACACAAGATTATAAAGTGTTCTGTGTATTAGCTAAAGGAAAATATTTAGATGCGAGTTCATGCCAAGACATTTTATATATTTGTTTTGAGGAAAAACAAATCTATTAACTTGCTTATTATTATTGTCAAAATGTTAAACTATTGCCTTAATGATGATGGTGCCACAGAAATTGATCTGAATTCCCAGAAAGCCTCAAATGTCAAAAGAGATCAATAAAATAAAAAATAAAATGGGTACCCACTTTACAATAGTCACGTAAGCAGAATGTAACCTACAGATGGCAAAAAGTAATTCACCAAGTGTATTCCCCAAAACCTAATATTGTATATTTTTTTACGTATTGATTTATACAGTTGATTTTGACAGTCAGTCAATAAAAACATTACTAAAAGCCTTTCACAGAGGCACAGAGGGCAGTTAACGTCCCATCATGTTTAGAATTGTATTAAAATGCCAGAGAGGTATCAGTCTAACATGCATTTGGAAGTGATTGTTGAATAATGGTTTTCAGTGATTTACCATGATAACCCAGATTAATAGTGGCCTATCTGGAGCACTTTTCCCCCCTTTATAATCAACAAAGCACTGAGAAAATAAGATACGATTTTTTATTTTCATTGCACCAGCAACGACATTTTGTTTAGCAGCAATCCACAAAGTAATAGTAAAATGTAAACAGAAAAGACATTTTTAAAAAACATAAAGAACAAAACAAACTGTGTGTGGTGAGAGAGCTGGGCCCAGTCGTCTACATGCGTACCGCCATCTTGCAAATTGTATAATGTTACACACCTTCAGTGGAGTTCTAGACGTTTTAATGCTGTGATTTTGTTGGCTTACCGCCATGTTAAAGGAATTCTTTTCAGACTTGAAACTAGTTTTTCAGAGAGAAGAATTTGTGGTTGTTACTGACATAGTTGTGCGGGTCTGAGTGCATGGATACCACAAAACCTTTGCGAGAGTGTAAGTAATCGGAATGACTTTTTAATATATTGCTCCAGTACTGCAAAGTTAGATCAACCTACATATGAACAGCTTTGGTAAGATTCTCTCATGTCTGTCCCATCCAAAGACCATTATTGTTGTAATTGGAACAGTTGTCGTTTTGAAATCACCCTATGCGGTCAACAACTGCCCTTGGACTACCATTGTAAGTGAACTTTGAGTAAATTGGTTTTACGTTCTTTTCCAAGTACAGAAAAATGTGTCAATTCCCTTCCGTGGTAATCACACATACGTGGTGGATCGAGATTAGGTTAAAAAAATGTTGAGTACTACGTTACTGGGTTTTTTTTGTTGTTGTTTTTTTGCATTTAGTGGTTACCTGTATGTACTTGTTACAGTCTCTGATATTTACTGCCTAATAACCATTCAAAACAATTTGTTTACCTTCAGGTGTATTTCCCAACCAGGGGGTGGATGTGTGTGGATGCCACAGACCCCGTGAAGGGGAACTGGTTGCGATATGTGAACTGGGCACGCTCATCTGAAGAGCAGAACCTGTTTCCTCTGGAAATCAACAGAGCTATTTACTACAAAGTGTTAAGGGTAGGAAACTTTCAATCCTGCCTTGTATGCATGAAATAATACAATGTATTTTTTTTTAAATCTGATTATTATTATTTTTTATATATTGGTCCTAGATGCAAGTGTTTGAGTATACTTATAAGTTTAGGAAATATCACAAGAAAGAAGGGCCGTTTCTAGTCGCTGCTTGCTGTTGGTTCATTTTGTAGCTAAAGATAAGCTCTGAAAGTTAAACGCTTTGACAGTGCGTCAAGGCCTGTGTGGCATTTCTCTGTACTAACCAACAAGCTCGCCTGCCATTGGCTGTCCGCACTGACGTTGCTTCCTGCAGCCAATCGGGCCGGACGAAGAACTGCTGGTGTGGTACAATGGGGAAGACAGCCCAGAGATAGCAGCTGCATTAGAGGAAGAAAGGACCAGCAACTTTAACAAGACAAATTCACCAAGAGCAAAGCGAGGTAACATATCCTTTCCCCTCCGTCCCCCACAGCGTTATGTTCGAACGCCGCGCTCTGGACCACGGCAAATAATTAAATGATAAACGGGCGAAAACACCTGCACTTTGTATTCGAAGTCGTAAACGTCAGCTAACTCGTTAGCATTGGCGAGCTAATCATATGGAGATCCGATGATCTCCACCGAGAGAGAGAGAGACATGATCCCCACTGGGGATAAACGACGAATGTTCTCCTTCAGTCGTGTCGTAATAACGGCGTGTTGTTGCGGATCAAATCGGTCTTCTCCGGTCGGTCGGTCGGTCGAGTAGCTGGTTCCCGTCGCCTCGCCCGCCTGGTTGGTGACGACGGGCTGAGATTTTGTGCTTGTCAGGGGACACGGAGTGACCTTCTCTCAGCTACAGTGATCCGCCACAATCCGCCAGTCAAGCTCATCCGCGTGTCCCACGTGCTGGGGGATTTGTTTGTTTGTTTATTTATTTATTTATTTTATAAAAAGCAACGAGCAATGGTAGATGTTGTGGCTTGCGTCGTGTTCTTCATCGGCTCGGTTTTGGAGGATCGCCACTTTCCTGGGTCTGCTTGTGGCGCCCATCGCTTTAGCAACAGGTCTGTGTCGGGAAAACGCAGTTAGTTCACCCACGCTCGAGTTGGGCAAGTTTCCCCCAAGTTGGTTAGCCCACGTCAAACTCCTGTGCCACGCCAGTGTAACACGCTGGACGTGAGCAGCTGCAGTCGAAGATTGGCTTAATCCTGCATGCACTTCATTGGGGCTTTTGCTTTTTTGCTTTTTAATGGACGATCTTGAGTCACAAACGCAAGTGAAGTCGTTCTCAGAGCTGTGTTGGTACACGGCTAACTGCTAATGTCAACGAAGCGAAGCTCTGTTCTGCGGCCGCATTGCACATTGCACTGGTGTCGAGGGAAAAAAAGTCTGGAGAGAGGGGAAAAAAAACGCTCGACGGTAGTCATATAAAATGTGCCATTTTGAAAAGCTATGTCTAGCCCTGTTTTAACCCGAACGTAGCTGATGTGCTTGATCATGCTTGTTGGGAGAAGACCAGATTATTTGGGCCACCCTGTAAACGTGAGAGGAAGGAAAAGCCTGTTAGGCCTGAGCCTAGTTTGAGACAGTGCTGGATGTAGGCCCTCTGAATATAAAGCAGGATTAGCAGGATTTGCTTTGCATCAGAAATTGGAGTTTCGCGTATTTTGTTGCATGTCTCTGGGGGAAAGACGAGTAAAT
The DNA here is from genome assembly GCA_028565825.1 of Olivaichthys viedmensis. NCBI lineage: Eukaryota > Metazoa > Chordata > Actinopteri > Siluriformes > Diplomystidae > Olivaichthys > Olivaichthys viedmensis. The sequence goes on from JAOUQW010000001.1 coordinate 17,258,749, forward strand.
ACTACTTTCTGTTGGGGTTTTTTTTTTTTTTGCATGCCCTGGGCTTTGCGTTAACCCAGGGTCCATGAAAACTACAGTCCTGACAGAATGTTATAAATGATCAAGTTTCATGTTACTTTGCAACAATACCTCAAGGAGTGCTAAAGACCGCATTAGACAACATTGAACGGGCAAAATGTCAAACCTTCATTTACCTTGCGCAGGTCTGGGATGTCTTCAGACCTAGGCTGTTTTCACACCAAGCTTGTTTGCTCAAGTCCGTACCAGAGTTAAATCTTTTTGCGACGTTGTATCTTTTTGGTTCAGTTGGTTTCACGTTGCAGTTATTTTCAAGCGCACCAAATTACTTGCACGCACGGATGCCGCTTGATTGGTCAGGAAATTGGTGTCGGGTGCTTTGATGGACACTTCTTCGCGGCTCTCATGGAGTTTGTTACTTCTGTAGATCATGCGAGTGCAATTTTATTAGAGGAAACGTAGAATAATATTGTAGTAAATCCACGCTACGATATAATTGTAAACTTACCAGTTAATAACGTGCCAATATAAAAGTCATGGTGTAGGCTCAATAAACCAATTTCCAATCAACCAATTTCTCTGACGTTATATGCACTTATTATTCACCGTTACCATATTTCTAGACCCATTCATGTTGTTCATTGGTAGAGCTTGCCCAATTAATTTGAACACTCGAGTATTCGTTCGTTAGGTTGGTATTCGATTCCCTATTTAGTATTCAGAAGCTTTTTTCAGCCACAAAAAAATGCAGCCTAAACTACAATAAATTTCATCAGCAAAGGCCTTTAGATAGAACAGTTATTGTTAATATATGGAAAACGTACGCTGTTTACACCGGTGGTGAAAACGCTACACTCTGTGGCAGTTAGAACCTTCACAAAGTTGGAATTTTAACTGTCGCCGCTGCTACAGGAGGACTGCAGGCTGAAAAATGTGCTGTTTAGATTATGGCCTTATAGTTTCATATATAGCAGGAATATTGTATTCTGTATTGTTTCTAGCTAGAAACCACAAGAAAGGAATGGGACTCGAGCGAAAAAATACGCTTGGTGCACCGGTCAACCACGTCACCGTGCGCATGTACGCAGCCGGTGTAAAATGCCACATTGATTAGCATGGAAGCGTGTCTGGTGTAAAATCACGTGTGGGAGCACTTTAAATTATCGACCGATAAGAAAAATGCTCAGTGCAAAACTTGCCGTAAGAGGTTGGTTTACCATGGAGGCACGACGCATATATACATTTCAAATATGTAAGTGTATATATATTGCGCTGTTGTATCTTAGCTTATTTTTATTAATACATCGTTTCCGCCCATTGAATATATTTTGAACTGCAGCAACAAACATACTTAAAATTATGGTTAATTATGAAACGTAAGTATTATTGCTTTTAAGGGTGGTTTTGAGAATGAGTATTCAAGTACTAGTTCAGAAACACCAATGAGTATTCGAAGCCTGTAAAATGCTGTTTGGGCCAGCCCTATTTGTTGGGATTATAAAATATTCCTTAAATGTATTTAAGTCCTTTAAAAGGAGGAGAAATACGTGCGCAGTGCGCATTGATCTACGTGCACTCTGGAAATAAATGCATTTGTTCCGTGGGGAAAGGTGGTCTATATTTTTGAGGACAAAAAGGGTAGCATGTTGAATTTCGCAAAGCCTGCAGAACCGTTGGTGTTCATCATTCATCACTGGCTACCACAGTCTGTTTAAAGGTTATAAGAGTCGAAAATGAAATGAACTTTACCGCGGTGATAAAAGCGCTCAACGTCATTTTGGTGTGGACCATCGTAAAACTGTGTTCCCACCAGTAATGAACTGAATCGTGGTTAACTTGGGTGAGGACCGAGACCCCCAATTTTTGGCGGACCATGGTTTGCTGCCCACCTGAGTACAGGTGGCGTGTATACGTCTGTCAAAACGAGCCGAACTAAAGAAAAAGTTCGATAGGTCCGACCAAACAAAGTGTGAAATAGAAAACCTTTCGAAAAAGTTTTAGAAAATGCTTTGGGAAAAAGTATGAATATTAAAAAAGTAAGACCCGAGATACTACCGCTGTAAATTAGTTGTCTTTAGACAGTCCCTTATTTTCTGCACTAACGCGGTCTAATGCATGTCACATTTCATGTTTTACCTTTTCATGATGCAGTTACCAAACATGTAAACTTTTGAAAAGTAAAAAAAAAACAATCTGCAGAAGTCTTGAAAGGGTCTGGATAACCCTGTTAATCTTTTTATACTTCATATGTTTCAAAAATATCATAAAAGGAAGTATTGTCCGCTGCTTACAGAGAATACAGCACAGCAAACTTTAAACAAGTGTAGTCAGATGACCGAGTTGAGACCTGTGTCTGTGTGAATTAGGCATTGTATAGGATGCTGCCGGATGACCTTGTCAGTGTGGCACCACAGTTGTCTTAAAGCTGATTTATGACTGGGATTCTTGAAGGCTTTGTATGCCTTTTCTTACAATGCCCTTAAGCGAAAGGTTTGCACTAGGGTTTTTGTTAAAGAATACTTGGGTGTACTTGTGGTACAGGTTTCTGTGTACTATAGACAGCATATATTTTCTGATCATCAGATGCTTGTCACACACTCCCCTCATCTCATATCTGTAGTCAGTGAGTTCACTTACATGGGGGGGAAGCTGGTTGCTGCATCTTTTCTGTTGCCTTGCAGGTGTTAATATGAAGCAGCCAGTAAGAGGCTATTGCATAAAATACACTGAGATAGAGATCTGCTGTGTTAATCCACCATGTTTGTTGGTTAAAACACAGAGCGGGGGTTTTGCATATTGTTTTCCACTAATTTCAGAGGAGGCACTTTGAAGTTGTGTTTAACAGATCATTTAAGTAGTGACCACAACCATGACATGACACTAGATCCCAAAATATTAGCAATGTTTAGCTGGCTTCAATGTAGTTTTTGTTTTGAAATGTATTGTTTATTGAAGGAATGTGTTTCTCTCCACAGCAAGAAAGAAGCTATTGGAAAAAGCCAGACAGGCTGGTTTGGGAAGATTATCTGGGCATAAGCCACCGAGCACAACAAAACCTATAGTCACAGAGATGCGTGACTCAGATAAAGGTTGGTTATTTTTGTGTTAATTTAGATTGTTGACTTCTGCTGTAACTGCATTTAGCAAACATCGTTATATTTGAATGATTTAGACACATTAGCTAGTGATTACAAAGTGGTCTAGAGGCTCACTAAAATTATGCCTATAATTAATTTTGTCAGGAATAATTACAGAGGAAGAGAGACCGTCTGCATCTTCAGAGCCAGCTCAGGAGACTGCAGCTTCACATATATCCTCCACAGAGACCAAGGACTTCTCTCCGTCTCATGTTCATACAGCGGCGTTTGAGCAGAAGGAGGGAGAGGAGGCAGATCAAGGAGAACTGCAGCAGACCCGGCCACATGGGAGCCTGGAGCACTCTGCTGAGTCACAGTCAGCAAACAGGAGTGAACAGCCTGGCCCAAAATCAATTCCTGTCCACCCTGTCAAGAAGAGCTCTGAGAGTCCGTTACATGAAGAGTGTGTATCGTCTTTAGTGTCTCCCAAGCTAGATGCAGAGGGGGATAATGACTTTGAGGATGATGCACAGGGTGGAAACTACCATTGTCAGTACTGTGAGTGTCAATTCTCCACCAAGCACAGCCTGGAGCGTCATATTAACACTCACACTATCACAAACCACCAGACCCACACTTTTAAATGTAGATACTGCGCCAAGCCGTTTGGTTCTCAGGTAGGCAAGCGCAGGCACGAAAGACGACACGAGAATGGGAGTAAAAGCTTTAAAAGGCCTGGGACACTTGCTGGAACAGCATTTCGCCTCAATTCCTCTGGGTGTAATGACTCCCCTATCTCCGGTAGTGTAACATCACCAAGCCCCTCCATTATAAGTTCTCAGAACAGTCCACCTCACCCAAGCTCAGACGCTTCGACTAAAGATGCTGGGGCTGAGCCTGACCACCCTCTTATTTTGGACGAGAATGGGGAATCAAAAGAACAGCACCCTTGTAAATATTGCAACAAGGTTTTTGGCACTCACACAAACATGCGCAGACACCAGCGCAGAATTCATGAACGTCATCTCATGCCAAAAGGGGTTCGGAGGAAAGGAATACTCCTACAGGATATCCCATCGCCACAGCTAGAGGAAGGCCAGGCCACAGTACTCCAGGAGGCGTCTCCAAATGCCCGCTCTCCACTTATTTATGTACCTAGTGTGGACACAGATGATGAGGTAGAGCGAGAGGACAGCATGGTTGATGTTTCCAAAAACATCTCGGAGAACCTAAGCCTTTACATTGATGGAAAGATCCTATCCACAAGCACAGTTAGCAGCTGTGAAGTGATAGAGGTTGATTCAAGTAGCCCAGCGCTGTTTGGTCTTGATGCAGTCATCTTGAATCCTACCCAAATAAGTCAGGCTCTCAAACTTGAAACCCAGCCTTGCCATGTAAAAGAGCTTTCGATTACTGCTCAGTCTGTTCCTAAAAGGAGAACTTCTACACCGCCACTTATTCCTACTGTGAAAACGGAGTCTAAAACTATGTCATCTACCGCATCTTCACCTTCTACATCCTCACAATCACCTTCATTGGGAGGCAACATCTTTCCACAACCCACGGAGACATTGGCCTTTCAAAAGGAGAAAACGATTTATCTCTCCCCTAAATTAAAACAGCTTCTGCAGACCCAGGACTGTCAGAAACCAACTCTTGCTTTAATTGCAGATAGCCATAGATTGACAACTCCACTTTCCATATCCTCTCTTCCTGCTGCTCAAGGGAGATTTAAAAGAAGGACTGCTTCTCCTCCTACACAAGTACAAAACAGCTCATCAGTAAGCATGGAAAGCTCAGTCATTGAAACAGGGGATTCTTTTGCCCTTAAGGTGCCAAAGGTTGAAAGCCATTGCATGAGCTATTCCTGGAGCTTATCGGGCAAAGATCAGAGGGACAGCATGAGTCCTTCTGAAAAGGACTGGCCAACCTTGGCAAGTGGAGGCAATTCTTGCAATCAGCAGCCTCTCGACCTTTCTGGTGCTGTTGGTAAACAAGATGGTAGCTTAAGCAAAGGACCTAGTGAATCTGTGCTGGATTTAAGCATGCACCGTAAGAGCACAGCTGACCACAAAACGAAAGCAAGCATATCATTACAACCACATGTGAAGAGAAAGAAGCCCAATACCAGCATGTTGGAGAAAGTATTAATGAATGAGTACTCTGGCTTAAGCTCAGCTGGAGAGGAGGGCTCTTCTTGTGTTGGAAGTCCAGACACTCATTTGTCCTCGGGCAGCGCCACAGACGTGTCTCCTGCCAGTGTGTGTTCAAACTCGGAACACCTTCCTTGTGAATCTGTCTCTCCACCCTCCCTGACCCCTGTGACTATGAACCCCTCTTCCCCATCATCTTCTAGTCAGGCATCCTCTACGCCCCCACCTCCAGTTCTGCCCACAGTCCTTTCACCCCCACATCTTGCTCAGTTTTCAGACTCTGCTTTTCCTAAACTGTCTCCCATACCTGTTGATCATACGGTAGATGAAACGTCAGGGTTCCCTGATGTAAAAGAAGCATGCCATGATGCAGAAAATCTGGATAATAACGACTTGAATCAAACTGCTAGGCAGTTACCTCCTAGAACTGATGCACTGCCTCAAAGTCCTGAGGACTCAAAAAGTCATCGTAATGCAGATTTATTTTCCAAATCTGAAACACTACTTAAGGGCTCGACCTCAGATTCTAACTTGCATTTGCTAAAAAATGCAAATCATGTTATTTCTTCCTATGAAAGGAATATTGACTCCAAAGCCAACCAAATACATTTCTTTGATGGGCCTTCCCCTCAAGACCTCCATATTGCAACTGATGTGTGTCAAAAACTACAATCCTCTCACTCTCCTGTGCACTTGACTCCAAATATGGAATTGCTTTCTTTCACTTCTCACAATACAGTAGATTTGCAGCCTTCTCATATTGAGCCATTATCTGATGATGTGGTTGTTTATAAACCTGTGGTTGAAGCTACAGTTGAAGGCACAGCCAATGCTGATGGAGTTTCCTCCTCAACCTTGTCTAGAGTTCCAGAAAAGACGTCTGATGCAACAGGCACTTTAGAACAGGACACGTTTACAAAAAGCTTTGTGTGTAATGTCTGTGAGGAACCTTTTCACTCTATTAAACAGCTTAGCAGCCATATCATAGATCACGCTATAGAATGGCCTTTTAAGTGTGAGTTTTGTGTGCAGTTATTTCAAAATGTTGCAGCTCTTTTGGAGCATCGTTCATCTCTCCATGGAGTTGGGAGAATTTACACTTGCGCTGTCTGTTCCAAGGAGTTTGCTTTCCTCTGCAACCTCCAGCAACACCAGAGTGACCTGCACCCTGGTCAGAGCCATGCTCACACCACGGTTGAAAATGGCAAGCTCAGGCCTCAGAATTACACTGATCCTGCTCAGGTGAATATGGAGAAAAATTCCCCACATTCAACCCCTGACACAACTGTAGATGTTGCCTCTCAGGATTCATGTGGGTTATGTAATGGTAGTGACATTAAAAAAGAAGAGGGTGATGGAGATGAACAAGAGGACCCCACAGAAGAGCTGTACACTACAATAAAGATTATGGCCTCTGAAGCTGGAAAGCCCAAATGCCCAGATGTGCGCCTTGGCATCAATCAACACTACCCCAGCTTCAAGCCTCCCCCGTTTCCCTACCACAACCGAACACCTGCTGGCTCTGTAGCCTCTGCAACTAACTTCACCACCCACAACATACCCCAGACATTCAGCACAGCAATCAGGTGCACCAAATGTGGCAACAGCTTTGACAACATGCCCGAGCTCCACAAACATATTTTGGCTTGTGCCAACGCAAGCGATAAGAGGCGGTACACACCCAAGAAGAATCCTATTCCTCTCAGGCAGATCGTGAAACAGCCTCAGAACAGTGTCGCCTTACCCTTAGCAGCAGCCACTGGAGGGCAGAATGCTTTCCATAGGATGGGTCACCCCAAAAGGCTCAATTTTAACCAGGAGGTGCCCTCCAAGATGAAGATGTCTGCCCTAAATAGGAAAAAAAACCAGCTTGTCCAGAAGGCAATATCTCAGAAGAACAAGGCTGCTACTTCTGTAAAGAAAGCTTCCATCCAGGTTAAGGAGGAAGCACAAGATCTGCATATGTGTCCGCACTGCGGTCGAGAATTTACATACCCTGCCAGCCTTGCGAAGCACGTTGCGTGTAGTTGCCCTCAGAAACCCATTGCTAAGAAAAAGAAAGGAGCACTAATGGCTCAAGATAAAAACATGAAACTCCGAAGTCGAGCTACAGACTCTGAAATCAAACAAGAAGCCAACTCGGGCCTGGCTGTGAAGCCGTTGGGGAAAACGAGGACCCGGAGCTCGGAGTTGTTAGAAAGTGAAGTTACATCAGCAAGCAAAGGTATAACCGGTACCTCTCAGGTACGTGCCAAGAGACCTGCCTCCAACAAGGACCACTCAGGCCCCAAAAGCAAGAAAGGCAGAAAGAGCAAGACTCAACTTCCAGTTCTGATCTCATCGCCAGTTCTTACAGATGATCCTGCATCACAGCCAGCTGCGAAAGTACAACGTGGCTGGAAAGATGTGGCTCTCAAGAAGGAGGCCGAGACGAAACCGCAAGTCCAGTCTAAGAAAGAGGAGCGTTTCTCTAAGAGGATGCGGGAAAGAGTAGGTGGCCCGGTTACTCGCAGTCTGCAGATGGCCAGTGCTGCAGTGCCTGGAGAGGTGATAACTGAAGATCCACCAAACAGTGAGCCTGCGCCTGGAGAACATAAGGTAGAGCATCTCACCAAAGTGTGACATAACTGATAGTTGTAAGTCAAGGCTAGCACAACTACAGTCGCCTTGACTTACTGGTACTACTAGACATTTAGAATGACATGGATGACTGAAATCCTTCGTAGAATAGTGCGTAAAAAGTGCTCGACACATGCATTGTTTCACGTTCTTGTTTTGTTTCTCCCCACTTTTGTTTATTACAGGAATCCTGTTTAAGTTAGCTGAGTGGATTTTGTAACAAAAAAACAAAACAAAAAAAGAACTTGAGGAAAGGCTGCTGCTGAGAGACGTGCTGGTAAACGTGATCTGATCAAATTGGATTGTTCGACTGATCAGCTATTTAAAGAAATCAGGAGCCTTACCCATCCGTGTATGCTTCCATTTGGCTGACAAAAGCATGCTGTCAATGCACTTTGGTAAATAAGCCTTTGTTGGATGTCGTGCAACAGATCAAGGACTGTAAATTCTGATCTATATGTATCTATATGAAAAGTAATATTTGATTTATAAATAAGGGGCCCTGTGGTTCTGTTAATGATGGCTGATTACATTGCAAAAAGGCAATCATTTATCAGTTAATACAACCATTTTTGTTGTTTCATACTCTGATTTGTTTTTGTGTTCTGTGAGATTTTAGAATTCAAGTCTCTTACTGCATGTGTGCTATGTATACAGTAAGGCTTGAGTAACTCTTGTCAATACTCTGTCCTGCTTCTCTTTTACAGATGCAAATTGATTTGAATATATGTGAATATTTAATGTAATGCTCCATAGTGAATGCAATATTTGTTAAAATGAAGCTCTCACATTAAGAGAGTTTGTTTTTCCTCTCTTTCTTTTGTGAACACAGTAATGAAACATGCTGTTTGATACAGTCAGAACGAGTGGGTGATAATAGTATGATGTATGTATGTGATATTACCTACCTAAACCAGCCAGCCCTTATGGCGTTTGTGGTTTTGCCTGTACTTTTTATAATCTGTAGCATTTACAGCAGGACTGCTGGCCATTTACACTAAAATACAACTGAGCTAAACCCTGTTTTAACTGGGAATAAGCAATCTGCTTATACTCTTCTAACACTTGAGGACATTAAAATTGTGCCATGATGGAACCGTCTGCTTGGCTCATTCTGATCACTTTCCTATTTCATATGCAAATTATTTTGGATATAATTAAATTCTATGAAAAGTTACTATTTGGGTTGCAAAAACAACATTGTGACGATATTTGTTTTGATGGGAACCGTTTATAAATGCATTCTTTTACCCCATCCCTTAGATGAAAGCAACCAAAATGGGTTTTGATGTTGGATGGTGATTGCTGATATCTAGGCTAGCTCAAGTACTAGCATAATACATAAAACCAATGTGGTTAATGCTTTTGTTTCTGAATTTTGATGTTAATTTTCACTGAACCTTGGGTTGAGGCCTGTACTTTATACATTTGTGGTTATGGTATAATGACAGGCTAGAAAACTATGATCAGGATGAGCGTGTTTATTCAAATATTTGAGCTGATCTTTGTATTCAGTTCCCCATCTATGTTCATAGGAATTCCAAAAAAAGTTTTTGTATATATTTTTATGTATATATGTAAATGTCAGCAAAAAAAATTGTTAATAAATATCAAATGATGTATTGAGCTGCCACTTGCTAAAATGTTTTTAAAATACATTTTTGAACTGACCGTATTTTGTTCCTCACAAACAGCATTCAAGCACATTCTCGGCAGTTGGCTAGCAGTAGTTCAATAAAGGAATTTTAAATCAATGTTCTGTATGATCACCTTTTGGTTCTTTAGATTTTCATAATCTGATATTTCAATGCAATATAGATATATTATTTATTTAATTTATATTTGAATAGCAAACATATCCCTAGTGTGTTTTCCCTGTCTCCATAATAATTTTTTCAAAGGTTATGTTCTGTTTATTGAGTCGTTTTAGAATATAGTAGAATCTTTATGGGCCAGTGTATTGCTACAACAGTCTGCGCAGGGAGACTCCCGTTTCTAGTCCATCACCTCGGCCAGGACTACTTTAAGTACAGTTGGGTATGTAACAATGAATAAACAGCCACTGAACTAAGTAACTATGCCTATATGAATGGATTGGTTGATATGTTAGAGATCCATATTAATATATTAAAAATGTAAAAGCACTAATAGAAGAAACCTGGTTTTCAGACTTTTGCATGTGAAATAATCTGCAGTGTTTTTCAGATTTATATAAACACTAATATGAAATACGTGGAAAAACATTACACATGCGAAAGTCTGAAAACCATGTTTTTTCTGTAAGGTAATAGATGTTGAAAATACAAATAATGAGGATTAAAACAAACTCGTTATTTTTTAATATGTACTCTGTCCCTTTTGGCAAATTTGTTGGGAGGAGCTGTGTCGATCCGTGCCCCCTGCCACCATTGTTGTGCATGTGTGTCATCTTATGACATTACACCGAGTTTTATGATTCGTCAAGATAACTCCTTTAGATGTGGAAAGGTTATTTTTCTCTAAGTTCTATCATGGTTTGATGCTTTTGAATCCATGATGGTGGGAGTTGAGGAAGCTATGATAATGTGTATCTTAAGAAAATGGCAGAAACAGTGGCAGCAGCGTCAAAGTAGATGGTGTATCAGGCCATTAAACCAATCTCGTGGCGCCAACGGAGAGTTTATTTCTCTCGTTCTATCGATCGGCGCGTTGCTTCGCTGTACTGCCGTTTAATTCAATTAAATTCAATTCAATTTTATTTGTATAGTGCTTTTAACAATGGACATTGTCACAAAGCAGCTTTACAGAAATCCGGATGT
>JAOUQW010000001.1:17269513-17282179 GCA_028565825.1 Olivaichthys viedmensis
GCGTGATGCAATCATGTCAACATGGACCAGAATCTCAAAGGAATGTTTCCAACATCTTGTGGAATCAATGCCACGAAAAATTGAGGCTGTTTTGAGAAGCGCGGTATTCCGTAAACTATATCAGCATTTTCGCCTTTCTGTGGATATTACAGAAATACTCGATTTCATACAGGCTGTGACGATTGGTTGGGCTATGTAAAATCTACCTACCAACCAAAATTCATTGTGATTGTTAGAATTTGGACCAATAGTTTTAAAGAAAATTGACAAAAATGACCCCTGTCTATGTATATGGCATCAGTATTCCGAACACATGCTTGCTATGAAGCAACAGCATTAAGTGAAATATAAAATAAAATATTAAATATCTAATATAATAATACAACGCCGTGTTCTCTATGTAAAAAGATGTTTTATTTAATACATTTTGTCACATTTGAAGTTATGGGAGAAGTGAACTTGTATGCTGAAGTGAATGCTTAATTATCCAAGGCTAAAAGTTTTCCCCACCCCATTGCATTAGCGTTGTTAACGCTTACATTTACAGCATTTAGCAGACACCCTTATCCAGGGCGACTTACAACAAAGCGCAGGGTCATGATATGGTGCCCCTGGAGCAGAGCAGGTTAAGGGCCTTGCTCAAGGGCCCAACAGTGGTAGCTTCAACAGTGGTAGGGGAGGGTGAGGGCTAGCAGGTGCTTCCTCCAAGACATGTGCAGCCAACTACTGCATCTTTTCGAACTGCTGCTCATGCACCGTCACAGGACAATCGAACACATAGAAGAGAGCGCCAACTGCTCTCTTCTGTACACATGAGCTCACAGACACATACGATTGGCTAGTGCCGCTTTACTCGACAGGGGAGAGAGTAATGCCATCCTTCTCACCCAGAGAGCAGGGCCATTTATTATGCTCCCAGCCATGGATGTCTGTGGAATCCCGACGATATGGTCAACGCTTTTCTATTGCACCACTCGGGAGCCCATCTACTGAGATTTTAAGGTAAATCACAGCATGGATGGCCTTATAAATGATTTTTGATGGAAAAAGGAATAAAAAACAATAATACCAGTTTACATTTGATACATGACCAGGAAGTGTAATTTATTATTTTACTGTATTATTAGAGAGAAAAGGTCAAGTGTACACTGAAGTGTACGGAATACTGCGCTCCTACATTTATATACCAGTTAGCATAAAGTTAGCTAGTGTGGTTGCAAAAAACTAGAACTAGAACTTTAAGTTGATTTGGAAAGACCAAGCTTGTGAAAATGTTGGTGGTTTTTCAAGCCATGTTGTAATACTATTAAGTTAATTCTGCTTAAATAGTAGTAGCTTTACTTTGTGATTAAAGCTACATAAAGCTTATACTTTGTGATCTGATATTGATATTATGTGAATTTAAAAAACATAACTGTCCTGGAAGCTCTATTCTGATTATTATTAGGCTATTATTATAGTTATTTTTAATAAGTGGTATTGTAAATGTATCAATAGCAGTAAAATGCATGCTGAAGACTGTCAGGACTTATCTTCATTTCTGTCCAACCTTACATTTAGTCTACGTACCACTGCTTTGCTGGCTGTTTCCAGAAATTAGGCTCAAGCTAAATATTGACAGTGCATTAATATTTACATTTACGTCACCTGTGATGTGCAGAAATCTATTATGTCTGTAACAAAGCAAATTTTGTTTGTTGGCGTATTTTAGTAGCTAGCAACAGTGGCTAATGCGGCATCTAGGTTTCCTATCAGGGGGTATTTCACTTTTTTTAGTGTAAGTCTGGGAGAAGAAGTGTGGGGAAAATTAATGATTTAAGGATGTAGAGAAGGAGGGCATTAGTGTGAAGAGAATAGGCTGCTCTAATTTACATTGCCCTTTGAAAGTTATCCAAGGTTTTCTGGATTACTAATGATATTTTGACGTATTTTCCCCATTAGTATTCTTTATTGTGAACAACGCCTAATTTTTTAAAGCCAATATACGTGGTTTGACCAGATATTTTAAAGAGAACTAATAACTTAAATATACCTCTTGCCACCATTTGCTGCAAGAACAGTTCTAAGTCTTGTATGTACCAGCTGTGAACAATGTTCGAGAAGTGATTTTCTTCCCATTTGATTTGCAGCAGGTTGTCCAGGTTGGTTGGATGACGCTTGTAAACTGCGGTTTCCAAATAGTGCCACAGATTCTCAATGGGATTAAGGTCAGGACTTTGAGTGGGCCACTGTAGGACGTTCACCTTTTTTTCCCTGAGCCACTCCTGTGTTGCTTTAGCCTTGTGCTTTGGATCATTGTCCTGCTGGAAGGTGAACTTTCTCCCAAGTTTCAGTTCTTAGTAGATTGCATCAAGTTTTCTTGCAGTATTTTCCTGTATTTTGCACCATCTAGTTTTTCTTCAGGTTTAACAAGATGCTCCATCCCTGCTGATGAAAGCATCCCTACAGCTTGTACTGCCACACTGCACAGAAGGGATGGTATTTCACGAGACAGGGGCAGTGTTAGGTTTGCAATGCTTTATGTTTTGGCCAAGAACTTTATCTTGGTCTCTTTTGACCACAAAACATTTTCACACAGCGAAATGTAACGAGTAATGGCTTCTTTCTTGCCACTTGCAGGACATTTTTATGATATGGACCGGTGCACCTTCAAGGTTTGTAAGACCAGCAAATACGGTATATAAGACCAATTCTGTTTTATACACTTGTGCTGCAAAACATCTGCAGTTGAAAGTTTCTTTCTCTTCTGGCTTGCCATACTGAGGTTTTGACTCTGCTCTTTGCTGTCAGTGTGTAAATAGAACCTGGATATTTATTGACCCCAGCTCCCTATGTTGTGTATTCATCCTGGATGCTGATTGGCTAGCAGATAGAACCTTATAAAACCAAGGTTATCTGTGAGTTTGGAGATTGAACGTTTTATTTTTTCAAATATTACACCTAAAAATTAGCTAAATTTTTAAATAACACCACAGGAGAATAAAGTATCCCCCAGCGATGAAGTTTATGTGGTTACCTCTTTTTCGACCAAAATGCCAGATAGAACCTTATAATACTGAGGTCCCGATATATATAATTCAGGGCGATTGTGTTTAATACTACAACTGTAAGACTGCAGTATGCCTACCTGTGAGTTCGCTGCAACAATCGTTGAACTTGCTGCTACTTTTGTCTGAAAATAATATTTTTAAAAATATAGGCTATTTAAAGCATATTTTCGTGGCGGTATCCCGCCCTCGATCAGAATCGGCCGATCGTGCTTAAGAACAATCAGTAATCGGCATCGGCCTCACAGAATGCTGATTGGCCCATCTCTACTGCAGTACTAGTGCAGTAAAATGGACGCAGTACTGCAGTAGTACTGTAGTTTTAGTACTGCACTTGTACTGCATCCCTTTTACTGCATTTTTACTGCAGCACTAAAACGGAAAGAAAGAAATACTGCATTTTTTTCATAAGGAAATACTTAGACTAACATTAGCTAGCTTGTTAGCGAACGTGGTTAGCTACCAAAGTCTAAGCTAACAATTTAGCTGGCAACATTAGCGCAATGCTTTATTTAGGTGTCTGAATGTTGCTAAATAAGGATATGCCAATTCTAATACACATACATACTTCTATTTTTTGGTGTTTAAGGCTGCAAATAGCTCTACAGTGTGGCCAATGTTATTTCTTACCAGAGTGCATATAGACACTGATGAATTAGATAACAAATTAGAATTAGAGACGTAGCCAAAGCATTAGATGCGTCAAAATTAACTGTGTAATGTTAGTACAATAAGAAGCAAATTTAGTAATAGCAACATTTCAAACAACACATTTCAAATTTAATGTGCTAAAATTATGTAACTACTTACATACTGTCCAATGTGCTGACACATAAATTATTTTGCCAAAATAGATTTTGAGGTTGGTCAATTGCAGCTTGGTCCAAGTCTGTCCTAGTCTTGTCCTAGCCTGCATTATATAAGCTACTCTGTTTAGTAAGTCTTGCCATCCAAGCCATCTAGACTAACTCTCACCATCCAAGCCATTAGCACCATGTACACAATTCTCATAAATAGAACACAAAAACTCAAAGAGCACATAGATGTCCTTGTTATTTTGACAGAATGATCTTCTGGCTGTGTCCTCACCTTTAGATCAATGTTTTTGACCCATTTAATGACCCGTTGGCTGGTCCAAACCACAGGGTCAATGTCCTTGTGCTCACACTGCGCTCGGCGAGCCTGCAGAGCCTAGTGAGAAAACAGACAAACACATTAGCTATACGCAGACTTTAAAACAGTTGTTAACACACACGCACACATACAAATACAAAGGTAGGTTAATCACCTCTTTGTCAAAGCCTAGCAATTGCATGAGCTGGATGCCTGCTAACAGGCTGGTTATGTGCAGTCTGTTGGAGATGCTGAAGATGGTCTCTAGGTCTCGGTGGCTGAGCGTGCTAAGCACTCTGCCGTCCACCAGCTGCTTCTGAAACACCTCAGAGTACTGCGGGAGGCCAACGTCTCTCAGCCATATTTTACACACCCACAGATGATCCATGCCAGCTGCTTTCGACAGCCTGAGGAGGCACCATTTGTTTATTATCTTGACACAACCTTAATACAGTCGAGTGAAAAAAATTAGCATGAAAATTTTAACAAGACAAAGGAATGTAATTTATAACAACAAAACATTTACTTTATTGGGTTCACAGATGCTCTTTCAAAACCAGTTCAAAAGTTTGCATTTCTCTTTCTGAATGTGATAATAATATTATCTAATAAATTGTATGCCCACTCTTTGCCTTTATAACTGCTTACAACCTCTTTTTATATCCTCTCAACTGCTGTTGGATCCTCTCAGTTATAATATTTTAAGATGGGTGACAAATGAAAGGAAAAAACAACATAAAATGTGTTGGGCCACCACGAGCCTCCAGAATAGCTTCAATGCGCCTTGGCATAGATTGCACAAGTCTCTGGAACTGTACTGGAGGATCTGATGGAGCATTGTTCTTCCTAAAGATATTCCCTCAGTTGGTGTTTTGATGATGATGATGGTGGAGAGCGCTGTCTAACACGTCACTCCAAAATCTTCCATAGGTGTTCAATTGGGGTGAGATCTGGTGACTGCGAAGGCCATATCATATGATTTGCATCATTTTCATATTTCTCAAACCATTCAGTGACCCCTCGTGTCCTGTGGATGCACTCATTTATTCAAAATGGGTAAACACGTGCAAACTTGATAACACCTGCAAATAACATGCAAGCTGATTTATTAACAGGTTCTACTGAGGATTGCGGGATCCAGCCCTTGCATAAAATTTTACTGGCCCTTTGATTGGTTTTACCAGCTAATTAAATGAAAAAAAAAAACTGCTTTTGTACGCATTAAGGGACAAATTTTTAATGAGAGGCGGGTAGGTAAAGTGACATGGGTGGAGACGCAAACGATGTGGCAAGCGGGCTTAACCCAGAGAAAAGGTGCAAAGGCTCGTGCACGAGGCGAGTACACACCCACCCGCCACTGATAGATAGTAGATCTAGATAATAATTAAATCACCATCAATAATGTAACATAGCTAGCTAACAACTTATGAACCTGACTTCACTGCTATTGTTAAATCGAAGAAATTTCATTTTTCTCACTGGGTAACAAACGCAGCATGTGTTTGCAGATGTGGTCTAATATGTAAAATAATGAAATGTATGTAAGAATGCACACTGCCATTTAAATATGGAAAGGGTTTGCAACTTTGCACTCGTATGGCTGTTGATACAGCATTTAAATAGAGACTGTGAAAAGGTTACCTTATGAACAGAACATACACTCTATGACCCAGAGTGTTTGGCAAGTTTCAGTTTCACTTTATTCCTCCGTGAGTCTCAGAGATCTGAACTTCTCATGGCTATCAAGAACAAATAGCGCAAGCAAAAACCTCATTTACATATTGTTTCCTCCACCTACTTTGCACGTGATGTAAATCACGCAATTATTATTTGTAAATCACTCGCAACAGCCCACTATTCATGTGCGCAATTTATCCAATTGCTCGCAAATTAGCGCTCATTATGTCTTAGTAAATCAGGGCCTGAGCATCACAGCAAAACCTTAACTTATTTTTTTTTAAATTCTTTTCAACCTATTTTTCTGTTGATTTTACTTTGTTTTGGATAGTTTTTTGTTGCAGAATACACCCACATTTAATTTTGTAATTGTAAAATAAAGGTACAACTTTTGCAGTATAAAAGGACAGTGAGGACAATTTAACAAAACACAATGTGTACCTGTAATGTAATATACTGTGCAATATGAACTTGACATACTCCATTGCTTACCCATTAACTTAAGACTCTAAGCATGTGTGTTGATGTACATTACCCTGCTCTGCTCTCTGCCTCTCTGTAGTCCTTAATGGCCAGGTGAAGCTTCCTGCGGTGCATGAGGTTGCTGATACCCAGCCCCAGCTCCAGATCTTCATCCGTCAATCGCAGCAGCACCTGCAGCAGGAAGGCAACAACGCTGTGACACCACGACACTTCAGCCACACAAACCACAAGCAAACACGCCTGTGTTGGGCACAAACCGCATCTACAGGCCACAGCTAGCTCATCTGTCAACCTCCTGTTACCTTCACATTTATCAGGTAATGCAGATATTCATATCCACTGAGCAATATGACTATTTAGCTACTAATATATAAGTCACTAATGCTTGAAAAAATTTAAAATTGCTTTTAGAGAGAGAAAGTTTCAGAAAACAAAGAAATGTACCAAAAAATGACTGGTCCTAATGTGTGTGCTTCTGGAACAGATTAAAGGACACTGTTGCGTGGGCTCTGGCCGTACCTTTCCGCTCTTAACATTCTCTGAGCAGGCTCGGACATACATAGGCATAGCCATGACAACCTCAAGCCAGGCCTGAATGGTTGCTGCCTTCCACAGAGACATTGGCCTGGTGTGCGTAATCTCTGTCTGCTGCAGCCGCTCCAGCTGCTCCTCACCATCTGATAGGCTGGGCTGCACCAGGCCTGAGAAGCTATCTGAGTTTGGATTGGTCAGGGGGAGGCAGGAGCAAGAGGAATAGTTTAGGGGGTTCAGAAGAATCAGGAGGGAACACAGTTCTTTATTCTTTCTGGGCAAACATCAGATTACAGAAGATATTAGAAATAGTGGCTTTTTCTGCAGTGTTTTGGCTTGAATATTTCAGTGTGCTTTAGTTATTCGGTATTAGAGACATAACAAAAGGCAGGAAGTGAGTCATACTGTAATTTCAGAGCAGTGAATTGTAGTCTGTTGTGGCCAACTGCAACATGAGTAATCACAGCTCCTAATTCACCACAGATACCATCCTGGTTTATAACCACTTCCACATGTGCTGCACTCTCAACCATTTACCACTTCCCCCACTGCACTTCCTCTTTCTCCACATGCACTTGTATTCTCTCCTAGCACATTACTCACACACATCGAACATGCTCTGTTTCATGGGCCTAACTAACTCTACTGTAGTGGATATAGTCATGGAAATGACAGCTTACTCATTTTCCCCTTTGGTCCTGTAACAAACATGCATTCACCATGTGTCATGCTGAAATTGAAAGCATGCTTGTAACCATGTAGTCATTCTCCCATCCACTGGATCACTCAAAACATGCGACTGAGGCAGCTTCTCGTGCACCACTGAGGATCAACATGAGGATGACCGCCAATAACTTATGAGAGAAAGATACTTTTGACCATGAGTGGGCTCATCCCCACTCCACCATTATCCACACTGCCATTTTGTAGGTGTACCAGCAGTGGTCAGCAGAGTCATTCTTCTTGAGCTAATAGAACCTCTGCTGCAGGAGATGTCAGATTGTCTTGATTATACTTGTTTAAATGACAGGAAACAGTGTATATAATAATAATAATAATAATAATAATAATAATAATTATTATTATTATTATTATTGTTGTTAAAACAATAATGTATTAAGTAGAATTAAGTAATAAGTAAGTATAATTCTTCAGGTCTTTAATATACACAAAGCCTATATACAGTATTATACAAAAAACATTTTCACATGCATGTGATTTTACACTGAAAGGAAAAGGGGAACCTTTATGGCCCTCTATAAGTTAATCACATTTGCGCAGTTCAGGTTTTTAGTGGGTCTTTAATTAGATGGAAAAAACGGGTACCGTTATCTAATGAGCATTTGAGTGCACGGCTCCTGGTGGGCCCTACGGAGGGAAGGGGTCCCAAGCTCAGCTCAGGTACAGAATCAGTTATCGATTTGCTCACAGGAAACATGTTTTTAAAGGAAGTTTCAAAAGGTCTGCTATCATCTGAAATACCAAGCAAAGAGCCAAATTATATTGAATTACAAAAATAACTGGAGCTATAACTGGAAAATTGGAAAATGTTTCTAAGAAAGATTGTGCTGCATTGTGTGATTGATTTGTACAGGGGTGATCTGTCAGTGGGTTAATGGTGTACACATGATATAGTAGTTTCAGCTGACAGAACTCATGTAGGTTATGCAGCAGGGTTTGGCAGCAATCCTCTCCACTGAGCTAAGATGATGTTAACACAGATAGTGGATTACAGATGAAGAGTTCGGGGGAGTTTATCTTGAAACATAGCAGGAAGGTTAGGAGAAACCATTAAATGAGAAACACACACTCAGGCAGGGTCAAGAAGAAAGGAGCATGGATGGCGGGTTATGTTTTATTTTAAAATAAGCTTTTATTTTGATATCTTTTTATTCATTTCTGTTTCCACAATGTTAAAACCTTTTTATATGTCTGTTTGTGAAATTGATGACAGTCTTGTTTCACTGAAATAACCGTGTTCCTACTCTTTAAATAAACATCTTTAATAGATTTACTCTTATATTTGACATAATCTACAATCAAACCTTCCAACTTAAAAACTCAGTAAAATGACAAAGAATGAAAGTTTAATTTATTACGTGAAAAAAAAAAAATCAGTGCTTCCAAAATGCAAAGAAAAGCTTGTAAAAGAAAAGCAGTGTTTGATATGTCAGAGGAGAGAGCATAACATGATTGGTTTCATTAATAAATTAGATGCAACTTGTGAAAGCAATGCAGGTTATTCTGTTGGCTGTATTTTGCACACAGTAGAGAGTATATTTGTTTGTAAAAACAGTCCTATACATGTTTAACAGGGCAACACTCCCTCAGTTTGAAACCTTTGGCAATTATTTGCTTGCGCTTTAGCAGTCGTTATGGGAGAAAATTCAGTATAGTTTACAGGCCACAGTCAGTGCTGAAATATATTCATATGTAGCCCTTAAATCCAAATGTAACATAATACCTAAGGCATTTCCTGTACATTTTGTTGGGTTTGAGTGAGTTTGTGCATTTGCTTAGTCTGACATGATGACATGAGTCTGATAATGCTATGGTTCCTCGTTAACTACAAATAGAAAAAGCCAGTGGGAACAATTACTTTAATATCTGATCTAAAATTACAGCTGTAGTGTAGTGATTAGCTCCTGCACACAGTTACACACTGCCAGTCTGATCCATCCTGATATCAGTGTGCATACATCCTCTACAGCACTCATATCTCATCTACAGCACTGATCCCCTCCTCCATCCCTACAGACACACACATCTCTATGAAAAAGTGTACTTTACTGTTTCATTTCTAGGTTTACTCCATCTGTTCATTTGCTTTTGTTTGTTAAACATTTATTTTGTGGATTTGTGTATGACGTTGTACCTAGACCTTGATGTGACTTTCTAATAGGGTTTAATATGTGTGAGCGCAATTTGTCCTTATTTAATAGCAACTGTATAGATCTAAATCTGAATCTAAGTCAGAAATCTTAGCACATGGTTTTGAGTAATGATAAATCACCAAATAAATAAATTCTGGAACGTGTGGCAATGATGGCATGGACCACACGGAATATGGAGACGGGAAATCTAGATTTGAAATAATCTGAACAAACATGGAAAAGAAGCATTCAGGACAGATGCAAAACAAACATAAGGTGCACAAGAACTCTTATGTACAAATGCAAAGCAGTAATTCAAGTGTCCAGTTTATAAAAAGAGACATATATTATCACAAATAAAAGCGTTATAGACAGCAAAAACATACTCACACGCAAATGAGCCAATATGTATTTATATATTTATATGCATGTAAACATATCTACATATGCCTACATATATAAATATATATTTCATTTACATACAATATCTTTAGTGTATTATGTACATTTCAAGGAGGCAGCAGGTCTTTCTTTTTCCTGTGGTTTTCAGCAAATAGAGCACACATACACAGACCCACGCACTCAAACATACAGTCCTACACACATAGATGCTCACACACGCACGCACAAACACACACTTTTCAATCACCAGTCGGCATCCTCCTCTATATAATAATCAGGGGTGGAAGTACCATCAAACAGGCCGGGGTCCAGAGACTTGCGCTGGGATTTTCCCCGGGCAAACACTCGAGAGAGCGATCCCAGACTCATCTTCTCCTTCTTTTTCTTACGCTTCTGGTCCTCGAGGTCCTCCATGGACTGAGCCGACAAAATCAAAACAAGCAAGAAGGGGGGAACGGACACACAGGCCAGGTTAGTCAGAGTTGAGTGTAGTTTAACAGTACAGCAAGTGTCTCTTCAGAAACAAGGATTCAGGATCTCAGCCGTATTCTACTTTTGTTAACACTATTTAAGGGTATTGTTTATAGAGCTACGTGACACCTGCATAAACCTTTCATGACAGCTGACATAAACCTACATATGCATTTAAAAATGCCACCACCATCATCAAAACACCAATTGAGAGAATATCTTTTGGAAGAATTGTTTTCTATCCCTCCAGTACAGTTCTGAAGACGGCTGACAAATTAAAGG
The DNA here is from genome assembly GCA_028565825.1 of Olivaichthys viedmensis. Taxonomy (NCBI): domain Eukaryota; kingdom Metazoa; phylum Chordata; class Actinopteri; order Siluriformes; family Diplomystidae; genus Olivaichthys; species Olivaichthys viedmensis. The sequence goes on from JAOUQW010000001.1 coordinate 17,280,393, forward strand.
AAAAAACAAAATAAAGTGTGTTAGTAAGGCACCACAAGCCACCAGAACAGTTTCAATGCGCCCTGACATAGATTGTACAAGTCTCTGAAACTGTAGACTGGAGGGATGGAGCACCATTCTTCCAAAAGATATTCCCTCAATTGGTGTTTTGATGATGATGGTGGAGAGTGGTGTCTAACACGTCGCTCCAAAATCTCCCATAGGTGTTCAATTGGGGTGAGATCTGGTGTCTGCATATCATATGATTTACATAATTTTTGTACTCATCAAACCATTCAGTGACCTCTCGTGCCCTGTGGATGCACTCATTTATTCAGGTTTTTCCTTTAATTTGTCACATGTCTATGTTTTTTTTTTTTTTTTTTTTTTTTACACAAGGTTGTGTTAGGACATTTCCGGGCTGACTTGCATTACAACATCACAACAACTGAATTTGTAGCACAGTGCACGTCTGGTATGTCAGAGTCACATAATGGTGATGATGTGATGTCAAACATCAAAACCAACCTTTAATCTTGGGTCAGAGAAAATATACATAATTACAATGTCATGACATAGTTATTCATAAATTATATATTTTTTTTTTACGTAAAGCCTCTGTCAACTTATTTGTATAATTAGCTTCTTACTATTTAGCTATAGTTTCTTTGGTAAATTTACCATCGACTGCAAAAGAATTCTGACGTTTTCTTCTGGCCGATTTGAGTTGGGCGGGACTATACTTAGTAGAGGTGACATTAGGTCAGCTCTCCCTTTACCCCAACCACAGAAACTGAAGTGATTTTTCCTACGAAATCTATAACAGTCTAATCTATAAGCATCTAGCAGCATTTTATACACACCATTTTAGTGTCGTAGTTTATTTGTGGTAATGGTGAGTAGTTCTACCTCGCGTTAGAACTGCAAGCAGTGAAAGGAATGAGAATTAGCAGTGTTAGCACTACGATTATGATAATCGCGATCTACACCTAGTACTGTAAAAAGGTGGGCAAGCTGTATTTTATTTAAATTTTTCAGTAATATACTCATAATTTACACATGGGCACGTTGAAAAGCCAGGACTCTACAATTTCTGGAAATGTTTTTCGCAATTTGTATGATAAAATCTCACAACGTTATAAACGTAAAAATATGTCAAAGTTAATCTGATGTGGCTGAGCTTCACCGGCAAAGCTCACAACCTTAAAAAGTAAATTAGCCTGTAGCCGCCACGTGAGTGAAATTAGATTTTCGCAGCTTTCTGCAAGCACAAGCTTTTGCCGCTACATAGAAATAGGTACAAAATACACCAATACACCATTCACAGTTCATGAATTAAAACAAAACATTGTGGAAGCTCCGCTCTTTCATTCCTACCCGCTTTTCTAGCACTAGCACCGTCTACAAGTTGTTTAAGTTGCTGGGGAAACGTCGCTCAGTATGCATTCTGACACGCCCACACAGTTCTGATCAGGCAGAAAATAAGAGTTTTTGTAGTTTTTAGTTCTAATTAAATTGTACTTAAGAATATACATTTCTTAAATCTACCATTGGTAAGTGCTTATTCATTGACAAATCTTTAAATCATAAAGTATTTTACAAAGTAGGACCAGAGAAATTATACATAACTCTGTCATTAAGGTGTCATGACATTGCCGCAAGTTTTCATAAAAATCTTAGAAATAGTCAAATTAAACTCACATTACTTAAGGGTTGGAGAATATACTGATTAGAAGGTCGTGGGTTCAAGCCTCAGCTCCGCCAAGCTGCCACTGTTGGGCCCTTGAGCAAGGCCCTTAACCCTCCCT
>JAOUQW010000001.1:17298243-17310305 GCA_028565825.1 Olivaichthys viedmensis
CTTTATGTAGTCCTGTATAGCGTGCTGCTGTATTGTTGCGTGTTGCACCATGGTCCTGTAGAAACAACATTTCATTTTAATGTAATGGAGAAATGACAATAAAAACCTACTTGAACTTGAACTTGAAAAACATGAAAATGTCGCCATAAATTATGTAGCATTTTTTGCAGAAAAGCAGCTCAAATAGACTAAATTAGGAAAAACAACACTTAATTCTGTTGCACTTTATAAAATGTAGAACAAAGCTTATATACAGTGTCTGCTTTCGGAAACATTCCAATTCTGATTGGATTAGCTAACAGTTATCATAAAATATCAGACTTTATGCCCGAGCGTAGTGTGTGACTCAGCTCATAATTGCTAATGCTTTTTTCATACACAACAGCGGAAAGAACACGTACTGCTTCGCATTTTGGCCTGTATTTCAAAATATTGCATTTGTTTGTCATCGCCCAGAATTTTGTCAAAAACTATAGACAACTTTCTCCAGATTCGATCGTCTGTTTTTTGTGGATGAGTGGGTTATTTTCTCAGTGCGTCTATAATAAAATAATAATATTTGCATGTGATAAAACTCTCGCATTCAGACAGCTATGAATGAACACAGGACGCGTGAGTTTCTAGCAGCTTTCAGCTGGATATTTGTGTCACACATGGCCATGTGATCACATTCCTGAAACACGAATGTATCTGTCACATCTAGCGCGGGTAGGCAGGACACAAGCGCAACGCCCTTGCAAACAAGCAGACATTTATTTCACACGATACAGACACTACATGTAACAAACAATCAGGCACAAACTGGACAGAAACTTTTTAAAATGGTGGGCTTTTTAAACACTTATCACGAACAAACGACATGCAGGCGGGGACTCACAAACACAAACAGTGTGTGTGTGACAGAACCCCCCGTAACACGCGGCTCCCGGCGCGCGCACAACGGGCGGGAGGGGGCCCAGGGCCCGTGGGCACAATGTCCATGTCCATCCCCAGCGCGGCCAGGGAGTGGAGCCGAGGCAGGACACAGTGCATCGTCGTCCCCAAAGCCCGGGGGCGGAGCGATGACATCTTCCCCAGGATGGGGAGGCGGAGGGACGTCGTCGTCCCCAAAGGCTTGGAGGCGGAGGGACGTCGTCCTCGGTGGGACCTGGAGACAGAGCGGTATCGCAGAAAATAAGTTGTAAGACATTTCATTGAATGTGTTGCCATTACATAACTTATTTATTTTAATTTTGAATAAAGTTGGCTTACTTTAAAATCAGTATTTTGTTGTGTGTTAGTTAGCGAATGTTAGCTTAGTTACACAATACCATACTTTTGTTTTATTTATTTTTTTATATTTTAATGGCAGACCTTTATTTTGAAAGAGCAACCTCTGGCCAGTCAGGGACTTTGGAAAGCAGGGTCTTCATCTGTCCAGCCTGGGTCTTTACAATGTTGGTCTGGAGGGCTGCAGCTGGACACTACTGGGCATGTCTATAACAAATATGGGTGGGCATTAGGCCGACACACTGCCCCACCTCTTGACTGTACTGCACATTCTCTGCACATGGCTTTAACTTTCCTCTAAACAAGATCCTTCTATGTCTATAGCAAATACGGGCATTTGTTATAGAGTAATACAATTCTAACTGAAATGCAAATACCACAGAACATGCAGTATCCTGGAAGCTTTTTTCAAAAACAGCTGCAGAAAGTGTGTTGTCTGTAGCACTCAATGAAGTACAGTAATCAGACGACGTACACATACAAATACACAACTGGTCAGCATCTTTTTCTTCTCTATAAGATTTCTGCACTTGATATTCCCCTTTAATCCTATGAAGTGTTTCATGTTATACAATGCTTTGTTTTGAAAAATATTTTTGCAGTGTGAATAGTACAAATTTTCCATTTGTATTTTGCTTTAAATGATTTAAATGATGAGTTTTGAAATGCACAAGTGGTTTTATGTAAGAAGGACAGAAATATGTACAAAAAATATGTACAATAAATAATGATGTAAGGCAGTGACAGACATTCTTCACCTCCTATGAAAAAACATGATATTAATTTTTTTACAAGCATCTAGTCCACTCATCACAAACTTGTGTTATCATTGAGATTTTCATCCTTTACCCCTGGTCTGATTCTTTCAAATCTTGTCAAATCCTAAAAATAAAAATCCATACACAGTAGTTGCTAGAAATATTTTAGTTTCTGCTACTGCTGATGGCCATAATATCATCAATACTGTGTAGCATGGAGCAATGGCACAAATAGCCAAAGTCCTGCAATAACCATGCACGTTTTAGACTTCTTTACCCAGCAGCAGTACTCACCCCAAACACAATGATCTGGAATAATTTAAATGATGTTAGAGTTGTGTATTTAAAGTGTTTTAAATCATCTAAAAATTATAGAACTTGACAGTTTATTTAAACCAACATAATCTGTTAAACATAAAAGCTCATAAAGCTAATAAAATATATTTATTATATTCATGTTTTTATATTCAGTACCACCATTAAAGAAAGAGTCCCTCTCTTTGAAAAAAGCTGCTGTAGTAGAGAAGGAACAAACTAATAAGCAACTTCGTGGTTTCCCAATTTATCAAGTAGTGCATTATTAGCTCATGTAAAAATGAAAAATGTTAATTGGAATAAAGAATGTATGTAATCCATATTTACATTGAAAATGGTGTTAAAAACACAAGGAGCAGGGTAAACAAAGATTTTGTCCTTGTTGACTTAACAACATTATCTTTGCTGAAGCCCTTTCAGATTAATTATGCATACATTTGAGACCACATGAAATACAAAGAAAGCTGAAAAAGGATGTCAAATGAATGTTGAATAGCATTTCATTCATTCTATGTCACGAGTCTGGGCTTCCGCTGAAATTCAGGTGTAAATCTGAGTTCTGCTAGTAGTGAACTTTTACCAATCATGAATAGTTCAGAACTAGCGGAATTCAAGACTTACCCCTGATAAAATGCTGTACCATACGATGGTTGTAAAAGGGTTCGCAGAATTTGGTTGATCCATCAATCGCTGTAATCCATTTTTCAATTCAATTTTCTCTTTTTAAACAATTGAGCTAGAAAATAGTTTAGAATTTTGCCTTAAACTTTCTTTATCAATGAACATCTCCAGTCTCTTCCCAAAAGTATATTTAATTTACCCAAATATGTAGCTTAATATGTAGCTAAATATGCAGCTTAATATGTTCTCTTTAGAAAATCAGGTGCTAATTCTTAAAAAACCTTAATAAATAAACATCACTCATAGAACGAAGGACCTTCGTATAAACTAAAATATGGAAAGAATGAAATTAAAGAGTTTACAGACTGTTCTCTGTATGTGCTCTTCATAATGATGTGCTCCCCTGGAGTTCCCATGTCATAACGCCCCCTTCTTTTACTACTTTGTGATAGATAAAAGAGTTGAGGTTAGAGGGGAAAAACTCACAGCAGGATGTGGTGAAAGATTAAACCTGACCCTGTCAAGCTTTTCAGTTAAACCCTGCTTTCCCTAACCTGAACCATCAATCGGCAGGGATTAGCAAGGTTTGGACTGAGTCCTTGTCAATAGTAATTAGTACCTGGTGTGCAGGGTAACCAGGAACCCCAAGTGTCCCAATAAGCTACTTTGCACCCAGCTGAAATGTCAAACCTATGTTTCGTCTCTTAGTAACCTGATGAGCAAAAAAATCTTCACGAAAGTATGTGACTTCACCAAACATTAGAAGTGTGATGAGAATGCCATAATGTTGAACACAAACTAATTACATAACATTTATACACTGCATGATGCTGTATATTTAGAGTATTTGATATTACCAGTGCATAAATTTCCAACAAGCCAGCAAAAGGCAGACCCTCAGTTTTAGGTAAATTCTGTATATCACCAAACTTATTTAATTTATTTATACGTATGTGAACATGACATTTAATCAGTTTCAGTGAAAAAAAGATTATGTACCTTGGATAGTCCCAGGCCTAAAAGCTTTAAGGTTTACATTGACAAACAACATGGTTACTACACGCACAATCTGGAAAACGTCAATTAAGAACTAACTTATAATTCATTATTAATTAATATTTGTTATTATTATCTTATCTTTTTGTAGACTTTGGTTTTTGAGGAGGTGAAGAATTTGTCACTGCCTTACATCATGCACTACAATAAAAGACGTAAGCTGTGGAAACACCTGTGTATCCTCACTCTGAAAGGCATCCCTCCCTGCTCAACAATTTCTCTGAGCGCATTTAAAGAATTCTTTAACATCTTATACTCTCTGTTTATAATTAAATTATTATTTTTATAAGCATATTATTTAGTAACAACTATTAATTATTCAGTATTATTCAGTAACTACAGTGAAACTAATCAAAAAGGTACATAGTGATGAGAATGAGGAATGTAAGCCTCACTGACAGGTCGTGGAAGATTATTAATGATGGCAGACTTCGAAATTGTGTGTCAAGGGCCGAAGGGAACTAAAGTAGGATCAAAGTGGTAAGGAGGCATCAATTAGAGTATTGACAAGAACACAGGATGGAAACAGAATGGAAACAGACTGATTACTTGAGTACAAGGTATTGTATGTTACAGAGCCCACATCCTCTTAATGCACAGCTCCCGAATAGCGCAAATTCACAGAAAACAGGAGGTGGGTCTGGACCAGTGAACAGCACAGGCAAAGGTAATGAACCATGTGGAACACCAGGTCATCAGGGTCAGGTCCCAGGGAAGTTCATGGAGGCAGGAGGACAGCAGTAATGGACCTACTATAGGTTCCAGGTCTGGGCCTGATATAGAAATCGAGACAGGAACACGGACATAGACAGGACAAGGGACAGACTTAAGAACATGGCCTAAGACAGGGATAGAATCATGACCTGAAACACGGACTGGAAAGGAACAGAGGGCGTGACTGACACTGGGGAAGGAGCAGAGGAACAAGGCCTGAAACTGACATTACGATTCTGTGACGATTGTGTTAATGTGACCAGTTAATGGTCTTCACTCTTTCTAGATCCACCCATATGTCCCTGTTTAGTACTCTTGGTACTCTTGGGAGACAGACAAAGGATCAGATATTAAAACAGAACCAAGAGCAGTAGCAGAAAGACAAAGACAGGAACTGAGACCAAGATAGGAGCAGAAAAATAAACTGAAACTGAGCAAGAAGCAGTAACAGAGACTGAGTCAATGCTACGAATGGGGGCAGAGAATGGAACATAGACTGAAACCAAGCTAGAAACAGGAGCAACAGATTCTATGCAGTGGTGCAGTGGTGGCTCAGTGGTTAGGGCACTGGGCTACTGATCAGAAGGTCGTGGGTTCAAGCTGCCACTGTTGGGGCCCTTGAGCCCCATGTATCATGGCTGACCCTGCGCTCTGACCCCAGCTTACCAACATGCTGGGATATGGGAAGAATGAATTTCACTGTACTGTACTTTATGTATATGTGACAATAAATAGCATTCTGTTCTGTTCTGTATCCTTGTCTTAGGCCATGTTCTTCACTCTCTTAACTAAGAGACAAAGAGGACTCAAAGGCTGTTGTGCATTGTCTCTTTATTTGAGCTCGTTATTGAACCTTCATCATTATTAATTAAAAGACAAAACACCAGGTAGATATGTTCCTCAAAGATCCAATATAGATACCACACACACAATTACAAACAGGACAACTAGAAAAACATGAAAAAGCAAGGAACTAGGATAAACTTGAAGACATTAATCTACAGAAACAACTAGGTACTAGATAGGTGTACCTAATAAACTGGAAAGCAACTGCAAAGTGTTAATTAAATTATGAAAACTAAAGGTTTATATACACTATCTAGTACCTAATAAACAGGCAACTCGGTGTAGTTGAAAAAGCTTACATTTTACCATGTGAAGGGTTTTCTTAGGCTGAGCTACTTGCGGACGAACATTTCATAACGTGGGTTGTGCTGTGTCCTTATCCACCGTGCGGATTAATCTGACGGCTGCAAGAGGCAAGTAATGCATATTCAATGCGAATTTAGGGCTGCGTCCCAAACCGCATGCTACCCACTAAATAGGATGCCCAAATAGTATACCGCAGAATGTAATTATCTGCTGCCATTATCTTCGTCTCCTCAATATTACAGAAGTGTTATGAGGAAAAAGAAAAATGATTGTACACATCAATGTGACTATTACAGTTACAGAGTAAGTTACTAGGTGAATAAGCAAAACCTCTCTCCTTTAACAAGAGCTTGTCTTTTAGCTAGTGGGCTAATGTGAGCCGGTTAGCTCGCTACCATCGGCTGCTTTGTGATTTATTGTGCATTTATTGGCATACCACGGCTCTGACTATGAATGACTACGCATTATTATTACATGATTTCTATAGCGACTCACAGCAGATTAGGGACATCATATTTTAGAGTATTTTTTTCTCCCCTGACTTAATAATGTTTTTTCCTACACTGTAGATTTAAATTGAACACATACTGTAATACAACATGACTTAGTTGCTCAGTTTCCTTAAAAAAGTTCTCCATTGTAAAACCAAATTTGATTTAGTTATTATTTTTGCTTTTAAATGGCTTATGGCAAAGATGCATAACACCAACCTGGGCTTGGTTTCTCAAAACTATTACAGCATAAGATGGCTGAGAGAGTGTGTTCATGGACGTACTCACTCAACCAATGTGTTTTGTAGTTACACAAGGCCCTACACAATTTAGGGCTGTCCACCAACACTGTTCTGCTTCGCTAGAATGTTATCTAGTTAGTGATTCGATTCTTTAGGGGGTAAATGTTTTATGGCTAAGAAAGTAGTTCCATTTGTGTGCTAATATGACAAAATCGAGACCTACGATTTAAAGTCCAGTTTAACTGTATATTGTGCACACCACATAACTACAGTCTTTGACAGTCTCTACAAGTCAAGTATGATAACACAGTGAAAAGACATTCTAGAATTAAAAGAGGCCACTTGCAATTTAATCTCACTGTGCTAAATAAATATCTTGCATTTGGCTAAATTGCTTCTAACAACACAGTGGTTTTGGGTATTGGTATTTTCATTTATGCACTACCTAAAAATCAATAGCATGACTACATCACATTCAGAAAAGGAGATGCAAATGTTTGAATCAAATATGATTTTGTTTTTTACGAGGCTATTAATATCTTAACAGACACATTTTTTGTCCTTTTCTGTTACTTTGCTACTTGTGTTAATGAAAGAACATTTAGTGTGAAACCAAACACACTAAATGTATTTTTGCTGTAAAGTTCTTCATTTTGTCCTAAGGGGATGCAAACATTTCTATTAGAATGTGAAGTGAGTCATTCAGCACAGATTAACTGATACTAAAAGACTGACCACCTTAAAAATGTAAATAAATCTTGGGAGTTGACCTTCAGTTATCTAAAGAAATCTAAAGCAATCAAAAATTAAAATAGAACACATATAAACTAAAATAATTTATTTTCTTTAGATGTCCATTTATTACTAATGTAAAATAGTAACATATATGTTGAACACTTTTCTATGTGGGTACTTAAACAGTATATTTGGCAGAATATTTTGGCAGTCTACAGAGAAGGCAGAGAAAGAAATGTTTAGGATGATGGTTGACATAATTCTTCCTATTGCTTCTGCTGGAGACCTTGCACATTTTTGCCTGCTTTGTAACCGCTAACCCTAGCTATGCCTTCCACCCAAAAAGTTGATACAAGGATACTTTCCCTAACCTGAACCATTAGCTATAAGGCATTAGGAAGGTTTGACTACATCCTTGCCAATACTAATTAAGATCAGGTGTGCAGGGTTACAAGGCACCCTAGTTCTCCCAATAAGCCAATTTGAGCCCAGTTAAAACTTAACCTACATATCTGTCTCATGTAAAACAAGCCCTCAGTGAAACAAGCATGAATTGAAGTATATATTTGAGTTAGATACATTTTAGTAATATGGACATGTGAATTAGAAATTATGTTCAGTGTGATAAAACACAATAATAAAATATAATAGTCATGGACTACATTACACTGACAGTAGAGATTCTCCATTAAAAATTACTTTTTAGGCTGGTTATAGGCTTAGATGGTGCCTGAAAAGTTAAAATAATTCAACCATATATCATTAACTGAATAGATAGATAGATAGATAGATAGCATCTCAAAATTGACTGAAACACATTCATTAGTGGAATCCATCAGTGGCCATTGGGTCACAGATAAATGACCCTACCACCTACAAAGAACACCTATTTCACTAATTACTTTTCCTTTCTTAGTAACTGTGATTAGATACATCAGATTAATTAACTCTTGTGTTGTGCAGAACTGAAACAAATATATACAATTACCAAAACCCTCAATGAAAAACCAGCATGTGTAAGAACAACTCGTTGAAAACTGCTGATTTATGATTGTATTGTTTACATGAAACACTTAGACCATAAAACTGAAAATAAAAAATGTGAGCTCGATAAGCCTTAAAAGGCCTACAAATCCTCTGCTTCACCTGGACAATGTGCAGAGTTACTTAGTAATTGCAATGGAACACATAAGGCTATCTTAGAGACCACTTGTCAACATTCAATTAGTGTAAGGGCGTCTAGGGGGCCTGGCTGAAGCTCCATGAATTTTAGACTTCACCTATAGATTAGCAATCCCACTTTCAGGAAGGAAAAGTAGTTTATATGTTTGTAAGCTAATATAATTGAAGTCTTCGTTTTCTTTTTTGTCGTCTTCTTCTTCTTTCCAATAACACATGCCCCCACTGACATACAAGCACAGGTACCAATCCTGACCCTGTTTGTGGGTTAGTCTGACTCCGCCTAGGCATCATCTGGTTGTGTATAAAAGCACATAGACAACAACCAGAGATCCACTGGTGCCCTTTGGTGAGAGATAGCTGAGAGAACAAAAAGACATAGTGAGAACCAGCAAGTATAACGAGAATAGTATACGTCGTAGAGGGGTGACTAAGCAAGCAATTTAGGGCATCACTGAAAAACTTAAAAGAACCCTCACAATGGCAGAGAATTGGGGAGAAGCTGTCTTTGCAGCCAGGCGACGGGGTGATGAAACTACACGGGAAGCAGCCTTCGTATACACCAACAGCAATAACACCAAAGGTAAGAGTGCTATCTAACAGAAGAAAAAAGTCTAGCGCAAAGTTTTCCAGCTCCAATCCCTCCAGTACATAACCTTGTGTTTTGCCTGCTCAAACATGCTTCATTGAACTTGCCAGCTATTTTATCTTGAAGTTAGAGTAGAAAAATTGTCAAGGGTTGGGATGCAGAACTGACAATGGGAACCATTGGTCTTAAATATCAGTGCTACACCTTTTCCTAATTCAACTGAAAGAAAACTGTCTTCTCACATGGTTTAAGAAAAGCAATGAGTCAAATAGCTTAACTTATTTATAAATTTTGTAATGTACAAACCCTGAGAAGGTTCTTTTGGGTCAACATTTAAAAAGCTATGCAGAAAGACTGAAAGCTATTTTAAAATGTATTGTACTCTCTTTTATAGATCCATTTGAGGGACCCAACTATCACATTGCCCCAAGATGGGTGTACAATCTTTCAACATTATGGATGCTTATTGTCGTTGTCGCCTCAACCTTCACTAACGGCCTGGTACTGGTAGCCACAGCCAAATTCAAGAAGCTCCGTCACCCTCTGAACTGGATCTTGGTCAACCTTGCTGTAGCCGATATTTTAGAGACACTGTTGGCTAGTACCATCAGTGTCTGCAACCAAATGTTTGGCTACTTCATCCTTGGACACCCAATGTGTATTTTCGAGGGTTTCACAGTTGCTTGCTGTGGTAAGCAGAGTCTTGGTTAAAAATATAAGCACTTACCAAAACACTAGCAAGTCCACCAAACTGAAATATAGATATAGATCTGTGTTGCATTTGATTTGTAGCTGTTTTAAGATTTCTAATTTAAAACCTCATAATAATTAATTCCTCAGGTATTGCTGGTTTGTGGTCTCTGACTGTCATATCATTTGAGAGATGGGTAGTGGTGTGCAAACCTTTTGGAAATGTAAAATTTGATGGTAAATGGGCAACTGCTGGCATTGTCTTCACTTGGGTCTGGGCTGCAATTTGGACTGCACCTCCTATCTTTGGATGGAGCAGGTAGGATATTCTTTCAGCCTTTGTGAGGTGTCTTAAGTGTTGATCGTAACCAATCTTAAACAGCAAACTCTATTTAATATAAAACGGTGGATGCAAATAAGGATGCAAAGGGTGATCTCTACAGTTTTCTTGCCTTACAGGTATTGGCCTCATGGTCTAAAGACCTCTTGTGGACCTGATGTGTTCAGTGGAAGTGAAGACCCTGGAGTTCAGTCCTACATGATTGTGCTGATGATCACCTGCTGCTTTATGCCCTTGTCCATTATCATTCTCTGCTACATTGCTGTGTTAATGGCCATCCGCACTGTAAAAAAAAACATTATTAAAAAACAAAGTTAATTATTTTGGTCTCTCATAAGAGCTCAGTAACCACAGGCACATCTGTCTCCAACAGGTTGCAGCACAACAGAAGGAATCTGAATCAACGCAGAAGGCTGAGAAGGAAGTCACCAGAATGATTGTTGTCATGATTGGTGCTTATGTTTTCTGCTGGGGGCCTTACACCTTCTTCGCCTGCTTTGCAGCTGCTAACCCTGGTTATTCCTTTCACCCTCTGGCGGCAGCCATGCCTGCCTACTTTGCAAAGAGCGCCACCATCTACAATCCTGTTATCTATGTCTTCATGAACCGACAGGTAACAAATAATCATTCGCTTTTGCAAATGTCTGTCATTTCCACTATGCTCTGTAACATTTTAGATTTTTATTAATCTATCTGTTTTTATTAATGAGACAATTTTTTAACAAATATGATCTGTCGCCTTGTAGTTCCGTTCATGCATTCTGCAGCTCTTTGGAAAGAAGGTTGATGATGGCTCTGAGGTGTCTTCTACATCCAAAACAGAAGTCTCCTCTGTGGCACCCGCATAAATTATATCTTCCAACGTACGAGAAAGAGATTTCAGAACATTGAATTTCTTGACTTCTTCATTTTCTTTCTTGAACTTCAAAGATGTTCTACTGTAACATTCAACAGCCTGAAATATTCAAGGATGCGGAATCAAACTCAGTATTGTATCAGCTGTACATAGTTGCTTTAAAGTACTTTGTAAGAAGACCAGAAAGTGTGGTTGCAATGAAAAAGTGAACAATGCTGAATTAAATTTACACTGTATTATGCATGACTTTGAAGCAAGCCATCATGACAAGATCGTTTGTTAATCCAAACTTACTTTAAAAAACGCTTTACTTAATGTAAAAAGGTATTCTTAATGGATTTGTGTGATTACTGTCACAAAGCTTTCTAATTTAGTTAGATTTGGAAATTATATATATTGTGTGTGTGTGTGTGTGTGTGTGGGTGTGTGTGTGTAGACAGAGAGAGAGAAAGAGAAAGAACTTACACTTTTTATGTAAATCTGCTTTCTGTTTAAAATAAATATGCAGCAGATGGATATGCTGAAGTGGGTTGTATCTATCTATCTAAATGTATTATATGTAAGTAACCGTATAATAATATGACAATAAACAATACAGTAACAAGTACAAATTAAATCTGTCGTGTACGTAATCAACAACTAACAACATTGCTAATGTAAAACTTGACAGGGACACGAGGGTACAGACACTAATGACACAGGTGGGATTACTCAGACAGAGGAGGAAAGGTATCAACACTGATTAACACAAGGCACGTGGCGCTCGTCACCATGGCGACTGCCACGCGTGGTCACGCGCACCGCTGTGCGAGGCAGCGTGCGCGTGACAGAACTCCCCCTCAAAGGCGTTGCTCCTGCAGCGCCAACACGGGCATCCAAGGGGGGGCCCCGGGCCCCGGGCCCGTGGACTCCACGTCCATGTCCAGGTGGGTGCTTGGAGGCCGGCATTGCACGGCGGATTGACCACCCTCCCCGGCGCAGTTCAAGTTCAAGTTCAAGTTCAAGTAGGTTTTTATTGTCATTTCTCCATATACCTCGTATACATTGAAATGAAA
>JAOUQW010000001.1:17362260-17380863 GCA_028565825.1 Olivaichthys viedmensis
TTTAGAAATACTCAAACCAGCCCGTCTGGCACCAACAATCATGCCACGGTCAAAATCACTGAGATCACATTTTTTCCGCATTCTGATGGTTGATGTGAACATTACCTGAAGCTGCTGGCCGTATCTGCATGATTTTATGCATTGCGCTGCTACCACATGATTGGCTGATTAAATAACTGTATGAATGAGAAGTTGTACATGTTCCTAATAAAGTGTTCGGTGAGTGTATATTCCAATGGTCTTAAGTGATCACACTGCACATAACTATGTTCTAGACTTTAAGCATCTTTTCATCGCTTTATTTTTTTGCCCTTGAAAAATGTTCATAAAAGAGTTGTCTATTAGTTCAATCACATGGGTGGTCCTTTTATAATGCAATTATAATATGGAAATGATATTTAATTCACAATGGACATTACATCAGGTTTACCTGCCTATGAGCATGCACGTAGGCAGTGTCAAACTATTACTGTATGGGAAGTACAGTAATTGCTTGTCTTTAAATTGCTATTTGAACGGGATAAGGAGGTGGATTTTCTCCATATTGTCAACAGGGACACATTGGCACAAGCACAGAGAAATATTATCGGTAGCTGAGGGCCAAGGATACTCCAACTCTTGAGGAGGATTTAAATATTGTCTTGGACACTTGTAGTCCCGTAAGGGATTGATCAGTTTACTGTACTTCAAAGTGAACTGGAAAAAACTGTAGCACATGCTAATGAATATAGCTTAATTTTGTGCAACATCTGCATCAACTGCAGAGGTTTTTAAATATTACATTTGTTCATTATGAAAGCTTATTCTAATCCTGATATGATATTTAAGTGACATATTTTCATAAGCGGTCAGGATTTATTTCTGTATTGTATGTTTGGTTCCAGACACAAGGTTGCGTTAATTTATGGCTGCATTAGAGCATGTTGCAGAATGCATACAAGGTCTATGTGTCAAAAGGAAGGTGTATGAATGACTGCAGGCCAGTAGCAGGAACGTTCTTCAATGGATTTCATGTCTCAGTGGATTTCATTTCGGTGGAAGCTCAAAGAATATGAAGTGTGAGAGAGGTTTATATTTGATGTAAAATAAACATTATTCTTCTGATCCTACTTATCATTAATGGTAACACCTGCATTGTCAGTTAAAGTGTTTATAGATGATTCCTCATATTTCAACCAAAAGAACATGAAAAGGGTTAATGAGATTAAACTGTCATTTTGATTCTCTTTGCCTTATTCCTGACGCAGGCGTCTGAAATATCTCCATCTACGTATAACAAAAATGTATTAGAATGGATGGCAACAGCAACCATGGTACTGTACTTGCTTTTTCTCTGCTTCTTACAGCAAAGCCATTGTCATTTCAAATAACTGGATGTCTCTGGTCAGCACTGTCTGTTTGTATGATGATGCTCAGGAGAGAAGGACTTAGCATTTACGACTGCAACTATTGCTATCAGAGATGCTAACGAGATTTTGTACTAAATATTTTTTCCCCCAGAGTAGGCAAGTTAAAACTGGTTCTTGGAAATTACTAATGGACAGGTTTCTATGGAGACCAGGTTAGATTTGAAGGCATTTGAAGAGTGTTGCTCTCTGCCTTTGATACCAAACAACACTTAATTAGATTTATTGGTCCCAGTAAATTCTCCATGAGTTCTCAGCGGTGATTTGTCTCTCTCACTTTAGGAGTTTCCTTCTTTAATATATCTGTTAATACACCTGTTTAAAATGGCTTTAGATAGTGTCAGAAAGTCGCTTTTTTTTTTACAGTTGTGTTTTGTTAGCAGCCAAATTTCCAGAACATTGCTGCAGTCTCTCCTGTTTGGAGGATTACACTTCTGGTTGATGTGCTCTTGCTCTGAAGCAGCCTGAATTTTTAATTGAGCCTGTTGAAGGAATAAAGTCTGTGGCTATTGTTTAACCTTGCATCACACCCATCAATATACCATGTGAGGCAGAAGAGAGTCTGGCTGTTAGAGATTCTGAGCATCTGCGGATCTGCCAAGATTTGTTGTAGAATGATGACCAGCATATGAGCCACATTGCAAAATTAAGGTTTAGTCAACATATTGTCACAGGTAACATATCGTCGCTGTAACATATCGTCGCTTATTGTGTATGATTAATGGTAAGAAAATGTGTTTTTTCGTGTTCATGTTTTTCATTGGACAGCGACCATATCAGGCTGTATTTAATCTAGATTATGTAGGACCACAAACAGAAACATCCCTGAGTGAATAGTTTGATTGCATATTTCATGATTACATAACATTTCAGGTCTATCCTCTTATGTATAGATGATAATTGATGATGACCATTGATATCTATTAATATATTTAAAATATTCATATACCCACCCATTAAAATACAGCAATATTTGTGTTAAAATACATATTTGTACTCTACTTTATTTCACTATTTGTCCATGACTGAATGGATGTGGCATCAAATATTTACAACCAAGGTCTTAAAATGCATGAGTAGGTTCTTGATCTGCAATGTAGTGCTAAATCTGACACATTTTACACTGACCTCAAACCAGAGCAAATTAGTATGCATGAGTTCAGGATTTGGGAGTTATACTGGGTAGAATTTCCTCTATTAAGGTAGAGCTTTTTCCTACCAACAAACTGACCACAGCCACTAAATGAGAAAAAAATTATCTTAACTCAGAGCAATAGCAAGCAATAATTTACTGCCTTTGTTGTAGCACAATATGGAGTTACAGATTAGAGCTAGAATAAATAATAATGAACATAACTGCCCAGATCTCCTTTTAGAGAATTGAGGTCCACTGAGTATCTAGAGTATTTAGTATCTAGACTAGTTTTGCACCAAGTTATAAAGTGGATTCATAGGTCACTCCTTGTGCTTCTGTTATCTGGTATCAAATAATTCACACACTATTCACATAGTAAAAAAAAGCATTAAAATGAAAGCAAATTAATAAAATATGTATAAAGAAAAGGCAAAAGATAAAAACAAGTAAGTTATGCAACTTATAAAAAAGCAACAGTCTGAATGATACAGACTGACTTAATGCAATTAATGACGTCCCTATCTAAAGGTAGTTAGTAAGATGGTGGTATAAATGATTGGTATTTTCAGCCTAGCCCCCTAACCAAATATTTAAATTCTACATTCATGACTGTGTTAATTACTCTGTCAAATTGTTTATTTGTAAAGCTTCCACAATTGCCCAGTGGGAGATAATACTGCGAGCGCCAGTGAATTTAAAGTGATGTGGTCCCTGTTTGTTTTCTTGGTTGCCTTCCAAGTTTTTGATCCTCCAGAGCCTTTCACGGCAACACATTTGTACTAATCATGAAAAATAGGTAGATCAGCACTTTCTCATCCATTCAGATGTATAATTGTCTCATTGCCTCAGCCGAGAGCCATAGACTGCAGTGAAATCATTCCTGCATATTTTTTTTGTTTTTTATTACAGAGAAACCTAGAGAGTATATGGCAGAGTGATTGCATTAGAGCATTTGCAAGTGAGCCCTGCACTTACCAAGACGTTTAGTTATTACTCACTGATGCTCACTCCAGAAATAGGTTTTAAGTAGGCTCATTTAGAGGAAATAATAACCATTCACACTCCTCAGAAGATAGAAAGTGTCAGCTCCAGACAACACATCAATCTTTATTTCTGAGTGTGTTGTCACTTCCTTTCTGTCTGAGAAATGATTCTTGTTGAATTTTTTTTGTGCAATATCCACTACGGAAAAGAGAGAGACAGAGAACGCTTGAGTTCAATATACAGTAGTGTGTCACGTGCACACCGCCGTCACGTGCACACCGCTGTCATCGTGGCACCATGTGCGAGCCCCGAACGTTGTTGTGTGTGTCTAATCCCGCCCTGTTGATTATGTCAAGTGCATTCGCTTGTTTCCAGTCTGTCTTCCCTGATTAGTAAGTGTATAAGAATTCCCGCATTCCCATCCAGTTTTGTCCTTAATTGTTTCATGTTATGTGTAGAGAGTATTTAATGTATGTTTAGTTGAGGTTTGTTAAATAAATGTGTATATGTTTAAAATGGCTTTGCGCCTGTGTCCGACTCCCCATGACTAAACCGTGACAGAATCAAGGACCTAAGAATGGACACAGCAAGCCGTACCACGAAGGCAACTAGCCTGGAGAAGCTACTGGCATTTAAATCATTGTGCCAGGGCAATGCCTCTCCACTTGGGAAGAGCTTGGCCGTGATCTGCCAGGAGGACGAGGAGCGACGTTCTGCACGCCACTGTGGTGCTGCGTGTCGCACAGCAACAGCTCACCAGCTGCCAGCCACCCCCACCTGCTGCAGGAAGTGTGGTCAAGCTCCCTGACGCCGCAGGAGGCGTGGCCGAATTCCCTGACACTACAGGAGGCGTGGCAGAGTTCCTAGATGCCGCAGGAGGCGTGTCCCAAGTCCCTGACGCCGTAGAAGGCGTGCCCCAGGCCTCTGACGCCGCAGAAGGCGTGCCCCAGTTCCCTGACACAACAGAGGACGTCATCGCTCCGCCCCTGGGCTTCAAGGACAGCAACACCGCTCTGCCGCCTGCCTCCACAGAGGACGTCATTGCGCCGCCCCCGGGCTTCGAGGACAGCGACGCCGCTTTGCCGCCTGCCCCCGCAGAGGACAAGAGGACATCATCGCTCCGCCCCCAGGCTTCAGGGACAGCGACGCTGCTCTGCCGCCTGCCCCCACAGAGAACATCATTGCTCCACCCTCGGGCTTCGGGGACAGTGACACCTCTGCCGCCTGCCCCCGCAGAGGACGTCATCACTCCACCCCCGGGCTTCAGGGACAGCAACGCCGCTCTGCCATCTTCCCCTGCGGAGGACGTTGTCGCTTCTCCTCACGCTGGTGCGACAGAGGTCAGCGTTCCGCTCCCTGGTTGCGCTGGGGATGGTGGTCAGTCCCCCGGGCAGTGCCGGCCGCCGAGCACCCACCTGGACATGGACGTTGGCCCCACAGGCCCGGGACCACCCCTTTGGGTGCTGTCGTGCATGGCGGGAGGGGGGTCTAAGTCATGTGCACGCCGCCTCGCGGCAGTGTGCGTGACCACGATTGGCGGTTGCCACGGCGAATGCCCTTAAGGTAGGCCTTCTAAATTAAACCCCCCTGAAGAATGCACATCTTTTTCAATTATTGGACCTATAGTGTAGCTTCAGGTACATCATTTATATCACTTGTGCGGCTTCTTTTGATGTTTAGCTTTTGTTTGGGTGATTGGGCTTTTTTATTAATACCAGTCATTTCCTTTATTAGTTTTATGTTTGATTGTTGGAGGCTTTAAATCCTGCCAACCATATTTACATAGCCACAATTATATTTGGAATATTAATTGCGTGTGTGATATCATCATCCTGTTAAAGCGCTTCTTTTATAAATGTCTCTCTGTCATCCCCTTGTTACATACATTGCCCTGTGACTGTCCCACCTACTTTTCTGTCCATCTTGTCCTCAACAGACAGCTCTTTCAGTCTCCTACTGCTGATATTTGTGGTTTGTGGCCTGGCCCTGCTGGTTGTCATCTGCCTCGCCACCTGGAGGCTGTGCTGGGTGCCCTGGCGCAGCAAAGCCCTCTTGTCCACCCGCCCCGAGAGGCTTCCACCTAGGAATAGTGACGGAGACCTTTATCCGGCACATAGAGACATCATGGCAGCGGACAAGCTAAGACATTCTGAAAACTTCTTGGAGGCAGCAGTGAAGATCAGTCACACGTCACCGGACATCCCCACGGATGTGCAGCTGTCCATGAAAGACCACCTGTTGAGACGTACTCGCATTGCACGGCAGACCACTGAGCCAGCCTCCTCCAACAGGTCAGCTCTGAGCCAGGGCTTCTTACACAATGTCTCAGTGTTGTTGCACAACAGCATTACAATATTGAACACTATTAGTACAGTCATTTTTAGGTTGTGGCAATATTCTAAATAAGTTGCCCGAATTGTGAAATCGTTGTCTATTCAGCTATTATACAGTGCGTGCCGTGGTTTGAACATTGCAATAAACAATGTTTATTGCAGTTTTGAGGTTAGTTGCAGTGTTTCTTAATTGAGTTAATGCTTGAAATATAATACTTGTGATGGAACATTAGACCTGAACATGGTCGCTGGCTGTTATTAAATGTGTTTTTTAGACAGGAAATTTTTATCTCATTATAATTTAACTAGATTGAGATGCTTGGGGCCAGCAGTAGTGTAAGCTGTGATCAGTGTTAAAGGGAGAACACATTTATATTTTTATCACCCCAATTGTTATAGCCATAGCTATATTTCAATTGCACTTGGGAAAACGTAAAGGACACCATTATTTAGTAATTTATCTTAAAGTTTAATTTAAATGCAGGTTGGCGCCTGGTGTATTATCTGTGATCAAACATGAATAACACAGTGGATAAAATGTCTCTAAATGTCATCAGGCATAGTTCCTTTAAGAAGCACCTACCCAGACAGATGCACCACGTCACCAGTCTGGACCAGGGGAGTGATTTTTTGGACATGGAAGATCACCCTGCCTGCACAGCAGCCTCACTTGGCCGTATCCAGCCTGAACTGTACAAACAGAGCATGCAGGAGTCTGAGGAGCTGTCCAAGAATAGTGCAGCCAAAACGTGTGGCAAGATCAACTTTTCACTCAAATATGATTATGAAGGTGAGCTCCTGGTCGTCACCATCCTCAAGGCTGTGGACCTGCCTGCCAAGGACTTATGCGGCAGCTCAGATCCATACGTTAAGATCTACTTGCTGCCAGATCGCAAGCGCAAGTTCCAGACCCGTGTGCACCGCAAAACTCTCAACCCTACATTTGATGAGATCTTTCAGTTCCCAGTCCCCTATGAGCAGGTGGCGGCAAGGAAGCTGCACCTGAGTGTGTTTGACTTTGACCGCTTCTCACGGCACGACATGATTGGCGAGGTGATACTCGATAACCTCTTCGAAGTGTCCGATCTCTCGAGGGAGACATCTATCTGGAGAGACATTCAGTATGCTACTAGCGTAAGCCAATACATTCTTTTTATTAATGCAATAAGCTGTGGTAGAACTCTGATTCTCTCACCTGGTGATATTTCACTTTAATACATGTGGATGAGGCATCTAATACAAAAAGACCCTCAAATATTTCAGTGTATAAATGTGTAATATTATTCTCAAGAATTAATAATTAAATCAAGATTACATAGGATTTTTTCTGCTGAATGCTATTTTTTGCTTTCCATATTGTGTCTTTTATAAAATACATAATAGGACATTAAAAAATAACAAGCCTTCAAGTTATAGACACCAAGTGGTGTCCTAAATTTAGATTAAACCCAGTCCAACATCCAAAAGTATGCCTGATAAAGAATAGGATTTTTTCTAAGACTTGGCATGGTCTACATCTAGGAAATTAGTATGTAGTGTATTCCCAAAAAGAATAGGTATGTTCATAAGCTTTTATTTAAGGAACCTATTAGGTTAAATTTTCTAAATTAAAACTTGTCCTGCAAAGAAATTTGGTAGATGCTAAAATAAGACAATGTCTGTAATCCAATTGTAATCCTATCCAATCCAATGTATGAGAAGAATTAGGAAGAATTTGATCCATATGTACTGTAGGCTGTAGTGTTCCTACATTGTTGCCTTTCGGTGTTCTTAATATAACACCCGCATGCAATATATACATGCCTGCATACATATTCACATACACATATATACTGATTAAGGCTGTAAATTTATGTTCTTCTTATATATACCCACGGTTGGTTTAGAGTGGGGGCAAACACACAAGCACATCAAATCCAATAAAATTTCCTGCAACTTGTCATGGCCTCAGCAATCTACATTGTTTTCTACAGTCTTCGGCCCATTAGCCAAAGCCAACTGCAAACTCATCATATGATCACTTTAACAACACACAAGCCGTAATTGTGTTCTTAATTATATCTGTGGCAGAGCCTGAACCCAGCCAATAATTTGCTCTATATGTGAGCCTTTAGCCACAGTGATAGTTAACATGACTGTGTCTAAAACTAATGTCTTTATTATGTGAGCCTGGCAAATTGAGGCACAATGAATTCGTGTTAGTCAGTGACTTATGAAATGTTGTCATAGAAGTGATATAGTAGCATGCAGTAGTGTTCAGTCAACCATAGCTTTGAAAAGTGCTGACATAAGGCAAATAGTTGAGAGGCATAAAGGAAAAAGTGTGTGTGTTTGTGTATTTACTCTGTTGAAGGCTGATCCCATAGGCAGTTATTTGCACAAATTTGAAAAAGTTAGTACAATTAAATTCGTACAGATGTTTTTCTCAAGCCGATTTACTAATTTTCTGCTTGTGGTGTCCTAGCAGCTGGCTTCAGAAATTATCAAATGATTTTGTATCTGTAGCTGATGTTTTTTTGTCCAAAGAGACTAAGTGACTTAGTGAGTCTGTGTGTGCTTAAAATCCAATAATCCACTGTCAAACAGACCTTTGTGCTTTAAATATTCTATTTTTAAACAGACCAAATGAACATGTCAGAAAAAAGTGGTATTTGCACTGGAATCAATTAACAGTGAATGGCTCAATATATGTGTTGTGTGTGTGTATGTGTGTGTCTCCATTAGGAGAGTGTTGACCTGGGGGAGATAATGTTCTCCCTTTGCTACCTGCCCACTGCAGGACGACTCACTCTTACGGTCATCAAGTGCAGGAACCTCAAAGCCATGGACATAACTGGTTACTCAGGTACATCTGCGTGTGTGGGTGTGTGACACTGACATGATCTTGCCATTTATATTCACACCAACACACAGCCTGAGAAAGACATGTAACACTTATTTGTTTTACTGGCAGATCCATATGTGAAAATATCGCTGATTTGTGATGGAAAACGACTGAAAAAGAAGAAAACTACAATAAAGAAGAACACATTGAACCCCACTTACAATGAAGCCATCATTTTTGACATTCCTCCTGAAAATATGGATCAAGTCAGCTTACATATATCAGTTATGGACTATGATTTGTAAGTTTAACTTCATGTTAACGGATAAATTCAAGGGCAAAATATTTCAGCGCAAATATTTTCTTTCGGGTAAATATACATTCAGTAGTATTTATTTCAATATAAGTTTAACACAGTTCTCTGTTTTCTCTGTTTTAATGGGCAGAGTGGGACATAATGAAGTCATAGGTGTGAACCGTGTGGGCAGCCATGCTGAGGGGCTGGGTAGAGACCACTGGAATGAGATGCTGGCTTACCCTCGAAAACCCATTGCTCACTGGCATCCACTCCTAGAGCATAAGAAGTCTGAGAAAGAGGTGATTGCCTTGCTTAAATGTTTACCACAAGTCAGTACTACATGAATATGTAATTACTTGGTGCTGAAATCTCCCTCTCCTTTCTGTCTCTTTCAGTGGAAGACTCGTACTTCAAGCTTTGACAGTCAGGGGTCATGTCCATCTCCTCGACTTCCCTCCAGTCCATAGAAGAGAGGCCTGAAGCACAATTTTTTCAGTAGTAAGGTTTCTCAAAATCCAGTGATCTACCAGGAAGCTGTGGTAAGATTCACAAATGCCCTGAGATAATCTGTGGCATAATATCTGCCTTTGTGGACATGGCTAAAGGAACAGTCGGAAAGAAGATAGAGTCAAAGACTATTATTTATATTGTGCATAAGGACTAGCAAAGCATTTGGTCAGGTTTATTTTTTTTGGTTTAGCAGTATCACTTTCCCCACTGGATAAATTCACAAGTCAGTCTAAAGAGTTATGTTAATAAATATTAATTTAACTGATCCAAAAAGGGCAGGTAATAAATGTTTATTTTGATTTATGTTCCACATCATAGTCTATAAAGGTAATCATTGAATATTAAACCAGTGAGGTAGTCTTTTGAAAAAAAAATTTTTTGTTTTTTTGTTGTTGTTTGTAATCATTTTGTACCATTTGTAACCTGTTTTAGGGGACATATATAACAAAGATACTGTCAGACACACATATGGGTTTGTGTGAATTGTTTCAGTAGAACAACTGGTTTCTTGTGTCAGAAAAGTGGTTACCATTTGATTTTCCTTTTGTTGGTGATGTTGTAATCCTGTTTGCTACCCAGCAGGGTTTAAGCTCAAGGCCAAAAGACAAGTCTATGTAGATTTTGGCTGCCTGTTTACAAATAATGTTTTAATTATATATGTATATATTTATTTATTTATTTGATGCATTTAATACATATTTAGCATTTGTTGAACAAAATATTAGAAGTCACAAACACAAAAATACTGTAGATATTTTCATAGCCAGGGGGGTCAAAGGGTTATACAATTATCCCAGGAAGCATACCGGCAAAAGCTCATTTTACTTGCCAAGTTTATCTTAAATATTTTTATATCTATTTTTAAATTCTGTTATCTCTCATTATAAACTCTGGGGTTATGTAATGTTATTTAAAGCTATAATCAGGAAGATAGGGAAGTAAATTACATTTTGGTTTGTTCAAATGGCTGGAGACAGGATATTTTCTGCTAAATAGGTAAGCTTAATTGATTTTTTTTTTATCACATTAGAGCTATTTACTGATTAGTTGAAGTTGACATTTTCCAATGTCCAAAACCTTCTAAGCTTAGCCATCATTAATCCTCTGTCCATGTAATGATGATTATATGCTGTGAAGACAGTCTTGAATAAGATTCTTTAAATCTGTATGATTACGTCTGAGCCAGTCGACATTTTATCCTCCATAGTCCAAATGACGTGAAACTAAAATTAGCAGAGACAATTATAATCTCATCAAGTAGTAATCAGAGGCTACTTTTCATGTTCAGAATTATTGCAGTGTGGAGCCATGACCAAGTAAAGGCTCTGACAGACATTCGTTAGCGTTTCCCTTCATGTCTTTTTTTAAGCCACAATCGCGAGCAGCCAAATTAGCCCCAATAGTAGCTCTGAATGTACTAAAGGACTGCATGGCCAACATTCATTTTGCAATGACTGCAATCTTGTAACTTTGTTCATGTTTGAAAGTCCTTCCTGTTTTATTAACAAGAGTTTGTCTGCTGTTTGTAGCCATTTCTGGCCAGGGCTTTAAATATAACATTATAAAGCATAACATTGCAATAACCATCTACAAAAATAAACAATGTACATTGACTTTAATCTGATATTAATTTACATCTGACAAAAAAAAAAAAAATGTCATTGTCCTGTATATTTCTTGTTACCTATTATTTGTTCATTACTTAAATAATGTGTTTTGCTACAGATGAGTGCAAAAGTTTGTACACCCTTACAAAATTTAATGTGAGTAATAAATAGTCATGTGTATGTTAAGATATTAGTAGTTAAACAATCAATATGATATTTCTGAGTGTGATATAAAAGTGAACTTTTACTTCACTTGACCCTAAGACAGGGCCGTGCACAGACATTTTGAGGGGTAGGGGCTCAAAAAGAAAAAAAGGGCACATCGACATAACGTAACATGCATACCTGTAACAACGTAACAACCACAACCTATTTAAACCAACGACGGGGGGGCAGGCTGGTCCTGTATTTGCGTGAGCAGAGAGGCCTCTTTTTAAAATTAGTTAACATGTCCGATTTTTTGCTGATTGGGATGGACGAAACTGGCGCAATAACACACACACACATAATGTATTTATATTTTTTAAAGCAAGCAAAATGGAGGGCACTTTGTGACTAGTAGCGCAAAGGGGCAGGGGCTCAAGCCCCACCTGAACCCCCCTCTGCATGTCCCTGCCCTAAAGACTTTTTTTAGGTCTCCTGCTGTTTGTTTTGGATTTTTTGTTTTGGCTGATTTTTGCTAATCTCTCTGGCAGTTATTTTTTTCACTCTGTGGTCTTTGTGTCCACTTTCTTCCACTTCTGAATTATGGTTTTCACGATTGGTAATAGTGTCCCTAAACGCTGATATATTTTTATACCCTTCTTTAGCTCTGTGAAAGGTCAATATTTTCAGTTTTAGGTCATGTGATACTGTTTTACTAATTTACTTGACTCTTAACTTGACTGCTCACAGCAAACTGCTTGAGAGTTAGCCTGTTTGTTAAGTTTTATTTAAGTCATCCTAAATTCAAAGTAAACATGTGTTGATTGTTTTAGGTCATTATTCACCTTAATGAGGCACATACAAATAAATTAAAGCTACAGTGTGTCAGCATTTTGTTAAAAATGAATGAAAAAAACATTATTGAGTCAGGGGAGAATATGATGCCCCTGAGCTGGAAATCCTGTAATAGTAATTCATAGTAATTCACAGTCAAAGCACGTCATACACCAGCCCAGATACGTCCTCCATCATCACGCCCAAAAGAAGTACGGCCAAAGACCCACCCCCAAATGTCCGGTACGGCTTAACACAGCCTCAGGGATCATAACATAGAGTAGCCTTTCCCCTTCAACAAGGCCTTGTCTTTGAGCTAGCTAGCTAACGTTAGCCAACTGGCTCGCTACCATCGCCTCAGAGAAACACAGCCTCGTGCAGAACTCCCTCCACAGGCCTGCACAAGCAGCGTGCTGACGGATCATAACAGAGAGAAGCCTTTCCCCTTTAACAAGGCCTTCAATAGGAAAACAGCAGTAAATGAACATGTTTTGTAGGTAAACTGTAAAATACAGGTACATTTTTCCTTTTTATCACTCAGAACCCAAAGGGGATGCAAACTGTTGCCCTCATCTGTAGTTACTTTGGCTGGAACCCCTTGCTATAATATTCAGTGATAAATGTTTCTTAATCAAAATATTTTCGGGTGACAACAAGTGACTTTTCACTTTTATATTGAGAATTTGTATTTGTAATGTATAGTTCGTAATTGTTTCAGAACACTCCTTGTATTTCAGAAGTGTGATTAAAGTTATTGGTTCTAATTGGTCTTTTTTTCTGTACATTGTTTTTTGATGTAATCTAAAACAGTGTGGCAAAAGTTTGTTTACTTGGGTACCAAAGCAGTTTTCTAAATGAATTGGAATTAACATTATAAACGCCAGTGGTCATTTAATGTCTTATATGACAATATGGTTGGATAACACAATACTTTTGTAATTCTCAGGTGTTTACAAGTACAACAAAGAGGTAAGAAAATAGTTAAGCATAATATAAGGAAATATTCCTTGCATAAACATTTGCGAATAATTGTATAGGTAGTGCATTTTAAAGCCTCAGTTGTCTTTGGTAGCCAGTACAGTAGGTGGTACAGTAGTACAAGGCATGTATTTATCTATAAACATATACTTACTCAAGTATAAAATAATGTGTTTTTTTAAATACTTTTTGCTTCTGACAAAAAAACCCCATTAAGTAATAGTTAGAAATTGGGGAAAAGGTGTTAATTTTTTCATTTTTTAATCTTTTTTACCATTTAATTTTATTAAATTAAATGGTACCATTACATAAGTGAATAGGGTAAGTTCAGTCCTAAAAACCTCAGCAATCCTAACCAACTGTATCATAAATGCACATCACACGAAATCACTGTTTACCAGGCTAAACTTGTAAATGTTGTATTACATTGGATAAAAATCTGAGGACTAGTAGATTTTTTATGTTGACTGCAAGCCATATTTCTCTTCAGTACATTTTATACCTCCAGTTTTTTCTTCATTTGCAGCTTGTAAAGAATCTGGTAGCCATCATCCCAGGCATAGACTAGCTGCTCCATGGGACTGTATTTGAGACTGGAATGAGTGCCATAGCGCTTGGGAAAATACACTGTAGGAGCATCATCATTGGTTACCATGTCACTCACGTCAAAAACACACTGGATACGAGATCGGCTGGGGAGCTTGGAATTGTAGACTACGTAGACAGTGCCGCACACTACGAAAGCTGCCTCTGCATTCTCCCTCGGGCATGGTGTGTCCCACATCTGCTCGATGGCCAGCGTTTTGGGGTCCACCTTGGCTAATGAGACATGTTTCTCATTTTCCTTTGTAGCGTAAATGGCCCACAGACCTTCTTCATCTACAGCCAGGTCAATGTAGGTATCAGAATTAAGAGTGTAGACTGGCAGCTGATCTTTGGCTGGGAACACAGCACTGTCCACCACAGAACTTTTCTGTAGGTCAAACTTCATCAGCCTTATCTCCTCATTTCCATTTACATAATACAAGTGATTGTTGTACACAGCGTGACCCATACCTTGCCAGGCGGAGGGAAGTTGTACAGCTTTGCCTGCCGCAGTGCCTTGGGAGGAGGTGAAGTCCCGCACAGAACTGAACTCGTACAGTGTGTCCTCCCCCGTGCTGTTAAATAGGTAGACCTTCCCAGAGGAGATGCCCATGTCTTTAGTCCACATGCCTTTAGTGCCACCGACCCGCTTGAGAATCTTCATGCCCTTAATGCTTGAGATCATGTCACTGCAGTCTTTGGAGACAATAGAGATTACATTACGGACATGCAGTTAATTTATTCAGGAATATCATAGACAGCAGAGTAGATCACAGCATAACAGTTGTAGTCAAGACCAGACCCCACCAAGACCCAGACCAAGACCCAGACCCAGACCAGTCCCTCAAGTTTTGGGATTTTGAAATGGATCTGAAACTTCCAGTCTTCTAATGTGCTACTACTGCTAATAATATAAACATGTTATATTATCAACCTGATATCATGAAAAATCCCTGGGCATTCTAACATGTGTGAACTCTTTTGTTGGATTTTATATGAATGAAGTGGAGAAAGGTTACGACTGTTAACCACATCCCTAAACTTAACCATTGTAACTTTTCATATGTGTTGGCTTATGTGAATTATATACGGTTTTTTTTGCAATTATGAGACAATGTTGATATTATTACTAAGAAAGCTAAGACTGGATATTCAATTTTCCAGAAAAAATTGCAATAACAACTGTTTCAAACACTACAGCCTCTTAGCTTCCACCCCCTGGCACAGTGGATAAATCAATAATAAAAGGAACAACAGAAAAATAAATTAACAAATAAAACAATTTAATTATTAATCACTTGATAATGTTATCACTCCAAGTAAAAAAAAATGTTTAATTCATTTTTAGTTATCAATTGATTATTTAATATTATTTTCTCAATTTGTTTATTCATTTTTGTTTTAATAAATTGATTAAATGATCAAATTATTGACTTATTTATCTACTGTTTTGTTTAATTATTTATCTCCTGTTTTGTCTAATTTATCCATTGATTTGTATATTAATTGACTGATTCATTATTTATTAAATGACTTATTCAGTGATTTATCAATTGATCAATTAATCATTGAGTGGCAACAATACGGTAGGCCTTGGCACATTTGGATCTTGGCCATTTATACCTAGAATTAGCTCATAGTATAAAAATTACATAGTGTTAGCTCTTATTGTCAAAACTTCCTAGCTAGCATTAGCTCATAACATCAGAACCACACATACAATCTAGTGTATGTGTAATATCGGTGGACTGCTGCAGTCTACCTGTGTGGACCAATAGATCAAATCTAAAAGCATAAAGCATGTTGCCATTAAGATACAATGCACACTAGTGGTGAAAGGAGGTGATTATGACCTTTGGTATGCTGGAAAGAGGCTGTGGTCTTGGCTGGGACTTTATGCCGAGACCTAGACCCAGACCTAGACTTAGACTATTGAGACTGAAACCGTAAGCCAAGACAACTAATACAAGTCCTCAAATCTGCAGCATATCTTACACCATCCTAGAATATATTATAACATGATTTACCTCAGGTTTTCTAATTAGCTTGTCAGCAACACTTACATCATCGTTTTTGTAATGACTCTATGTCTGCACATTATTCTTATTAGTACACCCTTGGGCACAATTATACAGTTCAATTAAATTGTTTATCCTTTACTTATGAACATAATCGTAAAGCATGTTTTGAATGCTAATCCTGTTTATAAAAACACGGGTGCCAGCACTCTGGTTTACCTACCCGGAAAACTAAAAAAGCAATTACACTACACCATACTACTTTTCATGTGTTTTATAATTTATGTGTAGCTAATTTACAGTGTATGACATGTTAGTAGGCTTTACAAGTTAAGAAGTGCTGGCTGTAAACAGTCTTGTCTTCCTTCAGCAGTGTATGTGTCTCACCATGAATATCAAATGAGGTACTTTGAAAATAGTTTAACTGCCATCTCTAAGCGCTTTGTGGTAGTGTTTTTGCAAATAGAGCTCTGCCAGGATGGCAAGGCCTTGCTGAATTTAATATACCATGTACTATGTATTCAATTCACAGTTTAACATACAGTATTTGGTAATGGATGTGTTTTTCATATTTTTTCAGTTGTGTAGTTGTTGCTGTATTGAGTGCACCTAGCAGCGGAGCTACATGGCTCATTGATGATACATAAACGTGCAAAACGTTAATGGAGCTTTTAGGTTGTGCTGGAAAGAATAAATGTACATGATTTCTTTATGTGAAGAATGTTTGGATAAATTAATCCAACATTCCCCCAAAATATGTCCTATTTTGTAATAAGGTGAATTGGTGGTCACTAGTAATAAAGGTGAATTAGCGGTCGCTGGGCCTAGTTTAGTGGTCACTGGTCCTAGTAACTCCTTTAATAAGTTAGGACCAAAATCTGTGACTTTTAAAAACAAATGAATTGTATTTTCAAGAAACTCTGTTTTAAGAAATCTCTCACTTAAGAAACCATTCAGCCCTTCTTTTTTGCGACAAGACTTAAACTTTTAGTGATCTTAAGGATCCCAGTGTGTCTGTAATATGTTGCCATACATCAATCTACTTCCTCAAACGCGTCCAACCAACATGATTCATCCAGCCTGCATTACTCCATATTAAATTTTGTATGGCATAGTCCTTTAACACTAGTGTGAGCTCCATATTATAATACCTAAATGTAAGCAATGTTTTTATGAAGCCTCTTTACCTGTGAGCTTGGCATACTTGGCCCTGTTCCTCTCCTTGGCCACGATCACCTGCTGCTCCACCAGCTTGTCATCTACGTCCACACAGGGTTGTGCTCCATTCTGTGTCTCAAGATAGTCCATCTCACGCTCCACACGGTCAACGCGGGCACCCACTGCATCCAGCTCACTCCTCAGGGCTTCCTTGTTCTTGTCCAGGCCCTCAAGCTGAGCAACCATCTGCTGCTTGAGCTCGCGCAGCTCTGAAGTATAGCGGCTCGTTTGCTCATGCCACAAGGAGATGCGATCCTTGCAGAAAAAATAAGGGAGAAGTCACCCAAATTTTAACCTAGTTAAAATATCTAATCAAGATCAAATATGCTAAATTTGTATAATGGGATTTGTCAACAAGCTTTGATCTCCAGAAAGTCTGTGATAGCTTCCATGTAGTAATAAATACACAAACTGAGTACTCATTACTTTAAATAATGCAGAATGTTCATATATATTTATTGATTCTGTGCATTACGTCTTTAGATTCATACTCGGTCCTCTACACAACGTCAACGCTTTATTAAGACTGCCTTTAAAACAGCATCATATCCTTTGGCTAGGCAAGCTTCTTATTTCATCTGTGACACGCTGGAAAAAATGAGAAGCGCCTTAAAACGCAATTGCATGAATTCCTGGAGCGTAAGTGCAGAGTCAGCATAAAAAGGGGTGGGGGGATACAGACAATTTCTTTTAGAAGAGCAAAGAGAAAGAAGAAGATGGGGGGGGGGGGGAGTGGAAAGACGTGCTGGATTGGGTAAGAGCAGAGAAAGAAAAAGGGGGAAAAAGAGGTTATACATGTGCCTGACTCTGCATCTGTGTATGAAGGCAATCAGGCAGAAGGAAATAAAGAGCTGTTATATAATGTGCATTTAGTGTCCCATGCAACAGCCACTGAAACTATACTCTCACTGCAAGACACTCTTAAGAAGTGGAATAATAGAAAGAGGAGGTTAGAAGTCCAGCTTACAGTCACACAGACAAATGCAAGCCCATCTAAATTGAAAGGCCTTCGAGTGTGCATTTAATTCCAGTTAAAGCCTTCCTCTTCAGTGTTCAGGATGTGCACGCGCGACTGGGAGCGCAGGCACCTTCAGGCTTACCTCAATGGCCAGCAATCTCCTCTCTAAATAGTCCATTAAGGCCTGTTGCTGCGCCGCAGCCAGTCCATAAAGCAAAACGACGAGGAACTGAAGGACTCTCATCATGGTCGGAGACGGAAAAGTCCTAGCCCGCTGCCTGTGAGTGTGTGTGGTGTGTGTGCATTGAGAGAGAGGAAAAGTCTCACAAATTTGGTTGGAATGTTTTGACAAGCCAAAGAGGAGGAGCCTGACACATCTGGAACTTTCCTTACTCTCTCTCTCTCTCTCTGCAATTGTTAGTGTCAAAGCAAACTGCTCATATAAAAAAGTCTAATTGTTTTTTAATGTTAGCAACTCCATGCATGGAAAGACAGTTTAAACTGCAAATTTTCACTGCAGAGAGAAAGGTTTGTACAAAAGGTCCTTATTTGCATTTTCTTTCCAATTTCTTCATTGTATTTTTTGGAGTTCGACAGCACTCTCTGTTGTATAAGCATTTCCCAACAGCTGAATAAAGCTAAAGCGCTCAAATTGCCAACAGTATTCCATCACGGAAGGCAATGGTTGGACCTGTATTATACAGTAAAACCCAAACTGGATTTATTGGTTGAAGTTAACTTAGATGTGTATTGAATTATTGATGGTAGCAG
>JAOUQW010000001.1:17399313-17412762 GCA_028565825.1 Olivaichthys viedmensis
GGATGTGGTAGAACCAGAGATTCACAGCTTGAAAGTGCACCTGAAAAATCTGCAGGAATTGCGTGATGCAATCATGTTAACATGGACCAGAATCTCAAAGGAATGTTTCCAACATCTTGTGGAATCAATGCCACTAGGAATTGAGGCTGCTTTGTAGTAAATGGAGGCCCTACCCAGTATTAGTCTAGTATTCCTAATAAAGTGCTCGGTATGTGTGTGTGTGTGTATGTATGTATGTTGTAAATTGGAGCCAGGGTCTTTTCAAGTTGCATAGCAGCTTGTGTCCCCCAGTGCCTATTTGTTATGGAACAACCCCTTTTCATGCCAGGAGTGCACATGGAGACTGATTTAGTTACACTAAAGCGAGATTTATGCTTCCTTCCAAATAGGTTTCTGACGCCATCTGAACATCAGAAAGGCACTTCAGATGGGGTGGAGCGTGGCAGTTTGGAAAAGTCGCTCTCTGAGTGTCCGAACTGCACACCCACCTTTGCAGTAACTTCTTTTATAGATTAACTTGTAGCTTAACAGCTAAATACATTTAAATTTTAATTATGTGGGTACGAGTGATGCAAGCATTCCACATGAGGTCTGAGTAAAATTCAAAAGCCTTGAATCACTATTCCTTGGATGATTAGACTACCCATCATGAAGTGAAGTGAACTGTAGTACGTTATGTCAACATTTATTCAGAATAAAGTAGAAGGCGCAATTCCATATCATCATACTCGGATGAGGCCACACCAAAAACTCAACATCCTCATCTTATCTGAATCCCTTTGACCGCTAAGATCCTCCTACTGTTAATGAATGCTTAGGGCTTTCCGAAGTTCGATTTGGACGCTTCTCAGAAGCATTTCCGAAGAGGCTGAATACCTCAATAGAGGTTAATTATGTTTCAACTTGCATGGAATTCTATCCTGTTTAGAGTAGTCGCAATGTTTTGAGAGATGCTAGATATTTTACTATTACTGAAAATGCGCAGTTTAATTGCTGAAATATTTTTTCTGGCTCGCCTTCCAAATAGTTTGTTGGCATGGAGGTGGTGTCTAATTGTAGATTTGGAGCCTTGGTGACCCTGAAATGCTACCATCTTCTGCAAATCTCCAACCATCCTTGGAGAAATTTTTGCCTCTCTTAACCATCCTCCTGACTGTGCGTGGGGGCAAAATACTCTTCCGTCCTCTTCCAGGCTGGTTTCATTACAGCTCCAGTTGTTTTAAACTCCTTAATTATTGGCCCAACAGTGGATATGGGCATTTTCAACCATGTAGGTTTTTTTAAGCCTACTGTTTGAAGGTCGACACACTTTTGTTTCATTTCATTTGTGTATTCTCTAATCTTCCCCATGTTAATGAATGATTAAGGGAATTAGGCCTCTGTCACCTCATATTTATACCCCAGTGAAACAGGAACAAGAATTTCTGGGGGTGCCAATAATTGTGACATGTGGTTTTGTTAAATATATAAATTCGAATTATTATTATTATTTATTTTTTTTTCTTTAGAATAAATTTACTTCAATTAAAGGTTTGATTTCTCATATTTTCAATGTGAGATTAAGCTAATTAACCACAACGGCATTTTTTCATAACCTTTTTACCAATCTTTACCAAGGGTGTCAATAATTCTGGAGCTCACCGTATACAGTGGTTTGAATACAAGAATTTGTGATTTTATGAATTCACCAGAGGGGTGTTTTTTTTCTTCTTCCCAGATTTACCGCACTAACCAGTGTGCTGGTGAGTTTGTCATCACCTTCCCCAGAGCCTATCACAGTGGGTTCAATCAGGGCTTCAACTTTGCAGAGGCTGTCAACTTCTGCACAGTGGACTGGGTAAAACACTTAATGAATAACAGTGCTTTTAATATGCAACACTGCTGTTTGCTAAATCAAGTTCTATATCTTGATAGTGGTATAATGGTGACCTTGATTTTGTTGCAGATGCCTCTAGGTCGGCAGTGTGTGGCTCATTACCGCTCACTGAACAGATACTGTGTTTTCTCCCATGATGAGATGGCTTGTAACATTGCAGCCAAGGCGGGCAGCCTGGAGCTGGAGCTGGCCTCTGCCATACAGAGGGACATGAGCTCTATGATTCAGGAGGAGAAGGAGCTGCGTAAAAAAGCCTACAAGCTGGTGAGGCATGGCAGTTTTTCAGAAGACCAGCCCTGTTCATCCTTTTGCATAACCTTTTAGCATTTTTCCCCCAGTTTAAGTGTGTACAGTTGAGAACATGGTTTGCATCAATTACACTGTATGCCAACATTGTACATAAGCGCCTCCACCCAGTAAGGTGCATGCAAACACGGGCATGTCATGCATGTTTCCCAATTCTCCTAACTTTTCAGTTTTTATATGCAGTCCTGTTTTCCATTACTAATTAATATTATTGCTGGCTCACTCTTTTCCTCAGGGTGTGTGGCACTCCCAGCAGGTGGACTATGAAGAGCAGCCAGATGAGGAGAGGCAGTGTT
This sequence comes from Olivaichthys viedmensis, assembly GCA_028565825.1. Classification (NCBI taxonomy): domain Eukaryota; kingdom Metazoa; phylum Chordata; class Actinopteri; order Siluriformes; family Diplomystidae; genus Olivaichthys; species Olivaichthys viedmensis. Next base: position 17,401,792 of record JAOUQW010000001.1, read on the forward strand.
CTAAATGCAGGACCACCTGCTACCTGTCTGCCATCACCTGTCCCTGCAGCCCTGGCCAGCTGGTGTGTCTACACCACCTCCAGGACTTCTGTTCCTGCACCCCCAGCCGCTATACGCTGAAGTGAGTGTCTATACGTTTAAATGTAGTACTTTGATGCATTTCATTAAACAGAAGTGCACCTTCAAATCTGTCTTTTTGTGTTCTTGCAGCTATAAGTACACCTTGGGTGTGTTGAACCAAATGTGCAAGACTTTGGCAGCATGTGCCGAGTCATACAATGACTGGGCTTCTCAGGTTAACAAGAGTTTGAAAGCTGACCAAGACAATAAAAGTGGTAAGAACCCTAATCAATAAGCTACATGGGGCAGCCAGTTCTTTACTCTTTCTCTAATGGTAAAGATTCTGATAAGTTATCCTCTGTTATCCTACCAGACTTTGAGGAACTTCGTGCACTGATTCTGGAGGCAGAAAAGAAGATGTATCCCGAGACGGACTTGCTACTCCATTTGAGACGGACCGTTCAGGATGCAGAAAAGAGTGCCTCAATGGCCCAGCAGCTGCTCAATGGAAAGAGACAGACCAGGTAGGTCCCCTGCACACTTCTTCCTGGACATCAAAATATAGTATTACAAACTATAGCTATAGAATTTGGCATACTAAATTTTGAAACTCTTCATATCGATTTATATCACATAGTGCAGGCAGCATAATTTTGGGGACCATCAACACAAACAATACTGTTTGTCTTAATATTTTAACACTGAACACAGAAATAAATTATGTTCCGCTATAAAGAGGGACCACTGTTCTCCACTAATCACATGATTATAAGTAGCTAGTTATACTAGTTCACTCGCTGGGTGGTGGGATACACTTACGTGGACCAGCACATTGTCAATGTTTTTTTCCGCTTTCTATCCTAGGATTGGACAGCACTTAATTACAAGCAGACTTATGTCTACACTCTTCAGTTTTGCATTCATATCGTGTTTTGAACAGTTTTCTCGTCGTCTTTAAACGGGCATTAAGTGCCTTTTAACTAGTAAGGGACAGTCATCAAAGTGTGCATCATGAAATGCACGTTTCAGTGAATTTTAAGGTTGGTTTGGCATTTGTGTGGAACTTGCAATAAAACACACATTGACAATGCTCTCTTGCTAGCTTGCAGCCAGAGCTGCTTTATGCCTGATATAATATGATCACAAAATAAAAGAATTTAGACACAAGTATGCATTCTTGATGATATGTGTGTAAATTTAAACCTTTCCATGGGTTCTCTTTAAATGCTATTGGCTTTGGAGGTACGAATATTAAATAAATATTACCATGGTAATCATCGTCATTTTGAGAAACTTTCGAGCGGTCTGGCAAAAACTAGGCTTGCCTACTCTTGTTAGAGTTTACAGCTAGCTAGCTACTATTGTTGAGGGATGTTGCTGATCTCCCACTTATTCAGGCTAACATATTTTGAAATAATTTGGCCAGAAAATAATTTGCTCAAATAGTTTTTCTCCTGGCCCAGTACTGTTGCTTCAGTACTATTTATGAACAGATGATCATGAGTCGAGGGATTCAGTTTCTCATAATCTTTTTCATGGGCTGAATTCATGGCTAAACTATAATTGCACAGTTTTGTTCTATATAAAATGTTTGTGCAGGTATCGTAGCGGTGGTGGGAAATCTCAAAACCAGCTCACTGTGAACGAGTTGAGGTCATTTGTCCATCAACTATATGACCTGCCCTGCACAATCAGACAGGCCCCTTTTCTCAAGGTACTGGACATGAAACTTGTTTTCTGATGGTCTGAAAATACTGAGAAGTTGTTCAACAATATCTTGACTTATTAGGTGATCTCACATTTACTCTCCCCTGCTCTCCACAGGCTCTGCTGAGCCGTGTCCGGCAGTTCCAGGAGCAGAGCTCTCATCTCCTAGCCATGGAAATGCCCAGCTCCTCAGCCCTGCAGGCCGTGCTGGACGAAGGCTCTGGGCTGGAAGTGGAGCTGCCTGAGCGCGATGTGCTTAGACAGCGGCTGGAGCAGGCACGCTGGGTCGAGGCGGTGCAACAGGCCGCCAAGGAGCCGACCAACCTCTGCCTTGAGCGCATGAGGAAGCTCATTGATCAGGGAGTGGGTCTTGAGCCGCACGCCTGTGTGGAAAGGACCATGGCACAGCTGCAGGAGCTACTTACCGTGTGTGAGCACTGCGAGGAGAAGGCACACAGCATGTTGACGGCCAGGTCAGATAGATGCGAAGCACTAACTAACTCCCACTCACTCACATTTAGCAGGCAGGAGGTTCTGCACAAGGAAAAGCTGTTACTCCAGTCGCGTCTATGTGCATCATTTGTTAAAAGATAGGAACCTGGCATGAACCCACATCAGTAGCAATTGATGAATGCATATATTTTTGCACTCACAATTTGTGGACACACAGGCTACATTTGATTCTGCTGCTGTCGCAGTATGATGACAACTGTTGTTTTTACTGATATTGGCAACATTTACTTCATCAGTGTAGCCTAGCGATAAAAGCTTTCACCTTTTTGTTAGAATAAAGTAGTTTAAAATCCATATCATTATACTAAGTAGTATATGAAAAAAGTTACATTATTTGCATTTGATTTGTAGCTCCTATTGTGAGATGTGCTAGTGCTAAAATAGAATCGTCATGTATGCAGTCTGAATGGACTGAATCAGTTTTGCATACATTAAAATAAGAATTTCACTTGCAAAGAACCCTAAAGTTAAATTTTTTTTAAAAAAGCTTAATTTTACTTGTCAAGTTAATAGAATAAGAACAATGATTTGTGCACTGTATTGAAAAAATGGTTCATTTGGCCCTGACGCAAAATGTGCTGGGCTGGCATTTGGAATTCAAAGTTCCTTCCTGGCAGATTAACAGGATCAATGTATTGTGACTTCGCACAGAGCTACCGTTCATATGTTGGGAGTAGCCTATAGCGCCCCACCACAATGAATACTGGTTTCTGTATCAGCACTTCAGCAATTGTGTGTGTGTGTGTCCTAACTTGGAATTTATTTTCTCTGCAGACCTCGCCATAATTTAGAGACGCTGGAGGCAGTGCTGCTGGAAATAAACAGTATTCAGGCTTACCTGCCCAACTGTCTCCAACTGCAGGACTCGGTCAGCAAGGCCAGAGAGTGGATACGGGAGGCAGAAGCCCTTCAGGTTAATATTGTGTCAACTGATGTAGCATAAATGTGTTTTGAAACTTGAAGTAATATCTATTTTATCCTTTTGTCAATATCGGTTTGTACGTTTTTAATATGTGTTTGCAGCTCGGAGGGCGTATCCCTGTTCTCTCCTCTCTGAATGATCTGGCCTTAAAAGCCAAGGGCATCCCAGTCTTGTTGGAGCCCCTGGCACGGTTGGAGAGCCTGGTGTCAGAGGTACAGGCCTGGAAGGAAAGCGCAGCAAAAATGTTTTTGTTAAATAACTCCTCCCTCTCGCTCCTGGAGGTAAGCATAAATATTGCATAGCTTCACCTGCTAGCTTTTTACATTATTTTTTGAAGTACATTTGCCAATTAATCAACTAAAATCTGTGAAGATGTGTAGGAATGTGAAAAATGTGTAAAAGGTAATTACATTGTTTATGTCTTTAAGGTGCTGTGCCCCAGGTGTGAGACTGGGTGTCAGAAATCAAAGTCAAAAAGAATGAAGGATGTTCCACCAGATGTTCGGAAGACCGGCACAAAACTGGACTGTCTCGGTGATGTGGAGAGAGCTCTTTCTGAGAGCAAAGACACAGCTTTAGCAGTGCGTCTTTCATTCTAGAATTTTTTCCCCCCCAAGTAACCAGAAAACAGTGTATGGTTCTGTATATTGTAATATGCAACATGTAGCAACGACATAATTTAGAAATTAAATTATCGTAATGCATAATAAGGTTTATGGTTTATTAGGGCACATCCTTGTATAATAACTTGTGTATCCCTGCTCAACAGATGACTACTCTGTGTGAAGTACGTCTGAAGGAGATGGAGAACCTGAACATCCTGAGGACCACAAACGAGGCAAAGTTTCAGCCCACAAACGGCTCGGCTCCTACAGTGTGCCTATGTCATACGGTGCCAGCGGGCCCCATGCTCCAATGTGAACTCTGCCACGACTCTTACCACAGTGGCTGTGTACCAGGGTTCCATGAGATGCAGGCAGGGCAGCCGTGGCTGTGCCCACTCTGCAGCCGATCTGAGAAGCCACCTTTGGACAAGGTGCTGCCCCTGCTCGCCTCTCTCCAGCGTATCCGTGTCCGGCTCCCAGAGGGTGATGCGCTGCGTTTTGTGATTGAGAGGACAGTGCGCTGGCAGCACAGCGTGCAACAGGTCTCCCCTTTTACACAGCAGTTTAGTGGAAAAGTAAGCTTCCTCTGTTTCTTCTGGTTGTCTTAAGGAATCTATGGTGGTGGGGTTTGTGCTTGCTTACAGCATTTTAATTTTCTTATGCCTAAAATTATACCTCATCTTGTACCAATAGATGAGACCTTTCTCTGGAATGGCTTCGTCTCTATCCCTGGAAGGGAGTAATGAATCCTTCTACATGCAGCATCCATGCATTCCTCTTAGTGGTAAGTAGATCATTTTATTCATTTATAGAAATGACCAGCAAATGTGAACTGTTCCTGCGTATTTGAGCATGTTTTTGGTCTGTTGTGTGTTTTTTAGCTCTTAGTCCTGAGCTGGAGGAGCTGCTTGTGGAAGGACTCCTTCTACAGGTAACGTTGCCTGAGCTGCAACATCTCTACCAGGGGCTGCTCAGCAGGTTTTGTCCCTCTCAACATTCCCTACAGAGCAGCGAACATGACCACCAGTACCACATTGCACAGGACAGAAACTCGACTTACAAAAGCCCACCCCACATCAAAGGCCAGGTTAGACAAACATAAAGCTTATAGCTTAGCTATAAGGTCCTGGTAAACTTTTAGATTAAATTAGGAATTTTAATAATTTCTTGTATGTTTCCATTGTAGGATTTAGTCTTGGAGTTGAGAAAGGACCATGAGAAGCTGGAGAAGAACCCCAAGAGGCGCTTGGAAAAGGAGATCTCGAATGTGCAGGACAGAAACAAAGTCAAGAAGCCCAAGAAAAAGAAGGCTAGGACAAACAAGGAGAAGACACATGAGGAGAAATGTGTCTCCAGTTCAATCTCAGACCCCTCCTATTCTGAGGATTCAGAGGAGGACTGGTCTGTGTGTTCGGCAAAGCGATGTCAACAGCCAGAGGGAAACGAGGTCAGTTTAAAGTGCTTTCTTCTGCTTTCATATAACGGTTAATTGTGAATTTTGGTATACTAGTGCACTTTGAACCTTGATAATGCTAATTATAATCCAAAGCATGCTCTGTGAAATTTATTTTATTTTTTTCCTCTAGGTTCTGATATAATTCTGATATAATGCCTTCCTTCCTTTTCCTGAAAGGTAAACTGGGTCCAGTGTGATGGCGGCTGTAACCAATGGTTCCACCAAATTTGTGTGGGTGTGTCTGCTGAGCAGGCCGAGAAAGAAGACTACATCTGCATCAACTGCTCAGTAAAATGATTTGACGCCATGATGACTGAAACACAAACACTTTGGATAGACAAAGACCTTTGAGTTTTGCACATTAATTATAGCACCAAGTATGTACCAGATCCCTTTTTGTGGCCCTCGGAAGTCCCAATCAATGCTCCCTGTTGCTCTGGTGCTACTTTCTTCTCAATAGGACTGTTATCCAGAACCCTTGTCACATTTTTCTGGCCTTTTTTCACCTTTTCTAGAGGACAGGACACAGAGATGTACCTCAGGTGTTTCTATCCCATTAATACAAGGTAGAGGGACATCAGCTTCCCAAAATGTAAAATTGGATTGTTTTTTTCAGAAACCATGGTACCTTTTTAACATGCTAATTAATCAAAACACATGGCTCTATGGCTATTTTTCACCAAATTACATTAATTGGGCTAAACAGAAAGCTATGAATTTATTTTTGGAAAAATGCTTTGGTACATGTCTAGTATGTTTGTTTATTTATTTATAACACAGCTGGTTACCTGATTTTCAGCAGCTCGAGATCTGCTTTGATCTGTAGCTTCTTCCATTAGCGATGGTTGTACAGAATCCTGATTTAGGTAGTCAGAGTGATGTAGCAGACAGAAGAAGTGTGAAATATTCTTTGTGACCTGTGCTGTTTTTTTCTTTATAAATAAACAATATCAGATGTTAACGTTAATTGTGGAATAAAATGGTTTATACCACAGCAATGTTTAATTCTCGATTCTGATTGGTCAGAAGGTGTTGATTAATTTTCTAGAACTGCACGGCTATGACGGTAGTGCCGGCTGCAAGGCAAATCACAGGTTTATATTAATCTGCACATTCTAATATGTTTGGTTTCTATAGTAACAACTAATTAACAGGGACATATTGATCATTTAAGCCGAACACTAAAACCATTAAAACAAAGTGTTATTTCACAAAAAAATGTATAATCATTGCTGTGGTGAAGCTTTCTGTAAGGAGAACGTTAATTTAACATTTATGGAAGCAGACTCCGGTGTCAGTGCTTTGTAACAGTCAAAGGTGAAACTGTTCCTTTAAGGTTTCCACTGGGAGAAAGTCTTCAGGACAGAGGAGTTTGTGGTTGATCAGTAACATGACAAGCTGCATTTTTTTTGTCTTATTTAGAAAAAAGAGAGAGGCTGGTGAGGGAACGACTGTTTATACAACAGGGACTAACTTGTCTTGCGGACGTTCCACAACATTAAATGTAACTATAAACAGATAAAAAGTACTTTTCTTTAATAAATAAAAATGTGTAATTGTTGGCAAATTGCTGTGGTATAAACGGAATAAAACACTTTGGCACATGTAGTTATTGGAAAATAATCAATTCCTGGGTGGTGACAGCAACTCTGCTATGCGTTGGGGCCGCATCACACCACCCCCTCGTTTGTTATTTTCCTATAACTGCACGCCCTGTCGTGTTTTATTCCTTACTGGTTTCCACTCCCCATCCACTGATATACCCATTTCCATACTCATTCCAACTTCGTCTTTCCATCTCATACCCGTTCACAGTCCAGTTGTGTCTAACCACCTCAATTTTCTTCTTTTTCTTTGGTTTATTCATCAGTCCGCAAGTTGAAATGTGCTTCTCGTTGTCCGACTATGGCAAGCCGTTTTAACATAAAATGGGTTTCGCCTGACTGTCCGTAATTAAATTTAATATACATTATATGGCCAAAAGTACCCATCCTAATTATTGAGTTCAGGTGTTTCAGCCACACCCATTGCTAACAATTGTATAAAATCAAGCACACAGCCATGCAATCGCCATAGACAAACATTGGCAGTACTGGTAGTACTGAAGAGCTCAGTGACTTTAAATGTGGCACTGTCATAAGATGCCACTATTGCCACAAGTCAGTTTGGGAAATTTCAGCCCTGCTAGAGCTACCCCGGTCAACTGCAAGTGCTTAATATTGAAATGGCTAGAAGCAACGACAGCTCAGCCACGAAGCGGTAGACACGCAAACTCAGCGCGGCCACTGAGTGCTGAAGCGCGTAAAAATCTATCCTCTGTTGCATCAATCAATACAGAGTTCCAAACTGCCTCTGGAAGCAACATCAGCACAAGAACTGTGCATCAGGAGTTTCATGAAATGGGTCTCCATGGCCGAGCAGCTGCACACAAGCCCAAGATCACTATGTGCAATGCCAAGTGTTGGCTGGAGTGGTGTAAAGCACACCGCTACTGGAGTCTGGAGCAGTGGAAATGTGTTCTCTGGAGTGATTCATCTTGCTTCACTATTTGACGCTTTGATAATGAAATTGCAAATACCTCATTAGAGTGCGCAAATGCATATAAAGTAAAATATTTTTCAATTATAATTTTAACACTATTATTGCACACATGAATATCACATGAAACATACACATGCAGTTTGGGAAATACATTTTATAGTTTTCCAGTTTGCATTTGAATAAAGCTGATCATGAACCGTCCAAATCTCCATGTAAATGAAATGTCAATGCCACTATACCAAATGGCAAATGCAAATGTCATTACTGAATTTTCATTTTCAGCTAAAATTTGCATGTTGATTGAGAATTTTAAATTCAAATATAGGAATACATTGCCATTTTACCTTTGCATTTTAATATTGCCACCAATATGCTTCCATATAAATCCCTCTGGTCCTTGTTTCCTTTCCTTCCATTCTTTCCTCGCAGAGGGAGGAGCGAAGAAGCGAGGAAAGGAAACAAGGGAAGGAAACGAGGAGCACCCCTTTTCTAGTGTCTTAGCTCCTTTCCCTGAGGACAAGATGCAAGGATAGGACTAGGAGGCGAGGAATCGATACCAAATGTATTTACAAAATGTGACGTTTTTTCTCACTGAAGCTTCATTTTAAAGCTACGTCACATATTAATGACTTGTTGTCCGGCTGTATCGCCTGTCGCTGGGCTGAACGGATCTGCACGTGGTGTGAACAACCTGGTGTGAATACACACTGAATCAGTCAGAACATTACTGCCCCTGTACATCACAGACTTAAATATTGATTTTCTACCTTATATAAGATTCTAATCATCACCCGACATCTTATATGCTTTGATCCAAGGTTTTTATTTGTACCCATTGTTTTCGATTACTACTAATTATTTTTATTATTATTAAGTTATTACTGTTAATATTTTGTATTTGTTCCTATTATCATGTTTTGAACTTTTGTGGAGGTAAAGAATTAATAGGTTACCACAGGCTTGTCACATGCTACAATAAAACTACTTCCTCATAGGAAGCATCTGTGTATCCTCGCTCTGGAAGCCTCCCCTCTTCCTCTGAGCACATTTAAAGAACTGATACGTCCTTAATAATGCCCAGGACATGGACTGAAGCATGTAGGATCAAGGAGTCAAGATGACATCAATTAGAGTATTGAGAAACACACACAAAAAAAAAAATTAGATTGTGTGATTACTGTTCGGTTTCTGAAACTGTAGAACATGTATTGCAAAAATGTGATATGTAACCCGCAGGGCAGAGCATCAGGTGTTTGAAAGTATATACATAGTGCCAGTGGAAGAAACACGTCTTGGGGACAGATGCAGGGACGTATAGAGCAGAGCTTTTCAATTAGTTCAGAGCTAGAATGTCAAAACTTTGAAGCTCCATATCTCAAAACGACTCTTCACCCAGATAGAACCTTACAATACTAAGGTCACGATATGTCTTTAATTGACATTTTAGATAGAAACTGAAATTTCATCGAACGTGAAGAGCTCAGTAAGACATATAACTTCAATTGCTCCTTAAAATGACATAAAATGGTAATAAAGCCATTCCTTTCGCAATGGTTCACTTAGTCAAATAATACATTACATACACCAACCCAGTCCCTATATTGAATTCCCTGCTCTTGGGTATTACCAGCTTCAAGGAAAGTAAGTGTAACCACAAAATGATAAGATAATCCTTGCATTATTGAACTATATCCTGGAATATGCAAACAAGATTATACTTTCGAGGACAATAAATGTAGGACCGGGTACATTTCATTTCCTGTCCCTCCAAAAAAAATAAAATAAAAACCCCCAATAATATTCAAAATGCTAAATAATGTTCATCCAAATTCAAAAACCAAATTAAAATCTGGTTCGTAATAACTGTTGTTCGTGTAATGAAACTCATACCAGCATTTGCCGAGGATGACATTATGTTTGGAATACTCATTGTCAATCAAAAAAAAAAAAAGAAAAAAAAAAGAAGAGTTTATAAATGAATACGTTGATTTTAGCCAAATCATTTACTGTTAAAAACAATCCCGACCAAACATGAATTTATTTCTTAAAGAACTGATCTTGGGTTCGAACCTCATGGATTTTTTTTTAAATTTTTTTTTTAACCTTATTTCGCAATAGTTTTTTTTTTTTAACCTTATTTCGCAATAGTTTTCCCAAAAAAAAAAAATTTTTTAATTTTTTTTTTATGACGTCACCATGATGTCACGGCGGGGAGGTGAAGACGCAAGTCCTTCGACTGATGCAAAAAGGCTGTTGTCGTGCAGTATAATGTGTTCTGGTAGGTGGCGGTAGCGGGCCTCAGAGTGAGCGGCCAGGAACAAGAACAAGAACAAGAAGAAGAAGCAGCATTGAAGGCGACGTCATCGCTAAACCCCGCCCCTTATCGCGCATTGGCGCGCGCGCTGCTCGTCGCTGATTCTCTCGCATCGCCTCGGCAAGACTGGCGGAAATATGGCGGGCATGAGCGCTTCGACTCCCGGCACGATTTCATCCGCAGGTCCGGTTCAGCAGGGACTTAAGGAGGCCTTAATCGAAACGCTGACTGCGATCTTATCGCCGGTGCAGGAAGTGCGCGCCGCCGCGGAGGAGCAAATCAAAGTGTTGGAGGTGACGGAAGGTAACCACGCAACCACAGCCGATTACAATTAGCCGAGCTTGCTAGTTGAGCTACGTTTCCGGCGCACCGTGTACAGCGTGGACGCGCCGATGCTTGCGCCGCTTAGTCATTCAACGGCCCAAAAAAAAACCAGAGCCGCGCGTGTGAGACGGAAGTGGTTTCGTAACTGTTTGGCTACTTTGCTGTCAGTGTTCAGAAATCGCACACCATTTTGTGTTAGCTCGTTGCTAGCTCGGAGTGTGAGACATGTGCAGTGCACCTCTTGACTCGCTCCTAACTTCAGGCGCTGGAGTTTTGATCCGGGAGAGGGGGGGAGTCACTGAACCGAGGAACCGAGTCACTGCCACCGAGTCACTGAACATATGCATAAGCTTTCAGATGAACCGAGTCACTGAACAAATGCATAAGCTTTCAGATGAACCGAGTCACTGAACATATGCATAAGCTTTCAGATCCACCGAGTCACTGAACATATGCATAAGCTTTCAGATGAACCGAGTCACTGAACATATGCATAAGCTTTCAGATCCACCGAGTCACTGAACATATG
>JAOUQW010000001.1:17447742-17459064 GCA_028565825.1 Olivaichthys viedmensis
CATGGATTTTCTGAGCATAGTTGCGCTTCGCATCTCTGATGGCCCGGGACAGCTTGGCTCTAGCTGTAATGAGGGCTTCCCTGTCGTCTGACCTAAAGGCAGCATCACGGGTTTTCAGCAGCGCGAAAGGGGTCCAAGCACTAAGCATGTAGTGCCTGGAACCTTATTGTTTTTGTTCAGATTTCAAGCACGTATTGTTATTGAAATTCTGACAGATTAACCCTTCATACAGACAACATTAAATGAGCCTAGACAAACCACCCATGTTACATGCCAACAATCATCCACTCAGCAAACAGGCAAGCATCACCCAAACAAAAAAGATTAGTTCTGGGGCCTAACTCAAAGTCCCAAAAGGTCCAGCAAATGAAGAAAAAATAAAACTAATCAAACCAGTCTCTTTTTTGCAGAAAGGTCTTGTAGAATGAAGATAAGCTGCAATGAGTTAGATCCTAGAGAAACTCCTCAAACAAAGGACTTATCCATACCAACTGAGCGACTATGGAAAAACGCTGGTGTAATGATCAGACTCGCACTTTAAAACAGACCACTCGTAAGTTAGAACGTAAATGACATTAAACTAAACTGGTAGTCTTCCAAATTGCATGGAAGGAGAGGCTTCTTAACTATATTAAGGCTCTTATCCTATGTCCACCCTAATAGAAGACAACAAAAATAATCCTAAATTTTATTTAGTACAGTAGCAAACTTAAGACAGACTCCGAAGCACCGATTCCAACAGTATGTAGTAGGGATGACTTTCAGATTTTTTTCCATGACAAAATTTAAAACATTAGACAGAAAATTCAGAGTATGAATTTAATGTCAGACAATCAGAAATACCTCTATAATTATATAGAGACCAATACAACCACAGCAGTGGAGCGATTGGAATCCTTTACCTCAATCCAGCAGCCTCCTCCTCTAAATCATCAAGTTGTGTACTACATCCGATACCTACGCATTTTCTTAAAGAATTATGACCAGAAGCAATCAAACCTCTTTTAAAAATAATAAACTCCTCCCTTAGCATTGGCATTGTCCCTTAATCTTTCAAACTAGCAGTTTTCAAACCATTGATTAAGAAACCCGACCTTGACCCATGTGAATTTTCAAACTATAGGCCAATATAAAACCTCCCCTTTATCTCCAAAATTGGAGAAGATCTTATCTGACTGACCGGCATCACTTTGTAAATGTTAATGGTGACTTTTCTATGCATAAAAGTGCATTCAGTTGTTGAAGACAGCGGTAGATGGTACACGGACTCTGTCAGTCAAATTATTTCCTGGTTGATTTGATACTTGGCTTACTTTTGTGGTTGTGTGTTTTGTTGTGGTTGCTGTTACTCCACTTATATTAGTTTAGTTAAATTCTTGGTAAGCAGAAGGTGAAATCTAGGCTCGAGGCTTTCATTTTCACCAGATTAGATTCCAGTTTTTGGCTGTCTTCCATAACTGGGAAATCGCAGGGGGCGGAGTCTTCTTAGCACCTTGCAACTGCTCAATGAGCAATTAATCAGCCTTCTGGCTGGTGCCTAATCAAACCAATTATCTGTAAAGTATTTCCTTGAGTAGTTTGCTACAGTGGCAGCTGTAGCGACAGCCTCTTCCCTCAGCCTCTCTGCACGAAGACAAGGGAGTCTATCTGTGAGAGAAGACTCGGTCACACTAAGACAAGGGAGTCTACCTATGGGAGAAGACTCGGTCGCAGTAAGACAAGGGAGTCTACCTGCAGGAGAAGACTCGGTTGCACTAAGACAAGGGAGTCTACCTGCGGGAGTCCACTGAGGAAGGACAACGAGAGGACAGCAATACACTGTCGGTTTGCCTGTTCTTTCTGACCTACTCTTACAAATGGATTTCCACCTCTGTTAATCATGTGCTTCTGGAGGATTCCTGTCGTGGTAATTTCTATAACACCAAAGAAAGAGTCGTCCTTACTCCCTTATGAAGCTTTATTAATCAGGCAAGCAGCATACGTTCAAGCTGAGAGCGCGCTCTGCAGGAAGGAAGCAGAGCGTGTCTTAAATAGGCAGAATTCATGGGTTTTCCATGTCGTCTAGACGACTGCAGAAAACTGCTGCTTTCCTCGTGACGGTGACAGGTTCCGCTTTTTCAGGGACAGTATGATAAACCAGAATTTATCTCACATTTCCATCATAACACAGAATTTCTCTCACAGACCATACTCCAATTGGACATTTTCCTACATAATGTGTGCTGGGACCAGGATCTGGAAATTGCACTGAGGCTGTTGGGTTTGTTTGGGAAAACCTTTGCCTGACTGTTGCAAGCTGGATTACTCACTTACATTACTATATTTATTTCACACAAACAAACCAAATAAATAAAGGAAAAGGATAATATCAAATTATAAAATATTATACATCCCTGTAGACCTTAAAAAGAGATAAATACCTTTTGTGTATTTTTCTCATTCCAGTGCTATATGCAAGTAGGCCCTTCAGTGTAAAGTCCCTGTCTCGTCCGCTCCAGTATGTTTAACAACTCATCCCTTTGTCTGGTGAATACTTCACATTTTTAATAAGACATGTTCTCCTGTTTCCCTATTTTGACAATGATGGCAAAACCCAATGTCATGCTTTTTCATTCAGTGCATTGAGTGATTCAATATTGTATGTCCTATTCTGAGCCATGTAGGTATTATTTACTGTCTTCTGTTGTTCCTCCCCAAATTCCATTGATGCAACTTTTTCTTAAATTGAATACCGGTGTCTACCCCAGTGCTTATTCTCCCATAGATCCTGCCAATACTGATTGTATATTTTATTTAACAATGGTTTTTGTATCTGCTTTGCTCATTTGGTATTTGCAAAGCTTTCTCTGGTCTTTTGCGACATTCTTTTGCCACCTTCTCCACAATCCCGTTCCCTTCCACACCCACATATGTTGGGACCCACAAAAACTTTACACACATTTGCTGAGTTTGGAGCCTAAACAGAACTTGATAAATGTCAATACTATTTATTGCCTGAATTGCAATTAGTTCTGCTATATACAGTGATAATTTATCTGATGATCTTTTTCAGATGAAAACTTGGAATTTGGGGACATATGCTGCAGCTGCTGTGATTCCCAACGTTGGGTGTTTTGAACCATCTGTATAAATTTGGAAGAATCCATAATCTTGTTGTGTTTAATTGTTTCTCTACATCTCTCTCTATAACATATTTATTTTTTGAAGATCTCTCTTCATGAATAGTTAGCTCAATATCAGGACATGGGAAAAACAATGGTGGTATTATAGACCTAAGTACTGTAGCGCTATATTCTATCTCCAGTAAGCGTAAGCCCTGTTTAAGCCCGGTGAATTTGATTGCCCCACAACACATTCTTAATGTTTGTGCCTGTATTACATCAAGTCATTTTAAGTTTGTTGTAGCTGCAGATCTATATGCCATACATCCATAATCAAACACAGATCTAATGAAAGCTATATATATTTTTCAGAGATGACCTATCAGTCCCCCAATCACATGCAGATAAACATCTAAGGATGTTTAGACCCTTTTTACATTTGTCAACTATAAGTCAGCTTTGTGTCCATCCACATTCCAAGGAACTTTACCACTTTTACTTGCTCAAGAACCTGCCCATGCATTCTTAGTCCAAGGTTACTAGTTTTAGTCCTTCTTGAAAAGCATATTACTTGTGTTTTTGTGATTGACATCCTGAACCCCCAATTATTTGCCCATTGTTCTACTACTGTGATAGCTCTCTACATCTTTTTCCTATCCCTTTTTCACAGAGCCCCATCATCTACATACAATGACTTTGTAATGTCTGGCTCAACCATTAAAAATATATAATTTATCATAACATTAAATAGTAGAGGACTACACACACACACACACACACACACTATCCTGTGGCGTTCCATTTTCGATTTTATGAACACTACAGTATGTGGTTCCAACTCTAACTTTTATGGTTCTACCTTGTAGAAAGTCCATTACCCAGTTATACATTCTACCTCCCACTCCAAGCTTCTCCAATTTAATCAGCAGTCCCTCCTTCCAGAGCATGTCATATGTCTTTTCAATATCAAAAATAATTGCTACCACCACTTCTTTATGAACTTGTGCCTTCCTTATATCAGCTTCCAGACATATTCCATAGTCATCCTACTTTTACGAATCCACTTTTTGGTAGGAAGAAAAAGTAGTCTGCTCTTCCAAAAATATGAACGCCTTTTGGTTAGTGTCTGTAGCTGCACTTCCTAACAGTGTACTGTGTGCATTAAAATCTCCACTCCACGGTGCCTTACCAAAACCAGGTCCTCCAATAGCTTCCAGTACTTCCATACTCAGTCGTTTGCATGGATTGTAAAAGTTGACCACTTTAAGCTTCCCTGAACTCCCATACACATCCACCACAACTGACTCATATTTTTCATTTATTTCAACCACCTTATATCCTAACCCGTTCCTAATAAAAGTAGCAACACCTCCACCTTTGCGCTGAACCATATATCTCCGAATGCTTGTGTATTTATATACGGGAAGGTTCCACTTGACATGATCTGACTTGTGGTTCAGCAGAAAATTCAAGAGGAAGCACAGGCCAGTCAGAAAGTTGCATTCTACCAATTCAAATTGAGAGCCAATAGGACATAAGTAATTTGCTTACAGCTCATTTGAATGCCACTAATTTGCACATGCATTAATAGCCTTCTGCCTATGCTGGGGCTTGTTCTGCCCACCTTCTGGCTTTTTCTTATGCCCACCCTGATTCTTATTCTTCTTATGCTGATGTAGTGGCTAACATCTTGCTAATGTTCTTCTAGGAACTTTTAGCAGAACGTTAGCATAACGTTTAGCAGAACGTTAGCATTACAGAAATCATATCAGAATACACAGTTCAAACAACTTGAAATGTCATTAACAAATCGAAAAACTTATTGATTTATATCTTCAATCTACATTCTCTTAGTGGCCATTAACTTGTCTCATTGAAACACTTACTCTTATTCGTTAACATCATTTCATGTGAAAATATTGGTAACACAAAACATGAATGTCTGTTTCAATGTAAATAATTCAGTATCTCACAGTAATTTTAGTTTTACAGGATAATAACCACCCTGGGTCTTCTTGCGCCCACCCTGAAGCTGCTTCTGCCCGCCCTGAGGCTCCTTTTGCCCACCCAAGGGCTTCTTCTTTTACCAAACTTGGAGATTATTTTGCTATATGGCCCAAAACTAGAATTTACTCTAGAGAAAACAGAAGCCTAGATTGCTACCTCTACTTAGTAAGAACAGAACTAAACTATTACAGAAGCAATAACCGTGACCAGAAACAATAAAACACAGCCTTGGAATCGAAACAGGAAATAAATATGTTTATAGAGTCTGTGTATATGTCTAAATGCGCCATATTTTGGAGAATTTTTTTTTTATATATAAAAATCTCCAAAATGGCATAAAGGCATCTTTGTGGTACTGTGGATATAACAGAGCAAAATAGAATGCCATTTTTTTATCTATAATAATGGAGATCAATATTTGAGTAGTCATGAGCAGGTGTAAATTTTGTGTGCGCTTACAGCAGCTATTCAATTATTAATGATGATTTACAGCTGACCTATGAATAAAATAAAAATCATGCCTATATTTCTGGGTCATGTGCCGGTGTATGCCTGATGCATCTGACCTTTTCCTTTTTAATTAACCTAACCCTAGACCTTAAATTTTTAGTGGAATTACAGCTTTTCATATTTAATTTATGCATTTCTTATTTTAGAGAATTTGGGGCTGCAGTCCAGTGTTTTACCACTAGAGTGAGTCAAACTCCACCATCATATCATATAATTCTGAGGTTTAACAAACCTATTCCTATTGTAAGTCATATTTTAGTGGTAGGTTTGAATTTTTTTTTCTTTTTTCTAATTTTAACAAATTAGAGTAAGATGGGTTTTCTCAAAACTTGTGAGAATTGAATTGTTAATTTCAAAAGGTAGGTTTGGGACAAGCAACAAGTAATGCATGTGAAACTCATGTCAGGGGGGTTGTCACATTTCTTAATATTTGTATTTCCTATGAAGTAAAAATGACTAAAAGACAGGTGTTCTAATTAGTGGGTTATATGGAGATCTTTTCACTAGAGGTAACATTGCAGGCCTTTTAAATATTTAATAATTTCATACCATATACACCATCTCTCTAATGTTTGAGACACTTCTCCTATTGTGTCTCTAGTAATGTTCAGGAAGATTTAATTTAGTCTTTATGTAGTAATAGACAAAATAGTGTGAACCATAATTTATTAACTCCACAATATGGACAAATGTCAATTAAAAAAAATATATGTTATAACTCTGACTGAACTTGCCCTGTATTCTGGACAGGCTGTTATTCATGTCCTGTAGCTTTGACATTCTTTCACTCTGCAACAAATCTTCTGTATGAAGCATTGACCTTTCCTTACCATATTTTATTTTATCCAAAGCATGAAAAACCTATGATTTTTTGTTTATTACTAGATATTTAAGAGATAAACTGTTTGAATACACAGACTCGCAACGTAATCAAAGAGATTACTTTCACAAATGAAAGTGTCACACTGTGTTTTATCTGATGGTTCTCAGTCAAAAGAAGAGAACGAAAGTTAAATGAGAATATGCTCTCTGGAGCTGTATTGTGTCTCTCTGGGTTTGTTTACAGCATGAAATGTCTGATTGGAAGGCTGTGTGGATAATCAGCCTGGGGAATAAAAGCAAATTCTCTCATCTCATGTGAGGACTGTTTTAAATCACATTAGACTTCTAAAGTAATCATTCATGCCATTATTGGATGCGTCAGTAACAAATACATTAATGTAGCTTTATTCAGCACACAAACAAGGCCTATCTCCTCCATCTCACACCATTTCCTATCAGTTAGCTGAAACGAAACCCTCCGTCCTGATTTTGCCGACTGCTTAAAAGCAATTATAAATGAAATCCAGTGGCGTCTTGGTGCCGTTAGTGAGGCGGCTTCGATTTGATGGGAATGGAAAGCAGCGATGAGGAGTGGCAGCATTGGGATTCTGGAGCGACAACACAGCAAAGCAGAAGGATTGAGACGCATTATTCACAATCCTCTGAGACTCAAAAATGAAGCACAAGATGAGATTCAATCTTCCTGCTTTCTGCTTCGTACCCAGGCCTTGTCCTTCATTCTGAATGACATCCTTCTCTCAGAGACAGGAAGTGTGTGTGCCACCTCACAGGTCCTCCACTGCAAATTGACTTACAAACTATTTTTAAATTGAATTAATCAATTAAATACCACACGGAATTCATCTCACAAACTAAATCTACATATTTACAATATTAAAAGTCTGAACTGTAATATATGTGATTTATAAAAGTATGAAAATACAGACTTTGGTCAGAATGTTATCTCTAGTAATTAAATAAACTAGAACAGCCCCACATTAAATTTGCTGTAGTGTGATGTTAGCAGTTCTTGCTAACTTGCATCAGACTTAGCCAACAAAAGAATAAAGACTATGCCTTCCATCAAAAAAATGTTCAAAGCCCCTCTCTCCAAAGACGCACACCTGCACACTGCAATTGTACAGAACGATGAGAAAGCAGCAGTGCATCGCCTCCATAGGTAAGAAAAAGTAACATGCGGTATTTTTACAACATTGCAGGACATTGTGTAATACATATAATAAGCAGCCGTGAGTTTATTACAGAAGAAACTCAATTGTCATCCTAATCTTTACTCTTTCAGAGAAAATAATTTGTGGTTAGGCCAAAATTAGCAGTGTAGTTGTGTGGATGTGTTATATTACAGAGCCACCAGATGGCAGTAGCAAAATAGGATCAGATCAGTTTTGTTCATCTGTTGTTGTTGTTGTTTTTTTGACAAAACTGAAAATAACTGATATTTTCATAAAACCTTTTCACAGCTACTTTTAACTATTCAACATTTAAAATATTTGTGATTGAAAATTTGTTCCAGTTCATTCATTTTTATTCATCAGCAGAGTGAAACCAGAGAGCAGCTGCTCCAGGAAACAAAGCAAATAGCAGAGAGGAGGCTGAAGAGCAGCGAGAAAACAAAAGTGCTCGAACAGAACTGAGGCAGCAGGCAATGATAAGAGACGAAAGAGGGAGACGAGGGAGGAGAGAGAGAGAGAGAGTAGAACAAGTGCGAGCAGCTCAAAGCCTGAGGAGGCGTCTTTTGCATAATGACATGTTGCTCATCGTTCGGTGCTTCGCTGGCCGGGACTCAAAAAAGGCTCCATCTGTTTACAAGCATGCTGAGTGCCCATCTACTCCGTATTGATGAGAGATCTTTTAAGGGTTCCCAGCTGGAAAACCATGAGGGACATGTGAAAACCTCCACAACAACATCTTTGCATACACATACAGTATTATTCACATGAGCTATTCAATGTGGATTGAGAGAAGCGAACAGCAGCTTGACAGAAATAAATCTCTTTTTTAGACACGCATCAGATTAGGGGTTTGGTTTTGTTGCTTCAGTGGTTCTGGATGATCAGTATCAGCTTGTCACATGAATGTTGGATTTTCTCTGCTCGTTTTGTGTGTGACAGACGAGCAGGTTTTTCTTTGATAGCACTCAGTAATAATGAGGAAGAAGTGCATTAGCAGGCGAACTCTTAAAATTCTCTCTATAAACCTTCCAGTGTGTGTGTGTGTGTGTTCTCTGCTCGACTGTATAAGTATTTATAAGTGTTCATAGATGCATGGAAGTTTCTTAAATACATTTATTCTCTGTCAGCATGCTATTATTTCTGTTAAGTTCATCATTATTATTCAGGTTTTATTAGGCAATGATGTAATCTTAAAAAGAATCATAAGAGGACAGAAGACCTGCTAACATGCTAATCAGCGCTGACACGTTTACTTGCGTGGACAGGTAAGAAAACAACACTGATCTTGCAGAAGTCGGACTACATCATATAACCCTCTGATTATGCTGCTAGGTGCATTTCCTTTAAACTATGAGTTAAATCCTGTGTTAAATGACATGTAAAATCCCACCATAATAAGCTTTTTTACAAAATAAATGACCTGAAGTTTTATCTATAGATGATGCTGACTTTAATGGAATTGAGAATGGCTCTAAAAATAGTTTCATTAAATAGCCTAAAGCTAAATTTCGCAATGGGAAGGATTTTATCGGTAAAATAAACCACCTGATGGCAGTCAAGCACAATGTTCAAGAATGAAAGGTAGCTGGCACAAAATGGGCTCCATTCGTCATGTGGAGTGACAAGCGCAGGGGAGAAGAGCTTTCCACTGAATCCATAATGTATGTGATTGCTAATGCCATTACAATGCATTCCTGTGAGATTACATTGCCGGTGTACGGCCGACCACAAGCTACGGCATTAACGCAATTCATCACACCAAACGACAGGAAACAATCAAGCCACAGCCAACGAGATGCTAAAGAACTAATGTGGGTTTCAGGCTAATGCGAATTTCATCTAATGGCTCATCAGCTAATAGAGTGACTAAGAGGTTATAGACTATATTGCATAATGTTTAAATATTCTTCATATGATTTCTATATTTTACATGCATGATTTTTTTGATGGGTTTTTTCACATTCTCTCTGATAATGAAATTGTATCTTGCAAAGATGTCAAAAACACTAGCTTTTCATAAATTCTTGAGAAAAGACCAGTAAAACATGGCTTGAAGTTTAGCACATTTTCCTCTCTTCTCTGTCAGAGCTGATTTCTGCCTCTCGATCCTTTTCTATTCTGTGCTGTCTTTAATTTTTACTGTGAGAAACATGTGAAGGTCTTAGGCTGTATTCCTTCATCAGCCCTCTCGGTTCAATCCTTTAATCTGCATTAAAATTAATGAAACTGAGTCTTACTAATGCTCGGAGAATGAACACAGTGATATAAGAAGCCATAGAAACAACAGAACAGCATTCAAGAAAAAGCATAGAACCAGTGAGAACTTTACAATGAAATAATTTCCTCCACATACAAAGGACTGTATGATTTCTGTCACCAAACGGGCTCATCACATTTCTCAGTTCCAGATCCCACTCTCTCTGCCCAAGGAACTGACATCATGTAAAAAAGACCCTTGAGTCAGAACCCTCACCTCCTCATTAACTTGTGCAGCAGGAAAAGTTGACTGGAACTAAAGCAATAATACCCCCTTCCCTAACTGAACCAGAGGCTCTGGCTTTAATCCCCCCAGAAGTTGCTTTAATTTGCTTCAGTCATGGAAAGATCAACCTGCATGGCCTGGGATAAACGACAGAAGATGAAGAAACAGGAGGAACGAAACAATGCTTAAGGTTTCATAAGATTCTACTCTTGTATTTGTCTTCTTTTCCTGCTGACTGTCTCTGCTGGGACACACACACAACGAAACAATGACCCTCAAAACTGAGATAATTCACAGGTAAAATAATCTAAGACTAGGGAAAATGTATATAAATATGAGTAAGGATTACTTCTCGTATCCTTTAAAATTTATCCCACAAGTAAGCATTGTTTCCTGATTTACTCAAAGTGAGTGCTTTGATCTGAATAACTATCCACACTTTATCATATCAAAGTCTGCATCACACAGATGTGTGAACATGTGCTTAAAGGTTAACATGTGTAAGGTTAACTGTTTCAGACTGGTTAGGTTCTAGAGACTGACTCCGGAGACACAAATAGTTTACATGCTTACATAAGGAATGATTATTAAAAATGGTTGTGTGTTTCCTTACATTTTCCTTCTCCTCCAAAGTAAACAGCCTAAAAAAAAATCAAGAAATAATATAGCGAGTTTGTTTCAAAATCTAATGATATTATAATATAACAAAGAAAAAATTAAGAAAATATATCTGAAATATGCAAAGTCTTAATGTAATATTTTAGTTCAGCAAATATTTTTCTGCAACTTGTCACTTGGTCACATCCACACACTGCAATACTTCCAGTCACCACCAGAGGTCCCTCAAACCTGAATACTTAACTGCTGTTTCTCTTACTCAAGGCCTATATGAACTCTACAGTATCACTGAATGTTGTAAATGCTTGCCTGTTATCTTTGTGAGTAGAAGACTGTCAGTATCTCAATCTTTGTCTAAGATGCTTAGTGTTGGGAACCTGGACTGGTGCCAACTCCGCCACTTGATCACACTTTCTGCCTGCCCTGTAACTGTTACTGAAAATTGGAACGTTTGATTCTGCTTCTTGGATCATAGAATAGAATAGAAGAATAGAATAGACTCCTTTATTGTCACATATACAAGTACAGTACAGTGAAATTGAGTCTTCGCATATCCCAGCATGTTGGTAAGCTGGGGTCAGAGCGCAGG
>JAOUQW010000001.1:17502995-17516060 GCA_028565825.1 Olivaichthys viedmensis
ATATTGTGATATCAATGCAGTGTATTGTGTTATTACTGTATTGCGTTATTAATGCATTGCATTGTGATATTAATGCAGTGTATTGTGTTATTACTGTATTGTGTTGTTAATGCAGTGTATTGTGTTATTACTGAATTGTGTTATTAATGCAGTGTATTGTGTTATTACAGTATTGTGTTATTAATGCAGTATATTGTGATATTAATGCAGTGTATTGTGTTATTAATGCAGTGTATTGTGTTATTACTGTATTGTGTTATTAATGCAGTATATTGTGATATCAATGCAGTGTATTGTGTTATTACTGTATTGCGTTATTAATGCATTGTATTGTGTTATTACTGTATTGTGTTGTTAATGCAGTGTATTGTGTTATTACTGTATTGTGTTATTAATGCAGTGTATTGTGATATTAATGCAGTGTATTGTGATATTAATGTGGTATATTGTATTGTGTTATTAATGCAGTGTAAATATTTGATAATGGAGCTCATGAATAATTCTGAAACAATTTTGCCTGTTTTTCTCTCTCTCTCTCGAATGAGTCATGTGCCAATCTCTTTCTCTTTCCCTCTCTCTCTTTCTCTCTTTCACTCTTTCTCTTTCTCTCTTTCACTCTTTCTCTTTCTCTCTTTCACTCTCTATCTCTTTCTGCCCACTGGAGCGTTAAACAGCTCGACTCTTGTGTGTTTGTCTGAACTGGAGGAAGAAGGTGGAAGGAGCAGCGAGATGAAGAGGCTGAAGTCACCGATTACAGATTTCCAAAGATAATCAATCAAGTTCATTTTGAAAAAAAACGACTCATTCTCTCTGTATGACTCTCGTAATCACACAGATGAGAGAGAGATAGGGACGGATAAAGAGATAGAGACACAAAAAGCCCGTCATTAGATAAATTAGCACCAGCGGCATCAAAGGAAAAGCGTGAGATATATTTATCCTCTCAGTTAGAACTTTTATAATTTTTTTAATAAATATAATTGACTTAATCATTATCTGTTTGTGCACTCGGCCTACAGACAACCACATGGGGGCAAAATAATATATATTTATGGCAATTTCTTTTTACATTTATGGCATTATAAATATGAATGTTTGTCTGTAGCACAAAATCTTCTACAAATGAATACTTATATGTAATATCGATATAATAATTACAATAATGATTATATACATACTGTATATGCTACATAATACTTATTATATATGTATAAATCTCCGTTCTATTTCCTTGTTGTTTGGATTTCATGATAAGGTTATCTGTCAATCATCCTCTCTGGACGGGATCAGCTATTATCAGGTGTTCCCATGTGAATCAGGTGGTCCCTGCCCCGGGCCTAAGAACCCTCCTGCATAGGCCTGTTGTGCTGCAAAACGCGTAGTTTGATCATAAAATAGCATAGAATAAGTCTGTATTTAAAAAATGAAAGACAAACTGAAATCAAAACTGACCTGTTTTACATAGTTAGTTAAGATTCATCTTTAAGAGATAGAATTCTTGTTTTTCTGTAATCTGTCACCATGCACACGTGTGAGGTGAAAAAATATTAACCAACGTCAGCGATCACCTCGCAAAAATGCTGAACCTGTTTCATTCAGAAACAAATCACAGAATAAAAATGTGTTAAAATGTTCAAAGTTTTAACACACTGTCTTTAAATATAGAAATCAAATGTGAACTTTATCATCATCCAAATAATTTCTAATGTACAATTTCACCCTCAGACTTTAGGCCACGTGCAAGTGTAAAACTAAAGAAGCATGAAACATGTCTTGGTGTACTGACCACATTTGGGGTGAATTGTGGACATTATAATTTGGGGTGTACTGTTTCTTTAAGCAGGTATAACACTGCAGTAACGCCTGGTGTTTGTTTTGTCTTTGAGTAGCAGAGCTGTAAGAGGTCATGAGGAACTTAAGGTACAGTAATCCTCCCTTTCACGGGAAGAAAAGGAGAATCAAAGGGTACGCAGGTGTGTGTGTGTGTGTGTGTGTGTGTGAAGGCAGTATAGATCGGAAAAGGTGTGTGTGTGAATAAATAAATATGGAGTCCCTATTAGCAAGTTTATCCTATTTCTCCCCCACAATTCATCCATCTCCACCTGTTCCCTGTGACTCAGCACACACACACACATAAACACACACACACGCACGCGCACGCACACACACACTCCCCAGTCATTCGGTTTCCAAGACAACAGCGCTCTTAAGACGAGAACACGTTGTTGGAATTTCAATGGTCGGTAAAGGCAGGAGAAAGAATGAATGTGTGTGTGTGAGCGTGTGTGTGTGTGTGTGTGTGTGTGTGTGCGCGTGTGCGTGTGTGTGTGTTATTTTCAAGAGCCAGATTTGCCGCCGGCGAACAAGGAGCCAATTGAGGAGTTGCACAAAAACTTAACGAAGACATAACCTGCACCAAACACTCCTTACTCCAACACACACAAACACGCACAAACTCTTCAGACACCCACGTGTGTGTGTGTGTGTGTGTGTGTGTGTGTTGTTTGATGAATGAGTAAAAAGAAAGGTAAACAGAGGAAATTTAAGCGTCGGTTCTTTGAGCACAAAGGTCGATTTTAGAGTTAATCATTTACAAATGCTGGAATAAAAACAGCTGAAAGGGCAGCAATTAATGTTCCACGCCTTACACTGTAACACTGTGGAGTTCCACTCATTACACTGTATCACTGTGGAGTTCTAATCATTACACTGTAACACTGTGGAGTTCTAATCATTACACTGTAACACTGTGGAGTTCTAATCATTACACTGTAACAATGTGGAGTTCTAATCATTACACTGTAACACTGTGGAGTTCTAATCATTACACCCTATCACTGTGGAGTTCCAATCATTACACCCTATCACTGTGGAGTTATAAGCATTACACTGTAACACTGTGGAGTTATAATCATTACACTGTAACACTGTGGAGTTCCACTCATTACACTGTATCACTGTGGAGTTCTAATCATTACATTGTAACACTGGAGTTCTAATCATTACACTGTATCACTGTGGAGTTCTAATCATTACACTGTAACACTGTGGAGTTATAATCATTACACCCTATCACTGTGGAGTTCTAATCATTACACTGTATCACTGTGGAGTTCTAATCATTACACTGTAACACTGTGGAGTTCCAATCATTACACTGTAACACTGTGGAGTTATAATCATTACACTGTAACACTGTGGAGTTCCAGTCATTACACTGTAACACTGTGGAGTTCCACTCATTACACTGTATCACTGAGGAGTTCTAATCATTACACTGTAACACTGTGGAGTTCTAATCATTACACTGTAACACTGTGGAGTTCCAGTCATTACACTGTAACACTGGAGTTCTAATCATTACACTGTAACACTGTGGAGTTCTAATCATTACACCCTATCACTGTGGAGTTCTAATCATTACACCCTATCACTGTGGAGTTCCAATCATTACACCCTATCACTGTGGAGTTATAACTTATGTATCATTGTGCTACATAGTCTTCCTGTTTCTCAGCGTAGGGAGTAGGGAGCAACTCAGGACACAACCCTGGCTTATTCATTCCAAATTCATGAAGTAACTTTTACTGAACTCGTGTTAATGGATTAAAACATGTTTTTTTGTCAAACGTAATGTAGTCAATGAGATGATAAATAATAAATAATAAAGGAAGCGGAATACTGTACCTTGAGATTTAATTTCAGTCTCTGATTACAGTCAGATTCACAAATGCACAGCCAGATTAGAATTTGAACTCGTTTTTTATTGAAATAGAACTTGCTTTTTAATTATAGGAAAAAAATTATGTTCACAGAAACATACAGAATCATGAATAATTAATGAAATTATATTAAAATAAATCATATGATGACAAACAAAATATGGAACAGAAATAGAGATGTCTGCAGTTCAGCTCACACATGATTACATACAGGCTATTCGGCACACAGTGTGTGTGTGTGTGTACGTGGTGAATGAACCCTGCTCGCCCCTGTGGTGCATACTCAATTACCTTCATATTTTTCCCGCAGCCTCCCCGTGGTTTAATCTGACAGGAGATCATTATGCTCAGTACGGACACGCAGTCCTTACCTTAAACCTGTCACTTTTCATAGTTTGTCTTTTTGGTCTCTTTTCTTCGCACATATTCATGCAAACAAACACGTCTATTGTGCATTTAAGGTTTGACGGGTCATGCTGTGTGCTTTTTTTTTTTACCACAGGAAGCACAAAAAAACCACTGTCTGCTGTTGTAAAGCTAGCAATGGCTTAAAAATAGACTGAAAATGTGATAAACAAATAAACAACAACAGCTTGCTATTATGACATTATGTACAGCTCGCATATGATAAAAAAAAAAATAAAAAATAAAAAAAAAGACCTTCACTACAATCTCCAACAAAGATTTTTTTTTTGGTTTTGCTCTTTGAAAAAGTACAATACTGCACAAAAAATGTGGCACCGTGTCATTTTGTGTCCTTCTTTATCCAGATTGAACTAGGCGTGTGCCGATATATCATGATTTTACGATACATTGTATCGAATGCAGTGTTGAATATTTCAGTAACTTGTATAACTGACTATCACATGCCTACATTAGACTTGAGATTATTCACAGTTTATAGCTCAAACATGTGACACACACTGAGATCCTGATCTCTGATTATATAACCTCTCTTAAAATGACCTCACATATGTAGTTTTAATGAAGCCAGGTGGTTTCTGTATGTGTGTGTTGGGTTGTGTTACGAGCAGAAGGATGGCGAGGAGAGCAGCTGGAATTACCTGCCATTAATCTGTGCAAACAATTTACTCTGGCTCTGACAAAATGAAGACCAAGTAATTAAAGTCATTTTTCAAAGACAAAGACAGAGTATAAAGCAGCATGTGTATGTGTGTGTGTGTGTGTGTGTGTTGAGTGTGCTTTCTTAACCTTATTCACCCTAGTTCATGCCTTTGTACCCTCTTTTACAGTCCCTTGTTTGAGTAGTTTTAATCATTGGAGATGTAAAAGTAGTGAAAAAGCAATAAAACTCCCAAAGAAAATACCTCTTCAAACGAAACAAAAGGAAATAAAACAAAGCCAGTGTTGTATCCTTCATTTTAAGAAAAGAAAGAGATAAATTAAAAAAGGTATTCAAATATATAAAAAATGAAAGTGGCATTAAAATGAAACTAAAGTGACAATGGAGGTTTGGCATAAATGACATAAAACAGTCATGACAGAAGCATGTTATGATCATGCCGAATACCTTTTGTTTGAAGTTTTTCAGGATATCTTTGGTTTGTATTCCAGTCCGAGCCCCTAATACATTCCCTTAGTCCACGTAATATTGGTGTGATACCCTGCCATGCTTTGGAAATGGTCTCCTACCTGTTTGCCGCTGTATTTCTGTGGGTTGGTCTTGTAGCTGTAATCCGAATACTGGTCTGAACCGGTCGAGTTGCTGTCTCCGGTCCCTACGAAGGTGTTCGCGGCCGGAAGGTCCTGAACCGCCTGGTGCTTCTTAGAAGCAGATGGTGACTGCGGCTGCAGCTGAATGGAGGGCAAAGGGGAGTTTGAACGGTAGTGTCGGCCCAAATCGGGGCTTCCCGGAGGGTAATTGAGGGGCAGATGGATCCTGGGACTGTCATTGTCACTCATCAGGTTGAATTTCAAGCCTTTTTGGAGACTTGCCTCCTCGTCCTCCTCCAAGGACTTCACTGGTTTTGGAGATTTGCCCTTCTTACCCTTTTTGCCCTTTCCACTTTTTGTTCCTTGCTTGGGCGTGTAAAGATCTTTGGACTCCTTCTTTCCTGCTTGGTATCCACTTTTGGCCTCCTTCTGCAGACGGTGTCGGATAACGACGACCACCACAATGACCAGGATGACCCCAGCGACCCCTGCAAGGCTTCCGTACACAATGTTGCTCTGCTGGACACGGGCGTATTCCGGATCTCCGGCAATATCCGTTTCCAGAGGCGTGTAGAGGCTGTGGCCGACCAGCGACTCCACCAGCGTGACGTTTCCGATTGTCTCGTTTACAAAGATGTGGACCAACGCTGTTGTGTGCTTGGCAGGTTTCCCTTTGTCACTGACTTTAATGACCAGGCGGTGGAGGCCATTATGCTTCCGGTTGAATTCTTTGACAAGAGTGATCTCACCATCTGAGGAGGAAATGCGGAAAAGTCCATGAGGGTTTCCACCCATAATGTTAAAGTCTAACTCAGCATTCAATCCTGTGTCGATGTCCTCGGCTTCCACTTTTTCCACACGTGTATCTGGGCTTGTCAGCGGTGGAAGGAACTTGTATGAGGAATTGGAGGGTTTGGTGACATACGGTGCATTGTCATTTTCATCGAGGACGTTTATTGTAATTCCCACATAAGAGGAACGAGGAGGGTCGCCTCCATCGACAGCTTTCAGCCGGAATGTGTAGGTGCTTTCCTTCTCCCGATCGAAGGAAATTCTCGAGAGGATGGTCCATGTGCCGTTCTGAATCACAAACTTGCCATTGTCTGGTTCTACGGATAAGTGAACCTGAGCATTTTCACCTTTGTCAACATCCATGACCGTAACCATTCCAACTGGACTGAGAGCAGGCATGTTTTCCAGGACAGAGAAACGATAACCACTTAGCATGAACTTGGGATCATTGTCATTGCGGTCGAGCACATTAACCACAACCGTTGCGGTTCCCTTCATGCTGGGAAGGCCTTTATCGGTTGCCTCGACGTGAAACTCGTACCGTTCTCTGTGCTCGCGGTCTAGCTGATTCATCACTCTGACCTCTCCTGTGTTACGGTTGATCTCAAAAAGCCCCTTGATGGCTGAATCTAAGATAATATTGTACGTCAACTCGGTATTGGTGCCGCTGTCAGCATCGGTGGCCACTACGTCCAAAACTTTATCGCCTGGCTGGTTCTCCTCTGGAAAGTCCACCTCATACAAAGACGGGGAGAAAATCGGAGCGTTGTCATTAATATCTGTTACTTGGACCTTTAGTGAGTTGGTGCTGGAAAGAGCAGGGTTGCCAGAATCCACAGCTACAATCTCAATCCTGTATTCCTTGAGCCGCTCGTAATCCAGTGGTGTTGTGGTCTGGAGGAAATACTTCCTCTTACTTCCTGTGTCTGAGGCAGAGCGAAGCTGGAAAGGTACATCTCCTGCCACTACACAAGTCACCACCGCATTTTCGCCCTCATCTCGATCAGTCACTTCCACCAGAGCCACTGGAGTCCCAACAGGCATGTCCTCAGAAATGTTAGCAATCCCATCCTCGTGAGCCACCAGGGCAAAGCCACGGATCCTAATGGATGGTGCATTGTCATTCTTGTCCTTAACTGTGATGGTAACCAAGGCTTTGGAGGTCTTGGCTTGTGGACCATTATCTCTGGCCTGGACGTAGAATTTAAGCAGGTTCACTTCCTCACGGTCCACTGGACTTTTGACGTAGATGATGCCGGTGTTTCGGTCGATGCTGAGGAGACGTTGCACGATGGGCGGTGGCTGATGGATAGTGTATGTGACCTCACCATTTTCCCCCATGTCGGCATCATTGGCCTTCACCTAGTACAAAAGTACAAAAAAGCATGAAAAACAAGAACGTTCTGATACAAGTTAGCGTTCTTTCATAAAAGATATTTGATGAACACATGGGATAAAGGACGACAAAACATATATATATATATATATATATATATATATACTGTATGTCCTTGGGCATTGATTGCATATTTTAACACCTGGGCACCTGAGATAGATGTTTCTCTATATTTCCAAGTATCATAGTTGGAATCCATTTTAGGGGTCAGTGTGTGTTCACTAAAAGTTAACAAAGTTAAGGAATAATCATAGACTAAAAACACAAACTTCCAATGACCAGAACCAAGAAAAGAGGAAACATTACGACTGGGTAATGTGGTAAAAACATGCAAGACCTCACAGCCAGACAAGACGACATCATAAACTAGACACAGCTGAAACCAGTAATTGGGGGCAGAGCCAGAGCAGGTATATACATGCACTCCTGCTGCCCGATGTGATGCTGGTGCCAGATCCTGACACACTGCTCCTACTGTGGTTCCTCTCGCCCTCTGGACCTGCCTGATTGATCTTGATGTTCTACTCCTGCTCTGCTCCTCCTGCTTCTTCAGATTTCTGCACTAACTCACCTCCTGCTGCTGTGGATAATCTCACCTGGATACTGTAGAACTGCTTATGTAATCAGAAAGACTGTCTCATGCTCATCCCAGGACTTCTATTCACAATGGGAAGTGTGGAAAGATCTAAAAACATTACTGTAAATTTAAGCTGTTTAATTTGATCTATTATCATCCACAATTGTCTGGCCTTTTTTATTTGTCATTTTAATGTTTTATAAATGCTGGATATCTTTCACTGATTAACGCTGGTTATGATATAACTCCCGACATCTTGTGCAATATCACATAATAACAATAAACCAAAAGGAATGATTTTTGTCTCTTTTTTTTAACCGGATGTGATGGCATGTTGCTAAATCCCCCTTTCAGATGGATCCTTGTGCGTATATAAATAAAGCATCATAGTCATGGCTTCCCTTTTCCACCTAAATGCAAAAAAATTACGTGGTGTCACTCACATCACTGACATACACCTGTACAAGAGGAATAACACTCACATAATTAAAATAACATTCACTCAGTGGAGGCCATCACTGCACTATGGTGTAATCGGTGCCAAAAATTACACTGCATACACCCAGTAAAGGAAGTGGCAGCTCATCCTAAAAGCGCATTACGCAAATTAATAAAGCTGCAAAGCTTTCCGCAAGAACCTTTTAGCCTCCTTAAAGAAATTGTGTTTGCGCCAATAAACGAGGATAAAACATACCAGAGGAAAAGAGATCAGTTTTTCCAATAGGGAACGGAGAGAACGGTGCTCCTGAGCAAACCCATTTAATTTTTAGAAAGCAGTCATTCACAAAAGAGCATCAATTGCTTATGAATTGCTATAAAGCCACGACAGTTAGAACCGCTGGCAAATATAACGGCTCAATCGGTTACGCAGTCAAATGTGGTTTGTTTAATTTCATCTGAAGGTCATCTGTGGATTTTCGTTCTCCATTACAATCTTTTCAAATAGAGTTTGCAGTTAAATGAGAAAATGATCCATTTGAAATGGAGCAGTCGGTATCACATCTTCACTGGCCACTGTTACGGTTCCCACCTCCTGCATGGCTCTCCCTCGTTCTAGCTGTGGATGAAACACCATCATGGCTTCAGTCCATGCATTATAGAGCGCAGCCCTAATCTGGGACAGTCATAAGATTATTCATGAGGCTTAAGTTATTATTGCTCTTCATGAGTCACTCTGTTTCATCCGCCAAACAAGCTGGGAATTCGTTTCGTCTCATGTGTGTTCGAAGAGTGCGTCTCTCTACAAACTCAGTCAACACGTCTTGTCCAATGAAATCATAAAATTAAGCCTTTTTAATGCTGCCACAGCTCTGAAGAATGATTATAATGCCTGAAGGGGGAGAAGGGGGAGAAGTGGGAGGGTGGTATTTTTTTTCGCATGCTGTTTGAAAATAACTTGGTTTCATGGATTAATTGTTGACTGAGCGATTAACAGGCTTTAAAACAATTTTCTGCGCAAGCACTTGCCCCAGCTCAGCTCCCTGATCAGACACTGAGGTTCGCACCGGCGTGTTTGCAGCCGAACTAATTTTAGCAGTGGCCGCATTTTCCGACTGAGGCAATAATACACCTCGCTTGCATTTTTAAAGGCAAGTGTTTTTAAATGAAGGGATCGATGGCTTGGATAAATATGATTGGCCTTGTCTGTATTTGTTTTAAAGGTTAGATCTGTGTGGAAGCAACGCCTTGAGATTTCACGAGAATAATGGAGAATATGATATGAGCTGTAGCTCCTGTCAATCACTCCTAACACTACACACACCTGCTGACAGGTTTAACACACACTCGCTGACATACCTGTGACGTTACCTTACAAACATAGAAGTGTGTGGGTCGTGTCTTCACATACTATATTCCACACTTATACAGACAGAATAATGATCGGAAAAGAAGGATGTTCTTGCCTTCTCCATTTCCTCTTCCAATCTGCCTTCCTACATCAGTGTAGGTCCCTTAATTTATCAGCTCAGTTGAAGTTTGAGAGGATTCGAGTCAACATCACTGTAGATGTGCAGTTTGTCCAAAATAAGCCTGTTAGAAGAACACTCTTTATGCTGCCTACATAGGCAGCCTCCTCTCAAACGAAATGCAGTGGTAGTGACGGTGTCAATGATACGAATATTGTGCGTGCCAAATATCACAATACATCACATAACTTATCATTGGAGCAGCACTCATTATGAGTTATGCTGCTCAGAAAAACACCTCTTGCTATTTATGGGATATTATATATGTTAGAGAAATTGATCAACATTGCTTCAGACTCTAAGTTCTTTGTGATATGTTTTTAACTACAAAAACGAGCATTCACTTGTTTTCAAATTGAATGTTTTATTTCTGAACATCGCACCAATTTAAGACCAAACCAGCATTTTTATTTCTGGATATTTCTGTTCATGTTTTAGCAACTTGAGGTTCTATTTTCAATTCTTGTATTGAGTAAACGGGGGGAACGTCGAAGAAAAAGAACTGCAAAAAACAGTTTTCACATATGAGCTTATGAGCATGCTTATGATTGAATGTTTCCTGGTCATGTGGGGAAAAAAACACTGATCCCTGCCCACAAATACGCCTCCAACAAACCAGCAAGGCATTAATGCATGTCTTTTCTGAAAGATGCCAAACGTGTCCTTGGCAGTGAAGCCTAGGGAAGTATGATGGAGCTGATACACACTTCTGAGTCATTAGGGGAAGTCGACGAGTGTGCTTTTAAAACACTAACCAAACACAGAAAATTTCCCTTTGTATTATTAATGTTGTTATTTTGTGTTGTTTTAGGCGCGTAAATCGTTTATTAGGGCAAGTCAACAAGGAAAATCACATAAAGAAATTAAGTAACACTTGAAAAAGTGAACGTACCTGCAGGACTGAGTGACCCACGGGGCTGTTTTCGGCGAGTTCCCCTTCGTAGTGCGAGCGCTCGAATTTGGGTACGTTATCGTTGGTGTCAGTGATGGTGATCCTCAGGAGGGCGCTGCTGTACCGCGAGGGACTCCCACCGTCCACTACTTTAATGTTGAGGTCGTACGAGTCACGCTGCTCGCGGTCCAGACTTCCCATCACGATCAGTTGAGGCACTTTCTCATCCGCGTTTTCCGCCACCTGAAGGCTGAACAGTGACGCGGCGTCAGAGCCCGTCGTTAGCGAGTAATCCGCAATACCATTACTCCCCGCATCCTTATCTGTGCCTACAGGGATGGCGAACAGCGCCCCCACGTGGGTGTTTTCAGGAATGGATAGGGACAAGATGGGCGAGGAGAACTGTGGTGTGTTGTCATTCTCGTCCTGGATCTCAATTCGGCCTTCGATCAGCCGCGGGCCAGAACCTTTCATCAGATCCGTGATGGAGACCTCGAACTCCAGGAAGCACGGGTCGCTTTCAAACAGGTTCCGACAGTCCTTTAGGGTCTCGCGGTCGATAGGAACCTCTGTGGTAAAAATATCGCCTGTCTTCCCCTCCACCCGCAGGAAGGGGGAGCCCACCTCCAGTTTGTATAGGTGACCCGAATCAGGAAGTCCCTGATCGGATGCTAAACTGCCGACTAGCGTGTTGGGTGGCTGCTCCTCGCGCAACTGATACGTGATGGAGCCCAAGCAGGAAGTAAAGAAGAAGAAAAAGAGGAAGAGTAGGAGCGACGTCCAACCCGACATTAATGACTCCATCACACCACGGAACATCGTCAATCAAATCCTGTAACACACACACACACACATGGTTAGAGAAGCTCTCTTTAAAGGTAATGAAAGACAGAATTATATAGAAAGGTAAAAAAGTGAGAAGCGATTGCATCACGAGAAAAAGAAAGAAAGAGAAAGAAGAAGAGACAGACCAAGAGAGTAAAAGAGACAAATAAAGAAAGATACAGAGAGGAAGACAGAAAAAGAAACAGAGAGACGGATATGTATTGAGAGTGAGAGAGAGTGAGAGAGAGAGAGACATACAGACACAAGACAGAGAGAAGAAAGAACAAGATAAAGGGAGAGAAAGATGGGTAGAAAGAATAGGAAAGTTGAGAGAAAGGATCGAGAGAGACAGACAGACAGAGAGAGAGAGAGAAAGAGAAACAGACAAAGAGACAGACAGGTATATATAAATGGAATAAGCAGTGAATTTCAAGTCTGAAGCTCGAGTGTATTGTTATTTAGATTTATTAATTTTTCTTTATTGATCCCCTTGTCACCCAGCTTCATTTACACTGTCAATACACACACACACACACACACACACACCACATTCTTTGAATTACCTACTCATCCTGAACACTCACTAATGAGTGTGCACTACTCTCACTCGGCTTTGATCCCTCTCCAGAATCTGCACTCTGTCTCCCGTCTTCATGCCCCCACTGAATTTCATTTACTTACAACTTTTCCCAGAGACTCAAACCAGAAAGGTCACTGAGGCCAAACTGACACAGTCATCTGACTTTTCTGTTGTATCTATCGTTCACCAAACAGTTTTGCAAAAGAAAATAAAGCAAGGAAACAAAAACAAAAAGAAAAAGGTTTCTTTACACACAGCCTGGCCATAGAGTACACAAAAGTTTATTTATTTTTTAAATGTTCAACGTCATCACAACCACTTTTAGAATGAATAAGAGAGAGAGAGAGAGAGAGAGAGACGGAGAGAGAGAGAGAGATGGAGAAAGGGAGAAAAAGAGAGATATAAAAGTACAGATATACAGTCAGTGTGAGAGCGAGACAGTAAAATACAGTTCTATCTGTCCCTAAAGCGTCAGTACACTGTAGCAGATTACTGAGAACAGTGACTGACCACAAACACAGGAGCACACTGACTCAGTACAGACTCAGTACAGACAGCCTGGTTATAGAGACACACTGACGAGGTACAGACTCAGTACACACAGCCTGGCTATAGAGACACACTGACGAGGTACAGACTC
>JAOUQW010000001.1:17537848-17551232 GCA_028565825.1 Olivaichthys viedmensis
ACGACAGTGTGTCTAAGAGAATTGATGCAGGTTTAAAGCCAAAGGCTGAAACACCAACACACTGATTTTAGTTTTTTACTGTTTACTGCTTTTATAGTGTTTTATTATATTCAGAAACTTTTCATTTCATTATTTATTAAAGCATTTTCGCTTTACAGAATTTCTTTACACGTGCCTCAGACTTTTGCGCAGTAACTGTTTATCAGGTATAAGTTTTATTATTATTATTATTGTTATTATTATTATTGTATTGCAAGCTACCCAAGTTTATGTTAGCCTACACTCTTAGAAAATAAGGTTAAATCTAGCTCCCGACAGGGTTCTCTGGTTTGTTACTCTGGGGGAACCTTTATAGGTTATATGCCAAATCCTACAACAGAGGGTTTCCCTTTCAGAAAATGTTCCAAGTAGAACTCCTTTAGGAAGCTAGAACGACTAATTATAGTTTTATATATACTAAACCTGTAGATATACTCATAGAAAAAAGGGTTCTTTGGATGGTTAACTGTTCTAACTTTCTTAACAGGCTCTACCTTTTCTGAAAAGTAAATACTCTATTGTAGTGCCCTACATAGAACCTTTTAGGGTTCCTCCAGAGGGACAAACTGAAGAACCCTTTAGGGTTCTAGATTTAACCTTTTCATCTATGAGTGTACCCTCTTTAAAAATGGGCTCCTCCAGGGTTCTTTGGATAGCTAAGAGTTCTAGCTTCCTGAAGAGGTTGTACCTGGAACCATTTCTAAAAGGAGAACACTCTGTTGTAAAGTTCTACATAGAACCTTTAAGGTTTATCTCAAAGAGACAAACTGAAGAACCATTTAGAGTTCTAGATTTAACCTTTTTGTACACTCTTAAAAAAGGGTTCCTCAAGGGTTCTTTGCATAGTTGAGGGTTCTAGCTTCCTAAATTGGTTCTACCTGGAACTGTTTCTGAAAGGAAAACACTCTGTTGTAGTAGTCTACATAGATCCTTTAAGGGTTGCCCTAGAGGGACAAACCGAAGAAACCTTTAGGGTTCTAGATTTAACCTTTTCTTCTAAGAGTGCAACCTCTTTAGAAAAGGGCTCCTCAAGGGTTCTTCAGATAGCTAAGGGTTCCAGCTTCCTAAAGAGGTTCTACCTTGAACCATTTCTAAAATGATAACACTCTGTTGAATGGATAACACTCTGTTGTAAGGTTCTATATAGAACCTTTAGGGGTTCCCTCAGAGGGACAAACTAAAGAAGCCTTTAAGTTTCTAGATTCAAATTTTTTATTTTTTCTAAAAGTGTCGAATCTAAGAAAAAGGTTTCCTCAAGGATTCTATGTATGGTCAAGGGGTCTAACTTCCTAAAGCAGTTCTACCTTGAACCGTTTCTGAAAGGGAAACACAATGTTGTAGGGTTCTACATAGACCATGTTAAGAAAAGTATTTATCCTGTTAAATTAAGCTACAGTGTTATAATTGCAGTATCAGCTTTCAGTATTTTGACCAATAACAGATTAAACAATCTATCGACCAAAATTCAGTTGAAGAATTTAAAACAAGACAAAGAAGAGATACGGAGACAGCAATAACACACACACACACACACACACACACACACTGAGACATTCAGGGTTGAGGAAGGGAGCAGTAATAGGATTTGCTCAGGTGGGCTGTGGAGGAAGAATGAAGGAGCTGGTAAATATCCATATCCATTACTCTTTGCTTTTGGCACCGTTCCTGTCCTGTGCGCTCCACCTGTGATACCCAACACTGTTCCACCGGTCCAGAGAGAGCAGGAGGGGGAGGGGGATGGGGAAGGAGTGACTCCTCACCTCTCTCAGACGGAGGTGACAGAAGCAGACAGGTCGGCCACCCGCTGCGGCCCACCGGCCCCGCGTCAAACGTCACTGATGAGGCTTATCGGCCTGCCCCGCCCCATTCTCCCCTTCCTTCACTCCATCCCTCCCTCTCTCTCTCCCCCATCCCTCCCTCTCTCCCCCCATCACTCCCTCCCTCCCTCCTGTGTGCTGATGGTAATAAATGCCACCACATTAGGAAAAGTCACATTCACACTCAGTGGAACGTCACGCCTGGACGGTGGACAAAAGCATCTTATGCTGCCTCTTATGATGGTTTACAATCCAGTGTAGTTTGCATACTGAGGTCATGAGGTTTATCCTTATGCAGCTCCAGTTTCCTGTGTGTTTACTGTATATTATGCTGCACCTTTTAACACTTGTCGTAAAATTTGCTCTTTTCTAATGGCACACTAATGCCGAAGACATAAAATAAACATCTAAGATAAAATGTATATGAAAAATGTAGGGTGGCTAAGACTGTTGCGCAGTACTGTATATTTGACAAGTAAATATGACATTTACGACTTTACCACACAGCCGATATCAGCCAATCACGGTTAAGATTCATTCATTAACCATGCCGTCATCTGCAAGGGCTCGACCCCGCCCTTACTTTTAGCTTATGAATTATTTGAATTCCTTAGTAAAAGTTCCCCTCAGCAGTTTCATGAATAGGTTTTAAGAAAACTCTCTGAGCTATGAACTTTTAGTTGCACTTGTTAATGACAATTTATTTTGTGAATACACTCCTGAAGGTTTGATGAACTGATTCAGGTGTTAAATTAGGAGTCTTTAAATAATTAAAAAGTGGTCAATGCATGGGACTGTTATCAAGAAAGACCATGAAAGCGTTTCCCATATAATACTTCAAAATGAAAGTACATCACTACACACTAAATATATCAAGATACCACTCGATATCAATAATCCAGTTATGTTGAATTAATTGTTGACATATTCACTTAATTGTAAAATATTTTTACAACTTACAAAAAAGCATTGCTTTCTTCCATACTTTTAGCCTGTAGTTTACGTACAAGTTAATAATCTCTGCAGTCCGTGAGAAATAAATGACCTTTGTGGAGAATAAAAATAAAAAAACCTCTAGCATGCTGAATGATTTTAGTCTCCATTGCATCAGGCAGTCACAAGAGAGGAGTTTAGATCTGGCTGATATAGGATCAGATGTGAAAGCTGCATTGATTTTTTTTTTTTCCTCAATTGTATTTGCTCTGTTCTCCCCATTAGATATGGATCCTGTGCTTTGGCCAACGTGACAGTCTCGTCAAATTGACACTCTCTCAATAAAGCTGTCAGAGTGCTTTCAGTAGTAAAATGGATCAAAAGAAAAGACGTGGGACGGCTCAATGAAGCCACAGGGGGAATTGATTGACAGAAAAGGCGGCCTTGGTGTTACGGCACTTGGGTTAAAATGATGATCGGACAAATGGTGTTGACCCCTACAGCAGATCTGGACTGTTTTTCTGTAAAATAACAACTTTAATTATAAACCTGTAAATCCCTCTCCAGACAAACCATTAAAAATTCTGTTCATATCCCACACTTAGTATATAAAGTGAAGAGCTATAAAATCTTCAGATATCCCAGTGCAAGCTGCTAGAACACATTTAAAATTTAAAGCCTTGCAAAAAGTACAACACCCCTTAAACACTTTATTTCCAAGACAAACTTGGAAGCAGAAATTGAAATTCATCAAGCAATGCATTTTTTTTTTTTTTTAATCCATCACCGTGAGGCTGATTACAAATAAGGCTTTGCAACCATTGTGTTCTCTAAGCCAGCAAATGTCACTGAGACGCTCGTTCTCCATTCACTGGCATGTTCTTTTAAGGTCAAAGCTTCTAAACTGGATTCATGGACACCAGCCTCAGCGCTAAATGTGACTAAAAAGAAAATTTAAGCCAGACACGGCGGATCGTGCGGCCATCTTAATAATCGGATTCAGAGTTTAAGGCCTTGCTGCTGTCACCATGACAATAAACTGGTCTGGAGTGTGTGTGCTATTTTGAGCCTGTGAGATATAAGAATCAGAAAAGTTTTTTTTTTAAATAGAGCTAAATAGAAATGCAGCTATGTATGGATATGAAGTGCAACATGATTTCACACTTACGATAACAACATCCAGGCTAGTGCGATATGGCCACACAAACAACATACCTAGCTACAGAACGTATGCAAAACCACCCATTTCACCACAAATCAGACGACTACCTGCAGAAAATGTGATGTTTTGTTAATTTTGTCCACAAATCAAATGTATAAATGTAACGTCCAGTAGGTTTCAGGTTCTAAACTCATTATGCCTTCTGTTTTAGTTGAAAGACTTTGGAAAAGTTTTTAAATCTGTTTTTTATACAAAACAATTCAAGCATAATCACATTATGTCGCTCTGAAGAAGATGCTCGGGCACGCGATTAGGGTTGCAGTGGCAATACTATCTTGTCAAGCATATGGCCATGTCATTCAGCTACTCTAGGGTAGGATGAATGCCAGGAAGTGTCCTCACAGACTGGCTCTAGCATGAACTAATAGCCTTACAGGGACGGGGCTGTATTTATCTAAGGATCTAAGTTGTCATTGGCTGGGACAACTGGATGAACGTTTACACCAAACTCCGAAATCCCAAAGTAGTCCTGCGACTGAACAAATTATCACTGAACCAGTATCTAAGGACTCAAAAGACTTACTCATCCAGGACACATTAGGCTAGGCTACGCATTTCCATAATGTTCTTCTAAAAAGCATTAAAAAAAAAACATTTCCAACACAGAACCGACTTTAGATTTATTAAAATCAATTCAATTTAATTCAATTCTTTGTCACAAAGCAGCTTTACAGAAATCCGGATGTAGATCTAGATCTCTAATGAGCAAGCCAGAGGCGACAGTGGTGAGGAAAAACTCCCTGAGATGACATGAGGAAGTAAGCCTGAGAGGAACCGGACTAAAAAGGGAACCCGTCCTCTTCTGGGTGACACCCGATAGTGAGATTATAAATCACTACAGTACACAGTCATACAGAGAACAGACAACAGCACTAAATGTGTTGAAAGGATACAGAATGTTCGGTAAGATCACATTGTGAATAGAAGTCCTGGGATGAGCATAAGACAATATTTCTGATTACAGCAGCAGTCCTACAGTATCCAGGTGAGATTATCCACTGGAGCAGGGAGGTACACAAGTCTTAGACATCAACATAGATTTGTTTACGTTAAATGTTTATCTGTCTGAGTTTTTTAACATCTGTGAATTTTGTAGGTTGTATTAGCAATTGCATAGCAGGACACACACTGGTTTGCAATTAGCCTCTAGCTGCTTTGGATTATTTATTTGTCACAAGCAATTCAGTCTTTTTGAACGAGTCACTAAGTTGAACAAGATGATAACGAGTTGTTCCTATTGTTCAATTGCTGCCGACAGCCTTCTTCTTTCCAGACTTGGAGGACCCACGACTGACTGGCATAACTGACTTTGGATTTATTAGGTTTGTTAACGTTAAATGTTTATCTGTCTCTGTTTTTTAAATATCGTTGAATTTGTGTAAGTCGTATGTTTACAATTGCATGTACACCTAACCTACGTTCGACCCCTTAAGTCAGTAAGTGTTTAAGGCCTTGTCCACACTAACACAGGTAAATTTGAAAACCAATCTTTTCTTGTCCGTGTTGCTTTTCCAACCGAAAACCGACCACCGAAAACGCATCTTTTCGAATACGCTCTCCTAAGTGGAAAAATGCGAAAAAACAGCATTTTGGTGTTGTAGTGTGGATAAGGGGGAAATACGTAGCCTTTTGAAAACGCTGATGTATGATTGTCACGTGAGCTCCACAATTCCAAGATAGCGGACCCTCATTGCGATGCAGTTTTCTGTATGAGGAATTTTAATTTCATGTTTGATGCTTTGTATAGTGTACAAGCGACGCTGTGGCCTGCAGGAAAGCCTGTTTTACGTTTATTGTCGCAGTCTAGTGGATGTCGGAGGTTGACAGCGTTCTCAGCCGTACAACAAACCCAAATGGCGTAAATGACGTAAACGTCATGGGTCAGACACCCAGTGCACATACCCAGCATGCAGTTTTCTATCGTTTTCTCATTTCATTGTGGACAGGAAACTTTCGGAAAACGTGAGTGTGGCCAAATTTGTGGTTTTCAAATGTATCCGTGCTTATTTGGATTACTTAGTCCTTGAAACTTTTGTTTATGATTGCGTCCAGGTTCTCTTGCACCATCTGCTGGAGTAAATTGTAAAGTAACATTGTGGACAGCAATACATTTTTTGCTAGATTGCAGAAAATTGTAGCGTAATATAGCTTAAAAATATGAGAGAATATCAGTGCAACATATAAATATGACAATAATTGTAAAATCTTTATATAAAATAAAAGCTTTTATGCTCTTGAACAGTGCTGGTCTTGTCTGTGTTGTTCTGGGTGTGGAAAAATAAGTCAAATAACACAAATGCAGCGACAATTATTAGCTGTTTTTGCATCGATCCAGCAGTTTGAGTCTGCACATCATTTTGAGCGAACCAGAAGTGCAATTGAACAAATCAGTTAATGAATCTCAATAAATGTTTTTAGCTGAATGGACTGAAATGACTCAATAATTTCAACTCTACTTTGAATAGATACCATGCAGAAAAACAATATATAAGGTTTTGTATTCATTTTCATTAAATCAGTATGTTGTAACCATCAGGATGCTTAAAAATACCCACAAACCACATAAAAAGTAAACAAAACAAGTTCCTGCTTTCTCATAAGAGCAGATTGGGACGTAGCCCTTATTAGATCTCTTTAAACACTTAATCTACACTATGTGACCATGAGCTTATGCTGATGGTCTGCACAGGGACCTGCTCAGACACAAACACTGTGGTGGTCCTGTGGGAAGCCATGCATGGACAAACTGGGACATTATCCGTGGCAAAGCTGAACTCATTAAATCCGGTTCCATGACATTTCGACACCCAGGAGGGCATCAGAGAATTAATCTTCACACTCGTGCATTCGTCACTCCTGCTTCCGCGAAGAACTAATGACAGTTTTATCATAACTCTTTATTACCGCTCCCAGCCCCTAACTTGAAATTATGTAAATGCACCAGCGTTTCACACTCTGAAGCCACATTATGTTTTTATTTTTGCGTGCTGCGAGCTCAAGCGTGAATCCAATTCCTCTCCACCTGCTCATTAATGAATTGCTTGGTTATGGGTTAAGTAACGGTCCAGATGCGGTCCATTTTTTTATTTTACCTTTACCTTTAGAAATACCTCTCACCTTCTCATAAAGGCCATAATGGAGTCACAGGCGCACACAGTTGACCAACGCAGTCACGAGGTTAAGAAGTGTATGGTGGTGTCTCGTATTATATTTTATCTCCGTTTGCTGAATGCATTTTTGAAACGGAATGGAATATAAAAATAAATGAAGAAGTTCACAATTTGTTTACGCCATCCATCAGATTCACAATATGAATGTGAATGGAAATAGTTGAATTTTTAAATTGCAAGGTCACAGCCTACATTATGGCGGAGCTGTCAGGAAAAATCTACACAATGGTTTAAAAAAAACACAAAAAAAAAACACAGGAGAAACAAAATTGCCATATTTAAGAAGTTCCATTTTGCAAATGTTTACAAACACTACATCATAAAATAAAACTACTGTGTTATTACTGAATATCTCATACGGCATTCTGAGCATATATTAGACTAAACGGAACTGAAGTTAGCATATGCAGAATATACAGTCAACTCCAGAACTATTGACACCCTTCAAGGGCCAAAATGCTTGTACACTATCGTTCAAAAGTGTGGAATCAATGTTTTCAGTGATATAAACTCCATTTTGTTTCAAATATTCTGTAGTTGCGTATATAACTGAAAGGAACTGAAGTGGAGGAGACTGGGAAGGTCTCTCTGGGACAGTTTAAATCGTATTAAATGATTGGACAGTTTCTTATTGCTCTGGGAAATCATTCATCAAAAAAAAAAATGTGTTACCTGTGGCATTCCACAAGGTTCTATTTTAGGACCTCTGCTGTTCTTACTGTACATGCTGGCTCTAGGAAATATCATCAGGAAATATGAGATTAATTCTGAAAGCTATGCTGACGATACACAAGTTTACATTTATTATTATTCCGTCTGAAAGTCAAGTCTCTGGCGACAGACTAATGAACTGTGTGTCAAATATTTTTTTTTTTTTTTTTTTCAAATTCTTCATTTTTACACCTTCATTTTATCTTTCATTTAATTATATCTTTGTATGATTTATTGTTAATGTTTGTTTATCCTTATTCTTGGTATTTACTGTGTATTTTTATTTTTATTTTATCTTTTATTTTATTCTTAATCTTTTTTTTCTTTTCTTTTTTTTACAGTTGACGGGATTATTTAATTTTATTTCACTACTTCATTTTAAAGCATGTTGACCACATGTATGAAAAGTCATTATCCTCAATAACCACTTTATCCTGATCAGGGTCGCGGTGGAACTGGAGCTTATTGCAGAACACTGGGTGCAAGGCGGGAATACACCCTGGATGGGACGCCAGTTTATTGCAGGACATCAATACACCCTGGATGGAACGCCAGTTTATTGCAGGACATCACACACACGCACACACACACACTCACACCGAGGGGCAATTTAGAGTAGATAATCCACCTACTGGCGTGTTTTTGGGAGATGGGAGGAAACTGGAGAACCCAGAGGAAACCCACACGGACACGGGGAGAACATGCGGAACTGCGCACATACAGTAACCCGAGCTCAGGATCGAACCCTGGACCCTGGAGGCAGCAACTCTGTATGAAAAGTGCTCTACAACTAACGTTTATAATAGTAATAATAATAACAACAACAACAACAACAACAATAATAATAATAATAATAATACAAGACCTTGGAATTACAAGGTACTCTCTGACTTTTTTGGCAAAAAAATGAGTTAATATTATAAATGTGTTATTTACATGCCACCAATTATGTGAGACGTTTTACACGAAAATATTTATTAAAAGTATTAAAAAAATATATAAAGTTTGTATCTGCTTTGACCTTACTGAGGATCAAAACTTTATGGCTCAATCTTAAAATCACAGAA
The DNA here is from genome assembly GCA_028565825.1 of Olivaichthys viedmensis. NCBI lineage: Eukaryota > Metazoa > Chordata > Actinopteri > Siluriformes > Diplomystidae > Olivaichthys > Olivaichthys viedmensis. The sequence continues at coordinate 17,546,808 of JAOUQW010000001.1, forward strand.
TTGTTAGATAGAACCATATAACCTAATAATAATAATAATAATTATTATTATTATTATTATAATAACATTTAACTGAAAGGAACCGAAGTTGGAGAGGTTCTTCAGAATACGTCTTCATAAGGGGACGTGTACATAAGGTGAACACACACTTCATTAGGGGCAGTGGTGGCTCAGTGGTTAAGGCACTAGGCTACTGATCAGAAGGTCATGAGTTCAAGCCTCAGCTCCGCCAAGCTGCCACTGTTGGGCCCTTGAGCAAGGCCCTTAACCCTCCCTGCTCCAGGGGCGCTGTATCATGGCTGACCCTGCGCGCTGACCCTGCGTGCTGACCCCAGCTTATCAACATGCTGGGATATGCGAAGAATCAAGAGTCCTTGTCCTTGTCCTTGTCCTTGTCCTTGTCCAAATCTTAAATCCTTCCCTCATTGCAGATTTTCACCGCAAGCACCCAGATTGATCCACTCCTTGGACTAGCGGAAGACTCCGACACAATTTGGTGTCAGGAGCCACCCGTCAGAAGGGTGGGGGTTCTGTCACACTGGTTCCCTGCAACACACCCTCCAACCACCAGAGGTCCTGTTCCCCAGAATTCTAGTCAGTTCCCACATTATCTAATTGCACACACATGTTCCATATTAACCCTCACCATATATAAATGCAGCATTCCCCACTTAGCTTGTAAAGTATTGCTGATTTCATTGTGCATTACCAAACCTTGTCCATTGAGACCTCCTGCCAAGTTCCTGCACCTGCACCTGCACCTGCACCGGACCTTGACCTGTGTCCTGAGTCCTGATCACCGTGTTACTTGGATTTCCCTTTGGACTATTTGCCTCTGTGTGATTCTGGTACGACCCTTGCTACTGTTTTATAAACTGGATACTGTAATCCTAACAACTCCCCAGTGTCGGCCTTGTTAGAATATATATATATATATATATATTTGATTTTTGTGGGGGCTTTTTGTATTTGAAACCCAACCCCTCGGTGCCCACCTTCGCTACCAGTTAAGTGTGATCAGTTCAGTGAGGCGATTTGCAGTCCTGTAGAAAAGCATATGGAAGTAGCCAATAAGCCACAGCCTGGGTTTGTAGAAATACAAAAATCCTTTGTTATTACGACATTTAATAATTCTTTAACATTTCATCAATCACAAAATATTAACACTAAATACATACTCAGCATGCTGCTGCTCAGCTAGGCTACACTTTTGGGCAGTAATTTACACTCCTGAGCTTTAGACTGTGTCCTGTTTGGAAGGCAACATAAGGAAAGTTAATTTTAGGAAATAAAGAAACCTTATTGTGGCCAAATTTGAAGGAAGCATCACGTTTATTCTCTTACCTCCCAATTCTGTTCACCTTATGGGAGTTCTATGAACGTTTGAAGAAAAAATTGCAATTTTAAGCTGCAAAACATTTAGCTGGCTAATTAAAGTGAATTTATGGGATTGCTTTCGTTGAAAAAGATGCATGCACCCAAAATGAGGAACTTTTAATAAATTAGCTGTTTTTTGAATGAGAATGTCTCGCTGCCCAAAGAATGCTTTCTACTTAGTGTCTTGCCTTGTGCCGCTAGTGACTTGTGACCTCATTTTCCCCCCTTTTACCTCATCTATTTTTTTCAGTTACCCCACACAAACTGCTGTAAGGTTCCTCAACCTTTGAAATGCTTAAATCAGGGAAGTTTCTTGCTGTAAGCAAGTCGCTTAGGAACCCCAAGCCACCAGGGGGTCTCGTGAGTATGTAGGTTTTTTTGTTTGTTTTATTTTAAGGAAAATAGGGCATTGAGTCCATGGTTTGAGCAGTTGCAGAGAAAACAGAATACGATCTGAAAGTTAGAGGTGTGCCATGGGATGTTTATGATGAAGTCCACATATCTATCTAGAGCCCTAACCCTAACAGCCTCAAAAAATGTTAAATAATAACGATAAATAGCTGAATTTAGTCTTGTTTTAATCTTGTTGCAGTTTAAATGAAAAGGTTAGTGCTTAACTAGCTAGTCTCTAGATTAAGGTGTCTGGTTAACTTACATTGCTAGCTAGTTCATAGCCTAAAGGTTGGTCGTGTCCTAACCACATGAAACACCTCTTCGTTTAGGGGAACAGTTAAATATAGCATACCTTTTCTACTTGACTACCTACCTAGCTTGCACATTTGTGATCACATGCTAATTTCTGAAAACCCAAGCAGAGATCACAAAATATCTAGCTACTAGCTCTGTAGAAGAGGTACAGAAAATATACATGTATTAGACTTTTCTTCCTGATCAAAAGTAATGAAGTATTTTTATTTTATTTTAATAATAATTCTTAATAAAATAATACAGTTAGGTGGGACAGTTTATTATTTACTAGAAACCTGAATGTTTGCATCACACATGATCATATGTTTACGCTTCATTCATTGTCCTTGGCATAAAGCGTACATGACTGAATAATTAATTTATCTGCTGGACAATACAGGCTGTATGATGATGTTCTTATTGCTATGTGATAATAATGGCAGGCGTTATTCCTCATTATAACAGCATGTTTAATCAGCCTGGCTCTTCTGATTGGCTGGATCTTCCCTCACCTGCTAACAGGCTCCCCGTGAGGACGGCGTGATGTGACCCGTACTGACTGTGTTTCAGGAACTCTTCCAAAGCGTCCATCATTTCACAGACAACTAAACACGGCGTGAGGTGGTGGGCAAAAACGTTTTCCAACACAAGAGGCAACATCTGGCTGTAAAATCACAGAGACGTCTATCCACACGGGGAAAAAAACGATCAGCTCAGCCTCGAGCTCGACCAGAAACGGAAGGTAATTTGGGCTAGAATTTTCTAAGGGGTGGAAAGACAGAGAGAGAAACTCTGCCAATGTGGAGATAAATAAACTCAGAGAGTAGCACCTCTATGGGATGGAGTTACCTCAGGAACCCGTGAAGAACCAACACCATCCCAAAAGTGCTTTTGACTTAAATACATCAAAAGCATTTTGTAAGACAACACAGAAATATATGTGTAACCTCCTTTCTGAAAAAAATCAATAATAAAAATAAATTTTACATGTGAACATGTTTTTTTTGTTTTTTTACATGAGATCTCAAGTAAATACATGTGTCATTATGTGAAGTGTCTAAAAAACCACATGATTATTCACTTTTGAAATGTGTGTGGTTTTCTGTAAGGGTTTCCTGCAGTTCTCCAAAAAGCAGTGAGGTTTAATAGCTCTCAATCCAATCCAGTATATATTCAATTCAATTAAACTTTTCTATGACTGATACGTCTTTGGCTTAAAGGAATGTTCACAATGTCCCCTTTACCGCAAATGTAGTTGATCAGCTGAGACATGTTCAGTGTCTGAAGTTTGCTTCTTTATTTATGTACTGGAGCTATGAGGCTACTGTAGCTAACAAGTAATGGAAGTTGGTCTCAACCAAAATCTTTTCTGTAAACACACGCCCAAATCTTTAAATCTTTAAATCATTAACTTCTGTAATAAATTATTGAGTAAAATAGCAGCGATCGTGTTCAGTGTATATACACATTTAGAACTTTATTATCATCCACATCACATCCAGCTTTCAGTACAATTATGCTTTTAAACTCTGGGGGGCGGAGCCTGAGGGGTAGAATGAAACCAAATGAATCCAAGATGGATAAATAACGTTTCAGTGTTCACCTACAGGGTGAAGTTTAGTTTCATGTTTATAGATGACAGTAAAGTCCCAGTGTGTCCTAAACCACATCAGCACGTCTGTGACATCACTGAACATCTGGATGTGGGTCTGAGGCATCGTTTGAAGCAAACTTCAGACACCAGACAAATGTTTTGGTTGACTGACTACATTTGGGGCAAAGAAATAATTTTCATTTAGATTATTTTAACTGAGTGATTCCTTTACAGAACTCCACTTCTGTCTGAGGCTGCGAGCCTTAAGAAAATGACACCCTGTTCTCAGACAACGCTGAAATCTATACGCTCTTTTTCACCCCAACCTTCCTGCATTTTTTACGGAAATCAAAACTGGACCCTTAAAGTGGGTAAAACACACTGATCGCTCGCTCGCTCCGGAGCACGGGTGACATTTAGATAAAGGTGAAGAGAAGAAACGACCAGCTGTGGCAGAGACGCCCTTTACTGTCTCTCAAAGTCAAATTACAGCTCGGCGTCTGACATTTCCACTGTACCGGCACAGCACTGCTTTATTCACCTCATTAGTCCATTAGGTACATCAATGATTCCACTCATACGACCAACAGAGAGAGAGAGAGAGAGGGATAGAGAGAGAGAGAGAGAGGGATAGAGAGAGAGGAATAGAGATAGAGATAGAGAGAGGGATATAGAGGGTTACCCTAACCCTATTATTTTATTTTATTATTATTATTTTTAATAATATTATTGTTCTGCTTGTTCTTGATGATTTTGCTGTTATTATT
>JAOUQW010000001.1:17551332-17562045 GCA_028565825.1 Olivaichthys viedmensis
GGGTCGAAACCAGAAATCAGTCCATATAACAGCAGCCAAAACAGGAGGATCAGACAAAGAGCATAAACGGTAAAGCCGGGCAATAATTTGGTAACCAGGGAACAAACACAGGAAAGAAACGTTCAGAAATGCTATCATAATGATGGGCAAGACTTAGCAGCGTGTATGCGAGGCAGTCCGGTATATTTGTGTTTTGATAATGTGGCTAATGTCCAACAGGTGTGGTAGCTGAACTGGAAGTGATTAGAACTCCGGTGAATGCGACCTCAGGTGGTGTGGAGTGATATGGTCAGTAGAGACCGTGACAATGAATATACTTCACCTGTGTTTATTTCTGAGCGTGTGCTAATAATCTGTCTACAATGAACCTGTCAATCATGAAAGCGTGGATTTTAAATATATAGTCATTTTATTTATGTTAGCTAGCTGTCTAGGTAGGCTAGTGAACAATCAAACGAGTTTGCACTCCACCTTCTCACTGTTTTGACTAAAAGTTTAAGTATTGACACCCTTGTCTTCCTTTGGGTTGTACTGTATGCAGCCATTAAAACTCGCTGTGTCTCGTGCTCAATCGTTCACCCTTTGAGGGAGAAACGCGACAGAGCCATGCACATTTTAACATCAAATTCCATATATTAAGATTTTTTGCTTTCCTAACTTTATTTTACTGTTGGTTGCCATGGTTTCACTGATAGCACCAGGCTAGTGCAATACAAACGACATATCTAGCTACAGAACGTATACAAAACCACCCATTTAACCACACATCAGACGGAAATTCTGGAGAGAAATGCGTTTGTGTATAAAATGCATCCGTGTAGTGCATCACCGTCTATAGCAGTGGTTCTCAACCTTTTTATTAACAGGGCCACAACAGTCATAAGTCATGCGGGCACACATTATTCACTAATGTTTTCTTAATTCAATAAAAATGTTAGGCTATTGACGTTGCTACAGGAAGCTACTACATACTTAATATTCTTGTACAGCAGAAATATATTGCATTCTTAACTGTGATACAATAAAGCATGGTATAATACAGCATGGTACAATACAGTATGGTACAATAAAGCATGGTATAATACAGCATGGTACAATACTGTCAGCTACTCACATCAATGGGACACTTGATGCTGTCGGGCTCTAAGTGTGTGACGACACAGTGTATTTGAGACTCAAGGTTGAAGTCTGTTAGCCGTGCATGGAGGCCTGATTTTATACAGCACATTGCAATGAAGGTACATTCACATGTACATTGATGCAAATACAGACAGTATTTTTGCACTTAATAATCGCAAATTCTATCCTGGAATGGATTTTCATCCCGTACAACAAAGCTATCAATATTATGTCCTTTTTAAAACAAGCTGCTCGCTCATTAAAAACTTGGCCTTTTCCTCACCGTTAGGACAGTTAATGTGTTCTGACATACATCTGGCTGCTTAGACAACTTAGACATTAAAAAAACCTGAATTAATCAATAACAATGAATATAAGCTAATTTATTAACACCGAGTTGGTCGTCGCTAGCCGCACTTTCAAGTAGCGTGGGCCACAAAGTGCCCGCTGGTCTGTAGTGTCAGAATGAGCCTAAAACAACGTTTTGCTCTTCCCAATTTCCTGATTTGACCGACTTGAAGTGTTTGATGAACCCAAATAGAGCGGCGAAAACACCGGTGCTGTTGTATTTTGGGTAAATTAAACGCTTGAAGCCCATAGCAGCACAGCGAGTCTCAACTTCTGGTTCAGGAGCGCTGAGTAGGAACGAGTATCTGGAACCAAAAAACACGGATAATGTTTCACTGTAGGGGATAAAAAGAAGCTCAACACTGCCCCTCACTCCTATTGGTAGTCGCCACATCGCTTCACTTCTCATTTACATGAAGTTAAACTCCGCTCAACTTTGTCGCATTGCTCACCCCGCCCACATCGCGTCGCTCACGGTGGCTCCGCCTCCTGACACTGTAGGTCACCAGCTCACATTGAAAATGAACGAATTCCAGCAGCTTTGTCGCATGGACGAGGAGGGAATAATATTTTTTGTTTTTTTGTTAAATATAGTGTATAGTTTCTGAGATTAAACAGGAGCAATGCTGTACCCTACACAGTGTGCACTACAGCGCATTCCCTAGAAATAATATAGCAGTATTCTTCTATGTACAATAAAACGGCTACAGCTAACGATTCCAGTCTTCACTGAAGTTCACAATTAAAGACTGCAGACATGACTCAGACTTTCATAAAGTGACTCGTGAACTCTGTTACGTACTAACGTATTACGTATTAACACTGTTATTATGCTCCTCTGTGTGTTATGCGTTATTATTCTCCTACTGCTTCAGTCAATAAGAACACACTGTATATGAACTTATACTAGTGAAGAATGATGGAGAAATGTTGGAGAAATATGATTTGGTACCTGATGAAAGAAAAACAAACTCCAGAACTTCGTCTGTGTCTCTCTCAAGGCCACGAGTGAAAAAGCTGAAAGAACATGTTGGTCTGAAAACACTTATTTAGACAAGCTCATTAGCGGTGAATATTCTGCTGCTCTGAACAGCAGTGTGCATCTCTCGTCTCTCTTTCTGTCTCTGTGTTTTGTTGCAGAAGAGACGGATTAGATGTGTCAGTGTTTTACATACATACAAAATGGAAAAGAAAAAAAAGAAGGCAGAGGAAAAATAGCAAAAGCCGAAAGCCGGATCCTTCTTTGCTAATCAGTGATGAGCTGTTTTTGCTAAAGCGTATCTGCCAAGTTAGAATTATTTAGTTTTTTTAAAGTAGACAGCCTTCGAGTTCATGAAAAGAGAAAAAAAAAGAGTGCTATCGCTCTCTCCGGAAGAGCCCAGGAAGCGAAAACGGATAAAAAAACTGCCCGTTGCAGCAAAAGTGGCAGGAACAAAAGAAATACAATCCTGCAGAGTGCCGAAACTTTAGAGTGCAGGAAGCTCGTCTTACTGAAACCTGACTGCAGCTCGGCCCCGACTTCAGCATTGACACGTCCTCAAAACACCAGAGGAGAGTGTGTCTGTGTGTGTGTGTGTGTGTACTCTTTCCCTCCTAACTCTATTCCTACACTACATTCATCCCCTCCCATCTCTTTAACATGCCTTTCTCCTCTTTCTACAGCTTTTCTGGTCCAGCAATCCCGCCACTTCGATCCCATCCCATCCATAGTGCTCCAGACCTCCTCCCCTTCATCACTTCCATCATAAAGGCTCCAAAACAACTGGTTAAGTACCAACTGCCTTCCATACTGCGAGGTTTATGCCCATTCTGAAAAAGCCCACACTAGACACCATGGACATCAAAAACTACAGGACGGTATTACTTCTCCCCTTTCTCTTGAAAGTTCTTGAATGTGCTGTTTACAATCAGTTGTCTCTCTTCCTCACCCTGCAACTGATCCAGAATGCAGCTGCATCTCCCCAAGCTCTCGCACATCACCCCATTGCTGCGTTCCCTCCACTGGCTTCCTGTAGCTGCACACATCAGATTTGAACACTGACGCTGGCCGACAAAGCCAAAAACAGACCCCCACCTACCTGAAGACCAAGTTCCGTTCTGATCAAACCCCACTCTGTACCACATTCCCTTCTGATAAAACCCTATTCTGTACCACGTTCCCCTTCTGATCAAATCTCACTCTACCACGTTGCCTTCTGATCAAACTCCGCTCTGCACTACGTTTCCTTCTGATCAAACTCCGCTCTGCACCATGTTCCCTTCTGATCAATCCCTGTTCCCTTCTAATTAATCCCTGTTCCCTTCTGATCAAACCCTGCTCTGCACCACATTCCCTTCTGATCAAACACCGCTCTGTACCACTTTCCCTTCTGATCAAACCCCACTCTACCACGTTTTTTTCTGATCAAGCCCACATTCTGTATCACATTCCCTTCTGCTCAAACCCTGCATTGTACCATGTTCCCTTCTGATCAAACCCCGCTCTGTACCCCGTTCCCTTCTGATCAAACCTCTATCTGTACCACATTCCCTTCTGATCAAACCATGCTCTACCACGCTCTCTTCTCATCAAACCCCGCTCTGTACCGCGTTCACTTTTGATCAAACCCCGCTCTGTACCACGTTCCATTCTGATCAAACCCCACTCTACCACGTTCCCTTCTGATCAAACCCCACTCCGTACCACATTCCCTTCTGATCAAACCCCGCTCTACCACATTCTCTTCTGATCAAACCCCGCTCTGTATCACGTTCCCTTATGCTCAAACCTCGTACTGTACCATGTTCCCTTCTGCTCAAACCCCATTCTGTACCACATTCCCTTCTGATCAAACCCTGTTCTGTACCACGTTCCCTTCTGATCAAACCCTGCTCTGTACCACGTTCCCTTCTGATCAAACCCTGCACTGTACCACGTTGCCTTCTGATCAAACCGCACTCTACCACGTTCCCTTCTGCTCAAATCCCGTTCTGTACCACATTCCCTTCTCATCAAACTCCGCTCTGCACCATGTTCCCTTCTGATCAATCCCTGTTTCCTTCTGATCAATCCCTGTTCCCTTCTGATCAAACCCCGCTGTGCACCACATTCCCTTCTGATCAAGCACCGCTCTGTACCCCGTTCCCTTCTGCTCAAATCCCATTCTGTACCACATTCCCTTCTCATCAAACTCCACTCTGTACAAAGTTCCCTTCTGATCAAACCCCACTCTGTACCACGTTCCCCTTGGGACACAAAATCGACTCGGCCATCCATTCCTCAAGACACGAGGAAGACCTGCATCAAGACTCTTCTCTGTTCTGCATCCAGGTGGTGGAATGAACTTCCTCTGACTGTCCCAACAGCTGAGTCACTGGCTGAAGACTCACCTCTTCACTACGCATTAAACGAGCACTAAATCACCAAAAAAAACTACTTGTACTGGTTTCTCTGCTGTACTCCTCTCTAACAGGGTTCTACCTTTAGGGTACCACTAGACCATGGCCAATTTGTACTAGCGGGAGGATGTTTTTTTATTGATGTTGATGTTTTTTAGGATGTGTTTCAGTGTGTGTGTCTGTGTGTGTGTTTAGTGTATGTAGTGTCTGTGTGTGTAGTCAGTGTGTGTGCGATTTTGTGTGTGTCTGTGTGTGTGTGTTTGTGTATAAGTGTCTGTGTGCATCTCAGTGTGTAAGTGTGTGTGTGTGTGTAGTGTGTGTTTTGTATATGTGTGTGTGTCTGTAGTTTGTGTATCTGTGTGTGTGTGTGTGTGTGTGTGTGTGTATAAAGTGGGCATTAATGTGCGGTTTGAATAAGCGCTATGACTCTATAAGATGAGAACTCACATTAACTGATTGTTAAATAATAAGAATAAACTTGTGTGGGATTTGTGTATAAATGATGACAGAGACACGGTTCTCGGTAGTAGACTCAGACGTTCCTTTTTGATGTCGTGTTTTATAGACTCCGTAATACCGCAGTGTCGGAGCCGCAGAACCCACTCTGGACGCTTTATATGAGTCTCTAAGCACTTTGCTGTGGTTTAAGAGTTATTATGGTTTATTGATCCTGCAGACGGAAATGGATCCTGCGAGACGATGATCTGCTGGAGTTCAGCTTGAAGATGTTTGGTCACAGAGATGTTCTGTTGGCTTCCAGTGAGATGTATGTGTATAAATTGCATGTGTTCAGTGCATCACTGTCTATAGTGTCAGAATGAGCCAAAAACGCTTTGCTCTTCGCAATCACTGCCGCCTTTTTGCTTCAAAAAACACCGGCACTGTTGTATTTTGGGTAAATGAAATGCTTGAAGCCCGTAGCAGCACGGTAAGTCTCAGTAGCTGGTTCAGGAGTGCCGAGTAGGAACGAGAATCTGGAACCAAAAAAATCACGAATGATGTTTCACTGTAGGGGGGTAAAAAGAAGCGTAACACCACCGCTCCTCACTCCCATTGGTAGTCGTCACATCGCTTCACTTCTCATTAAACTCCACTCAACATTATTGCCTAGCTGTCCCCGCCCACTTTATGTCGTTAACGGACACTCCGCTGTAGATCACATTGAAAATGAACTTCCGGCCGCTTTGTGGCGTCACGTCGCTGCTGGTGTGAGCACAGGGTGAGGCTGTTTTCACACCAGGTGCTTTTCTCCTCAAACCTCAGCACACATTTTACATGTAATTCTACATGTGCAGCCTCTTTTAAAAAGCACTGCTCTCTGCGTTATGTCTGTCACAGCAGAGCTTCCAAAAGTTTAAAAGAGTTCAACTTTCCAGAAAATAGTGACGCAGAGTGACATCAAGCGCTTTTCTTTAATCTCTTGACCAATCAGGTCGCAGCTCAAGGGGCAAGTGAGAAAACCAACATAGAGGACATAGTTCTGGTAGAAAAGTTAGTCTTGTTAGTGAGCGAATATAAGGAGAATTACTGTATGTTGAATCGAAAACATTTCCTTGTCAATATTTCAACGTTGCAATGTAACTAAAAATTGAAATGTAGCTATGTGATGGTCTCACTTTAAGGCAAGACACTACGGGTGAAAAAGGTAGTGTTTTAAAACAATAGCTATGACAATCAATCTTTGCCAGTTGATTGCTGATATTTGACGTTTTTCAAAAATTTACATTTATTTATGCAAATAAGGCTTTATCTTATAAATTATTTAATTCATCATCGATATTTTCTCTCTTCAGTTTGGTCGTAAAATGACGGGAAGATTTTATCATATCTCAGATGTTTGGGGAAAATACAGTACAGTGGAACCTTATCAAGAGTTATAAAAGATGCAGAAGTGTAAATGTGTAGTGTAGTGCACGATGTAGTGAACAGGGTGTGGTTTAGGACATACAGAGGTGGTCTAACACTGGAAGCCACATAGATTTTCTGTTTCATTAGCGTCTCTCATGTCTCTTTTCCTTCTCTCTCTCTGTATCATTAGAGTTGTGAGGCGGCAAGCGGCACGTTTATTTCTTCATATGGTGTAATGTGTCGCCTTCCTTTTTTTCAGCTCTCCTCCTTTTTTCAATTTCGCTCAAATTTAGATTTGCACATCAAGGCCAGGACGAAATCAAAGGGCCGCTGTGGCTTTGAACTTCCTGATGAAGAGATGAAAAGAGCAGGACTCACCTATACACATCCCATCAGTCCATCTCTCACTGGATAAAAGCCATCTCTCTCTCTCTGTCTGTCTCTTTCTCTGTATCTCTCCCTCTCTCTCTCTTAGTGTCTGTCTGTCTCTCTCTGTCTCTGTCTCTCTCTCGCTGTCTGTCTCTCTTTGTCTCTGTCTTTCTCTCACTGTCTGTCTCTCTGTCTCTGTCTGTCTGTCTCTCTGTCTCTCAGTGTCTGTCTGTCACTGTTTCTGTCTGTCTGTCTCTCTCTCTCTCTCTCTCTCTCACTGTCTGTCTGTCTCTGTTTCTGTCTCTCTCAGTCTCTCTTTCTGTCTGTCTCTCTCTCTCTGTGTTTCACTCTCTCTCTCTCTCTGTCTGTTTGTCTGTCTGTCATAGTCAAACTCAAATAAGCTTTAATGGCATGACAGGAAAGAAACTTATGTTGCCAAAGCTGTACAATTAGTGTCTGGCTGAGTAGTTATTAATAATGTACAAATATATTAATCAATAATGTACAAACATATCGATCAATAATGTACCAATATCTGAATCAATAATGTACTAATATATTAATCAATAATGTACAAATATATCTGAATCAATAATGTACTAGTGCTTCTCTTTCACTCCATCTGTGATGTGACTCTTCTTTCAACTCTTCTTAAATCCACATGTACTCACAGACCTGACTCTTTTCTTCAGTCTCCTGGTTTTTTATGGTGTCTCCTTCGATGTCTTTTGAAAAGAGCTGATTTTCATTGACGGCGCGCTCACCTCACCTTCCTTCACCTGTTTAATAACACCTCCTCTTTTCTCTCAAATGTCACTGAATACATGTATAATCTCACTGTAACCTCAGCAGACAGTCATTCTACCAGTCAAACATTTCCTTTTAGATCTTTAACCTTTAATATGAAAAGGCTGAACGCTACACTTTCATACACAAGCGCTTATTATTGTTAAATGTTTTATATATTTTAGATTTCAGCCTCACTGACATGATGAAAGAATGCCACCTTCAACAACATGGAGCTTCTTCTCACCCCTATGATCCACACAACAGTGACATTTAATTCAGTTCAATTGTATTCAATTTTATTTGTATAGCGCTCTTAACAATGGACCTTGTCACAAAGCAGCTTTACAGAAATACGGATGTAAATCTAGATCCCTAATGAACAAGCCAGAAGTGACAGTGGGCAAGGAAAAACTCCCTGAGGCATGTGATGTTCTGCTTAGGCTGCTTTCTACAGATAAAGTACAGCCCTAGCTAGTATCGGCTAACTAGTATAGCCTAGCTTGCTGTCTACTTTGTAATTATTAAATATTAAATAAAGATTGGTAATCAGAAGGTTGCTTGCCTTCGCTGTGGCTTTGTAGGCAAAATAAAAAACAGGAGAAGTGGAGGAAGAAATGACGATTTTGGTCACATCAAACATTTTCCAGATTTTTGGATAGATTGCTTCTATAACATGTTTATTCTCTTACACTGTTGTGTAATGTCATATAGCCCTAAAATGCTTGTTTCCTGATGTATATGTAAATGTATGTAAATTTACTTTATAAACCTTATAAAACCTTATACATTTTAAAAACCATTTTTCTCAAAATCACTTTTTGAAGAACCAAAAATCTGAGTTTCTAGATTCTTCTTGCATTCATGAAATTGTACATGTTCATTTTAAAGCGTATTTAGACACATATTACAGAGGAATTTCTCAAAATGTTGATCATTGTAGGATTTATGTTGGATTTCATACTAAAAAATGACCAAAAAAAATCATTTGTTCATAACAGCACTTTGTGTTTTCTTGATTAAACAATAAAGAAATGACAACCAACTGCTGTGTAAAAGTTTTTCTCTCGAGAGCGTCTTCACAGTGAAATAAACATTTTAATTCCAACATCATCAGAAGACTAGACTTTTGGTTTTATTAGGTATGCAAATTTATGCATATTTAATTAGATAAAGCCTTATTTGCATAAATAAATGTCAATTTTTGAAAAACGTCAAATACAAAAAAACATTTGTAAGAATATCAGCAAATCAACTGACAAAGATTTATTGTGACAGCTATTGTTTAAAAAAATTACACTCTTCACCTGCAGTGTCGCCCTTTAATCTGAAACAGTTTAATGGATTATAGAGAATCTGTAAATAAGGCGTGATCAGTCCCACTCCTCTGTGTTATCCTCCCTCCTGCTCTCAGCCAATCAGAACACACCGTACTGGACTTATATAAGTGAAGACTGATGGGATCATGTTTGAGACTCAGTGTGTCGACAAAGGTACAAAAGATGGCAAAGTAATCTTAAGTTTCTGTTGAAAAGAATAAAATATGGGGGCATTAATCTTCCCCCCAGCGTGCGTGTGTTAGCGTGACCTTATCAGCGGCGATAAGTCACGATGAATGTTCTCGTATTAGCAAACGCAGCAGACGTTTCGGTAATGAGGTGATTTTTTACCTTTCCTGTCACCTCTGACAATATCTGTAAAAACTAATTTCCGTGGAAAATGAAAAGCACCTTGAGTAAAACTATAAATATAAAATGGCAGACGGGTCACGAGGCGATCGCAGACAGCAGCGGAGAATTCACAATAATTAGGAGATCATGTCGAACTTTCTCTAATTAGACATTTTAAATGGCTCAGTAGATCATTCTGTCTTCTGTGAAATGGAAATAAAAGCAGGAGAAAGTCCCGCCAGAAGAGTGAAAAGTTGAGATTTAACAAAGGCCATGGAAATATTTCAGGCTGTCAGACAGTCGGATAAAGTTTCTGCTGTAGTTAATGTTCTTATTAAAGCATCCGCCATTTTCAGGCTCCGTCCCAAAACTAGAACACACAGATTAGGTTCTAACGAGACAGCAAGAAAGAAAGAAAAGAAATAAAGAAAAGAAAGAGACAGAAGCAAGGGATTTCATGCAAAAAACCTCAGAAAAGCGCCGCTGCTCTCTCTAATAACTCCTGTTTCTAACGGGGGAACATGTACACTCTTAATATTAAAGACTAGATGAAATGAAAACGGACCTTGTTATCTTGTTAGCTTGTGCGCTTGATCAGATTGGAGACGATTCATCTGCACTAATCACTTAAACACGAAATTCTACTTTATCCATAATCTTTCACTAAAAAGTGCAGCCACTTTTTCCCGCCTCTAAACAAACTCTGATTTTTTTATTACGTCACGGTAGAATTGTAGGCGGGACAAAAAATATAATAATACCCCCCCCCCCCCCATTAACCCCATTAATGATTAATGTATCATTAATTTACTGATAGACACCTACAATTATGACATTGTAATCATTAGCACCACAATTATCAATGCTGTGATTATTATTATTATTGTTTGTTATGGTCTATATGTGTTGTTGTCAGTATCTGGCATTGTAAATCTTGGTTGATATCTATAACAGAAGAAAATTTATAGAAATTAGTAACAAATTAGTAAATAATTCTGTAAAATTATTATAGTTTATAGTTTTACTTTTCTCTTTTTTCTTTTTATGTATTTTTTCCCCTTTATTATTATTATTATTATTATTATTATTATTATTTATATACATATATACAAACTCAGCGAGCACTTTATTAGGAATACTATACTAATACTGGGTAGAGCCTCCCTTTGTAGCCCATCCTCCTCAAGGTTCTACG
>JAOUQW010000001.1:17763674-17778707 GCA_028565825.1 Olivaichthys viedmensis
CGTTTCTACAGGACCATGGTGCAACACGCAACAATACAGCAGCACACTATACAGAACTACATAAAGTGCAAATACACGACAGTGAGGACGAGTGCAAAAAAAAAAAGAGTCAGCATTGATGTATGGATGTATATATTGATGGAATGGAATTATACATGGATGGAAATTTTTTACAAATGTAGTTACTTCAAGAGATGAGACAATTGGATAACTAACAGAATGGAGCTGGATAGCAAACATACACTGAGACAGGCAACGATTCTGATGATAGTATGTAAAGTGGGTAGCTGTGGTTCTACTAGCAATTATGCCTTTGAACAACAGTGGATCTACTTAACGAACTAGTTATATCCAAACTACCATGCCAACACTTGAGAAGGAAGGTAGAGAAGACTCATAGTTAATTTCCTGTAGTGTCTCCTTGGGTGGTGACTATGTTGTTCTTGATCAGTGTGTGAGTTCAATGCAGTCAGCCGGGACATCAGTAGAGATTGCAGAGAGAGAGAGTTCTATGACTCAATTGAGGCACGGTTCAGCAGGGATCGCTGAATGTCTAGCCGTGGCATCAAGTCTGCTTGTCCAGGGATTGCGGAAGAAGTCTTACGACTCTTTATGGACAGATTTCAGAGGGAATCCTGCCGAAGGTCCAGCCATGGCATCAGTTGAGTCTCGAGATCATGGAAGAAGCCTTATGACTCAAAATGTGCTCAATTTTTCAGTGGAGATTACACTGAAGATCCAGAAGTCCTCATGCATCTTCGTCTTGCAATGGATTGACTGATATCAACACAGGATCAGCTAAAGTTAGAGTCAAAACATGACCCTGAAGTCGATGTGAGCTTGTTAGATTTATACTTTTCTCTGAATAGGAGTGTCAGTTTCCCTGCCTTTCCTCATTCAGTGTTGCTTATATTTGTCAGTGGTTCAAAGAGATTATCCTGGGGTGAAACTCCAGTTCACACCCCCTTTTAGTACTGCTCCTTGAGAACAGCCTAAAGTATGTTAATAAGATGTCTAGGATTTTAAAATCGGGGTGTTGTACACTCAGGGAACTTAATTCAAAAGTTCCAAGCATGATTTTACAATTAATTTGACACCAAACATAAACTCATTATTAAGCTGTGCATTTCAGGAAAATGGAAGGATTACACATTCATTAAATATACAATCATCACCCAAACAACACAGTACATGAAAAAGGACGTTATGAGTGTCTTGTGAAGTTTCCAGATCCAGATGTGCAAAGGAACGTGTCTTTTTGGGTATTAATCTATTGAAATCCAATGAGTTGTGATAACTCCTTCAGTCATTCCTTCAAATTCCTTAGGGAGCCAGCCTTATCTTAAATGCAAGATGCGTGACCTGGCTTTGTGACCTTAGGGTGGTTTGGCACTTTAGTGGTTTACAACTAGGCAGAGAGTGGAATTTGTCTAAACAAGTGTCATATATTTTGTCTGGTACCAGGAGTGAAGGTTCAGGTCTGAATGTTTAGATTTCTGAGTTTGGGGTTACAGGTTAGGGTACGAGGTTTTGTTAGGGTCTGATGTTAGGTTTAGGGTTGGAATTAGATTTAGTGGTTTGACTTTAGGATTAAAGGTTTAGTAAGGGGTTGGTGTTAGAGGTTTGGGATTACATTGAGTGGTTATGGTTTAGGGTTAAAGCTTAAGGTTGGTGTCAGGTTGCACACATGGGTTAAGATGCAAGTGCAGGTTTCTTAAACACAGGGCAGACAAAGCAGAAGGGATAGGCAGAAATCAGAGTCAAGGTACAGGCAATGGTCAGGTGATGAGCAAACAGGATCAAATGGGGATGAGGCAGATTCAGAAATAGGAAACAGAAACGAGTCAGAAAATCACAGTGCTATAACTCTTCACAATGTCTTTCTGAAATGTCCAGGTATATATAGGGCTGAGTGTAATGGGTAATATGATCAGAAGCTGAGTGACTGGGAACGGGAACGGGAATCAGGTGATGGGTCATGTGATAAGGTGGTGAGTGAGGGATTCTGGGAGTTGCAATCCTGGTTGACCAAAGTGGATGTGACAGTTGGGGTTTTAGGGTAAGGGATTAGGATAAAAGGTTAGGATTTATGGTTCAGCCGGCATTATACTTGCTTTTCACTATGCATATGCAAAAGTGTATCCTGCGTTTGTTCGGAGCATTTGTTGTTTGCGTCCTCAGAACTGAACGCTACGTGTCTGCATGGTGTGAATGTTTCGGCTCTGAACTGACCCCTAGTGGTTTGAGTTTTTAGTCCTCCAGAAGTACAAAAGATATGAAGAAGAGTGTGTGAACAAAGAGTGTGTGTAGCAACCGTGTACAAGTCCACTTAGTACACGTAGGGGTAAGGGTTTAGAATTAACCCTAACGCGTAACCCCTACTCAATGTAGGAGAACAAAACAGTCCTGCTTTAATTAAATAGCCTTGCTTCTCAGCTCTTATTTCCTTTTGAGACCAGAATATGATGTGTTATGGCTTTCCTACTTAACCCAATCAAATCCCACTATGGGGACGTAATTCGTTCTGGAAAACTGTATCTAATGCGTATTTTCCATTATTTTTAATGGGGAAAATTATAATGCGTTCTAAACCCATCCAAACCCCCACAAACAACTTTCCAAAAAATCACAAAGCACTCTTAAAACACCAAAATAACTATCAAATGTATGTATAATAATATTAATAATAATAATAACAACAACAACAGCTTGCTTCTGTTCACTCTCTTAATTATCTGTCTTCTCCTCCACACTGTGGGTTCTTGAGGCCTTTTTGCTTTCTCAGATTGCATAAATTTTTCGTCATTTTTGGGACTCATTTTTCAGAATTGCTGTCATTTATCACGATGAAAATTCACAATACAAGTGCAATGGCACAGAAGTGCAATGGCACAGAAGATGAGCGCGGCGATTGCGCTGATGCCATAAACTGTATATACAGTCTGTGACTGATGCTGGTACAATAGCATATCTGGATATCGGGGTTTGGGTGTATTTGTATTTACCTGCACCTGATAATATGGGAACTAACCAGAACAAGAAAGAGTTTGAGGGGGAAAAAAAGTGATTTCATCATATGAGGCCTCACTTTCATATAAAACTGAGAACAAAACGGGTCAAAATTATCCATCCCCGAGCATGGGCAAGGCTTTGGGGCTCTCTGTACATTAGGATTGTTGATAATGATCATCACTGAGAAGATGCTATATATAAATTGCATTGCTATAAAATCTGTATTTCTTTTCAGCGTGGAAGGGCAGCTGGTGGTTATTTATTTATCATTTTATTATTTTTTAACTGAGCAATGTGTAAAAACGGATGCCGCACTCTCAGCTGTGGATAAAAGAAGAAAGTCGGGACTTGCACGGCGGTAATTCCATCAACACCTGCGGAAAGAAACACACAACCGTGACACTTCACACTTCACACACCTCCGTTCTGCCTGAAATCTCAGTCGAATTGCGTGTCTCACAGAAATATGGCGGCGTTTGTCGGGTCTAAATGTGGAACGGGGGTTTATGACACACACATACGCTCATGTTTCAGTCACGCCTCGATCAAAAGCTGGACTTGTAACAGTTTTTCATTGGATTTTAAGCACGCTGGTCACACTGGGTATTACAGAATGTCTACGAAAGCGCATTGCTGGACCATTTCACAGTGTTGCTCTGTGATTTCTGCACTTTTTAAGCGCATTGTGGAATTTCTATTTTTACAAAACTCTCTTTCAGCATGAATAAAGACTTCAGCTGAGCAACACCAGGCTCTCCAAAGGAGGATAAATCCCAAACTTAAAGTCCCCCTGAACATTAAAAGCAATAAAAAATAATCTATATTTTTAATGCCCAAGAAATGACTAAAAATGGCCAAAAAACAAATCTACAACTTTATCCTCATTAAAAATGCCAAGATCTATGAATATTCATGAACTTGCAAATCAGAAATACCTTCATGCCTAATATCACAAACTAGCTCCCATTAGTCACAGGTGGACACGAGTAAAAATGTGAATTTTCACAAAAATGTGTGAACAAATTTGACCCTGTCACGAAGTGTGGGTGTAGGGTTAGCTCTGCAAACTAGGATGCCAGTCACAGGTAGCACTTCAGTGCAAAGATGTTTATTAATGTTCCCAAAATCCAGACAGGTGCTCAGTGCAGAGTGAAAACAAGTGAAAAGAACACACAACAAAAATAAACAAAAAAACCTTTTCTACCAATATATACAATTATACACAAATTTATCAACTGCAAAATCTCTAATTCAATTATTGTCTCTCCAACAGACCCAAACACCCCTCCTGGAGGTCAGGCCAGCTATATATACCTCTTGGCTCCGCCTCTCGAACATACCATTATTTCGAACACCATTGTGAATATCCACTGCTACAATAAGATCTATAATATGAATATTATATACAACAATTTGACATACAATCTTCATCATGTACAGTACGTTACTAAAAATAAGCTGTACATGAGAGAGAGAGAGAGAGAGAGAGAGAGAGAGAGAGAGAGAGAGAGAGGTCATATGGAAGCTAAGTTGAATACAAGTGTATTCTTAAACTGTACTGCAAGAACTTAAAACATCATAAATAATGTGACTGATTTACCCAAAACCATTCATCTGAGCGCGTACACTCGCTACTCGGCTACGTGACATTAAGAAGTAATCGGTTATGCGTAATTGAATGTAAACAATTGTCTTTTGTGACTGCAGTCCGATAAATCTATATAATCAGAATCAGCATCCGAGAGTTTAAACATTTAAACATAATGCTGTAGAGTTCAGGGGTAACTTTACTTACTAAAGATTTTACATTCTAAATTTATTCATTTATAATCATGAGACTGTAATGAATGCTTATAGATCTCCACATAATTACAATACTAGTCAATGTTCTTTCTTTAATACCTGCACTATTCATTTATCCATTTCTTATTCTACTCTTCTTAATATTTTCTCCTTTCCAAAGTCCTGTGTCAGTATGAGCAAGTCGAATTCCTCTTGAGTTCATTTTACTTGAACCATTAAAACCCATTCGTATACTGAAGCACAGTAACGATGACGTCCAACGCCCTAGATCTAAGAGTGCAGAACAGCCGATGTGTGTGTCAGGACGACGATGTGGAAGTTCCCTTTGTGTCTGGAAGAAGCTGCAGACTCAACACAAATGAAAATGAAGCTTCAGGAAATAATTATGATGAAGTACAGCCTGGCAACGTCTCCGCTCTCTTATTTTTTTTTTCTAGAAAGCAGCAAACCTCTGGTTTTCTTTTAGCTCACGCTTCAAAGGTTCACAAACTCGCATTAAAGTTCATCTAGAGCCATATAGCCTAAGCGAGTTGCCTAAATATTGCAAGTGAAATCAATTGGTCTGTTTTTTTGTGTTCATTAAAAACAAAAACCCTCTTAACAGTATTTAAATGACTTATTAGGCTGCTTTCAAAACAACCACATGGAGGACAGAGTGCCGGTGGAAAAACCTGTCTTGTTAGTGAGTGAATATGTGGAGATTTACGATATGTTGAATCAAAAACATTTCATTGCCAAGCTAGGCTAGCTAGTTTTACCAATACTAGCTAGGACTGTTAACAGCATTGTTATGGCTACAGTGTGCGCGTTGTGTGAACCGCTTTTTTCCATATCAGCAGAAAAAGCACTGTGGCCATCACTTTATCTGTAGAACAAAATGCCAAGTGTGAAATTAATGAAATTAGTGTGCAGCCTTAATTTATATTTTAAGTGAATTGGACCAACTGAATCCACTGCAGCTTAAAAATGTTCTTAACTTGTCTTTTGCTGCTCCTGGCTGGCTCGCCACTTATGACATTCTGATGTATAGACCCTTTTTCAAGGGTATAAATGAGAGAGATGTGCACACTACCTGGTTGGAAAACAGAAACGTAGCCCATAGTCACATTTGATGTGACACATTTGTTATTTGTTATCAAAAGCAATTGTAAAAAAAAGAAAGAAAGAAAAGAATAGCTGATAGAATCATAAGCACTGTCTGATTGTCTGAAAGATGAAGTGATTATCTTTCTTATTGAACCCTGAGTTGAGGCAAAGTCTAGACTACTGTCCATAGAGGCCTCTTCTGGAATTGTTAGAAAATGTTTAATTGGCTGACGTCTTGATTGCAAACATAAATAATTGATCGAGAGTTAAATTCTGATTATGCCGGGATGTTAACATGATGGATGGTTATAATCTTACTGAAGTTGTATGACTAATTAAAACTAATTGATTGATGTATCATTGCTAGCTATCTGATAGGTTATATATCTAAAAATGAAATGGTTCAGCTGCAACGCATAGGCTGTGGTTTTATATTGAATATGCAGTTTAAATAAAGCTTTAAAAAAATATTTTAAACCCAACGAGTGCCTTAGCTCTTGTTTGATCTCTCCTTATAGCTTTCAACCAATGGCATCTTCTGTTCACTTGAAAAAGAATGTAATAAAAACGTAGCTGTTTTTGAACTGTCTTGCATTTCTTTTATTTGAAAGCACAACAGGACATTTTTACCATAGAACTACAACTAAATATCAGTTATTTTTCAGCAACGCTTCATTTGGTCCCACTTTCCTTTTTCCACCAATTTCGTCAGGCATTAGTGTGACTTGTATCTATAAAGAGTCTATAAAATCTACTTCCATAAATGAACAGATGAAGAGCACTAATGCTTAAATGCATTGAAAGATATACTGCCGTGAGACCACTCTTTGAAATCGAAGGGACATTAATGTGGAATATGAGCCAGCATGTAAGCGACGAGTGAGCGAATCTTGTGAATCGGCTTGGAGACGCTGGATGCGTGTGCTACAATTGCAAAGTGAGAGGACTTGAAATGCAAACAAATGTTATGAGAGCTGTACATAAGCTACTGCAACCGTGCATGTTTGAATGCAAACATCTGAGAAGTGAAATCATGAATAAATGGAAAATTATGCCGATTGTGAGCAGTTCCGCAATACGGCAGAGGAAGCTTTGAATAAACTTCTTGTTACTCGCAAAGAGAAACTAGGAGCATGCACAAGGAAAATTAATGATATTAACCGCTTGCTCTCAGACAGAAGGAACATGGAGGATGTTAAAAATGCACATGAACGTGTTTAACGATGCCTTGAAGGACTTTGTGGATGTTTGTAAAGCAACAACCAAACGAACTGGTTTGAACCAAAAATGACCACCTTTAAACAATTCATGATGGATCTTAAAAAACGGTTGCATGAAAGTCCAAAAATTGACTAAACAGATGCACTCACATTCAGCATTCACATATATTCCAATTTTGGCCATGTTGTACCATCTATCTTTGGTGCTCTTCTAATACTCTAGTTAGCACTGTAGCTACATGGATCACTTGCTGTTAGCTACCTGGAAGTGTCTCATTGGCCCATCATTTACAAACATTTAAATTTGCCTTTTAATTTTGTCCTGTTTGAAAATTGCAATCAGATACTTAAAACAATATATTTGGTTGGACCGTGAAGTTTTACACCAAGCAGGTATACTCAACGGATAAATCAATGGTTCTAGCTTTCTAAACGGGTCCTATTTAGAGCCTTTTCTGAAAGGGAAAACCATCTGTTGTGAGGACAAACCAAAAAAGCCTTTAGGAAGCTTGATGGAACCCCTTTTTTTTCAAAGAGTGTGGGAAGTTCAAGTGCTACTTCAGACTTGCACAAGAGATTTTCTAATCTCACAGGGACTCACCTGGATAAATAATGAAATAAATGAGAAGTTTAGGCTACACACTCTGAGTGTCTGTGTGTGTTTGTGTGTTTGTGAAGTGTGTACATGTGGAGAGGTTGTGGTATATGAGCTATAGTTCTCTCATCTCTGAAGGTGATGTGAACAGAAACACTTTGTGACCTTTTCAGCATGGCTGATGATTTGCTTCAGGCGAGAAGCTGACCTTTATGTTCCTGCAAACCTCAGATTCTCAGAACCGCGATACACACCTCAAGCTCCACACACACCCCAAGCTCCACACACACCTTGACCTACAGTGTGTGCGTGGCCTTCTCTTAACTCTCAACATCAAGGTCTCTGACATGTACTTTCCCCACAAGCACCGGCTCTTTCTGCAGAACTCAGTGTTCGCTGCAGTGAAACATTTCATTCAGCTCACGAGCCACAGATCCAGCCCAAAAAAGAAGTGCAAAATCTTATGCAAATTTTCAAAGAAAAAAATCCAATCCATAAAAAATCTAAAAAAATATATGAATTGTTTTGAGTAGGGGTGTGACGATATCACTGGCCTCCCCAAGTGATGGCCAGGAGGGGAGATTTTTTTTTTAAACTAAAAATTGAAAAAGGTAGCAATTTTGAGTCAGGGAAGAAAATAAATTACTCCAAAACTCTTCCTGAGCTACAAGTCACTCTGAAAATCTTGTTATAATAATTACATAATACTTCATCACACCACAACCTTTGGTATAATCGCCCACACTTATATTAAAATTTTAATTTAACATTGGGCTATTATATTAAAACCCCATAAAATTACAGTATAAAATCACACAGGTTATCACATTACACTGAGTTTTCAGTTTTTTACTTACTACATTGAGGTGACATTATAAACTGGAAATGCAGTGTACAATACACATTATTATAGAACATTACACATTTCAATCACTTCATTCACATTATAAATCATATAAAATCACACCATCTTAATATTTACTACTGCACAGATTGAGACATTAGTTTTATCTGTAACTCTTATAAATCTTGTACTAAAACTGTCGATAGTTTGAATTGCGTATGTATTACGAAGGCTAAGGTAAATCCAGCTTACTATATATCCTCAAACAAAGAAGAAAAGCGGCGTCCATTTCTCAGCCTCATGCCCATATTACATCATTCAATCTCTCTGTAAACCCATTTCATGCTCGACTTCAGAGACGTGATGAGGAGAAAAGCGAAAGACAGCAAGAGGACATTTTCATCAAGAGCGAGTGTCATTTTGGAAGGAAGCATGTACAGTCAGATCCAAAAGCTCCGAGTCTACTTGCTTTTAATCCATCAGTTATCAAACACTAACACAGCAGCTCTAAAATTATATCTCTAAAACAACAATCCTCACTGATGGAAGTCCAAATATGGTGTGTTCTTATCGAGATAAAGCAGTAAAGATAATAACACAAGGCATAGTGCAGCGTAGGCTATAAACTGAGTGAAGTGTTTGGGACGTAATCAGAGTTGTAACTTTTAAAAGTTCAGAAGATACATCAATAGTAACGCAGGGAAAGTTCACCGTACTGATATGTACACTATATCACTGACTGGGAGCGGGTTGGGGTCAAAGGGTCATGGCCCACCCACAAAAAATACAGGCCACCCCACTAGCCACCCCACCATCTTTATTAAGGGTCCAAGCACTAAGTGTTGTTCGTTTTTTTCTTCATTTTCTTCCCTAAGTCATACAGACATGAAACTTGGTCAATAGGTAGTAGTCCTACTCAGGCGAGCCCGATGAGCCTGATCGGCCTGATGGTGGCACAGCATTTTGTGTTTTGGTCCATATCTCATGAACCGTAAGGCCTACAGACTTAAACCAAACAAAAAAGGCTCAAAAGCCCTTAAGCCCTGCCCACTTAGCTAATTTGCATAATATTCTAAACTGTTTTTCCGCTACTCCTCCTACAAATGTCATCCAGTATTCATTAAATTTGACTGAGATGATCTTCAGACTGAGCCGAACAAAAAGTTATCAAAAGGATTTTTCAGATTCAGAGGCGTTAGCCTATAACACAGCACCAAAGTTGACTGCGAAGACACAAACAGGAAGTGGGGCCATATCTCTTCAATGGTTCTGCCGTCATGGATACATCTTACAGCTTTCGCAGCTACTTAACTTGATTTTCTGAGCAGCCCATTCAGATTATTAAATATTAATTCAGATTATGCTGCATGCAGTTCACACCTCTAAGGTTATCCAATTCGTGCTCTTGTTAGGCGTTTTTCCTTTGCATCTCGGCCAGGCCCTTTAAAACAAGTACTTGCCTTTAAATACAAAAAAAAAATGGCCAATAGAAAATGTAGACTGATAAAGTAGATCACCTTTTATAAGTGAAATATGCTGTCAATTACAATACAGTGTAACATAAAAACTAGAGATAACTTTAGATTAAAAAAAGCAAACATTCAAATAAACATTCTATACTAGCCTAGTATATGAAGGTTGATAGTCGTGAAACATTTCTATCTTTGCAAAATTGTCTCAATTTAGTAGTCTGGGATCCACCTACATTCATTGCCAATTCCCACCCACTAGCTAGTTCTCTCTCTATTGCACAACAGCCACCAGTCAGGGAGGGTGTGCTTCTTCTGAGACACATGAAGCCACCGGATTTTTACGAACTACTGCTCATGCAGCGTCACAGGCCCATCCCGCTCGCTCGGAGGAAAGAGCCAACTGCCGTATGTATGAGCTCACAGACGCCCACGATTGGCTGGTGCCACTTTTCATGGACGGAGAGACCGTGACGCTGTCGTGACGCCATCCCTCCCACCCAGAAAGCGGGGTCACATATGCTCTCTTAAGGGTCACGGACAGCTGTGGCATCGTTGGGGCTCGAACTCGCGAAGGGCCAATGCTTTACTGCTGCGCCACTCGGGAGCCCATAAAACACCATTTTAATACCACAGTAGTAAACAGCAGACTCCGATAATAATGAAGAAGCAGCCAAACAAAGAAAAGCTCAATTTTTCACATGATAAACTAAAAGTCTCGCTACCGACATCTGCAGTAAACACACAGTATTTTCTCATGGATACTGTTTTGTGCATCAATTCACAGCTCTTTATTAAACATACCATTTAAATGTCATACAAAAAGCTTGAAGCTTAGGGGTAAAAAACGTCATATTTATATACTTAATATTGCCATAAATTCCATAGCATTCCATAGTATTTTGTGTGTATTTACATTGTCTAAAAACATTCATTTAAGGGTGAAATATTGTGGTTGTAACAAATAGAATGGATTTGTTTAAACATAACTGTCACGTCTGTGCCGACAGCTGCACATAACACATACTACACTTCCCAGAATCCTCAGTACTACCCTACATCACATGACCTATCACCTGACATGCTCCCATTGCTAATCACACTCACCTGGTTATCATTACTGACTCTCTACATATACCCCATCATTCACACTCACTCAGTGTAAAGTGTTTGCCTGTTTCTCAGCCTACGTGCCGAGCGGTCACTGGTGATTTGAGTTACCGTGTTGGACTTTGTAATCTGCCCTTTGGATTTATCCTCTTGTACCTTTCCCTGTGTTTATTGGATTTCTGGATTGTTTGACCTCTGCCTGCTTGACGACTCTTTTGGATTAGTGTATTGGACTCCGATGTTTATTTTAATAAATGCTTTCATCCCTTCACACCCTGCTCTCATCTCCGCTGCCTTGTTCGAGTCTGAATATGACAATAACCGAAGAAAAGAAATCCCAGGAAACAGTGAATCTTTCAGCACGAAGCATTACATGGACTAAATAACATTTATAATTTAGATAATGACCTTTGCAACGATTTATGATTCAATATGGAGAGATTGTAAAACGCCTGTTGGATTTCTCCCTGAAAAATAAAAAATACAACAACAGTTATGTGTAGTTAATGGAGTTGGTATAAAAGGAATAAACATAATGTATTTATATCAATAAATGACTTATTTTTACACATTGTGGAAGTATGAAAGTTATAGTTGGAAAATGTCCAAAAATCTGAATATTAAACATTTTTGCTTCAGGCAACGACAACAGTTAACACTGAATGAAAATTTCACGTAAATTAATATCTCAGTTTTAAATAATGAATCCATGTTCAAATAAGGATCAGTTGAGGAAAATGTTGGATAAGTGTTGAATAACTGATGAAATAAAATCAGTTCCTGGCCGTGCACTCAGACTGTTGGACTGTAATTAGACCACAGATGTTCATGTCATCTGCTGTATCACAACCTGCTGGTTATTTTAAGAATAATCTAAAAAAAAAATAATAATAATAAAAAGAAGAGTCTAATTAGCGAAGGACACCTTTGAGTGTGTCACCTTGAAAATAAGAATGTTGAGAATGTTTTTATGGTGCGACAGATTTAAACACACAGCATAAATATTAAATATTAGACCATAAAGTTCTCGTTTATTTTGTTTCTATTTTATTGTGTAATTAAACCCCTTATTTTACTGATTATTTTATGGTAGGTAGTAAAATAATGAATTTAATTATACAATATAATAATAACCTGGCTTGCTAGCAAACTTGGCTAACGTCAGACAGCTACTGCTCGAGGGGGAATGTTAACATTACCTAAGCTAAATAACTAGCTGGCTAATGTTAGCGCAGTGCTGTGTTTACGTCACTGCCTTTTTTCTCCCTCTTTATGCTTTTCTCTCATGGTTTCTCTCTCATTCTTCCTTTATTTCATTCTTTCTTTTTCTTTCTCCCTCCTCTTTTTTAGTTTTTCTCTATTACTCTTATCTTACTTTCTCTAAATGTCACTTTCTCTCTCTCTCCTTTTTCTTTTGTTCTTTTTTTTCTGACCTCTTTCTTACTTTCTTTTTCTTTCTTTCCTCTCTTCCTTCCTTTCTACATAGCTTATTTATTTATTTCACAATAGAAGAGGATAAAGTCATTTGACAATCCAACAGGACCATCTGTCTGTTTATCCATCTATCTTCCTGAATGTCCATCTATTCGTCTACCTGTCTTAATATTTTTCTGTCTGTCTTTTTTGTTGTTGCAGATTTCCCCCTAAAAGAATATAAGCAATAACTACAGTCTGCAATAATAACTTTATTCTCATGCATGAGGAAACGCGTGTTGTGTGTATACACATGTAGAACTGATCGTCTTACAAACATTCTTATTTTAACACCGAGTCGAATAAAATATTTAATACAAATTAAATTGCTTACTTGAGCTGAGATTTCTTTTCCTGTCCTCCATTACACTTACAAATATCAAACTCATGAATAATTGAACGTACCTCCCACACCCAAATGGTGCAGTTGACTTTATTATTTATTTGGACAGAATCTCAATAATTAATGTCGTGTGTATGAGAGCTGCTGTAATTAAAGCATTAAAAACCTGCTGCTGAAGTGAGATTAGAAAAGTTTCTGCACTCTTCCTCTTTTTCTCCTTTTTAACATTAAAGAGCTTTTGATGAGGAGAAAAAAGGAGGCCGACTCACTCTCTCAGCGCAGGAGTGAATCTGTATAAAACTCTTCTGCGACCCGAAAAGAAAAGCAGTTATATCTATTTTTGTAATTTAGTCTAACAGTCTAAGAGAGAGAGAGAGAGAGATGCCATAAAGAGTTGATGATTAATGCACCTCCTCAGTTAAGTGGCCCGTTTTATAAAAATGTAAGCTTTTGTAATAAATGAGTCTTTCAAGCGTTACGCAGAATCAATAGAGGCTAAAAATGGGCGCCGCTATCAGACGGAAAGTGCAGACAGATTGAATTAAACGTCCAGCTTCTGTCTCAAACACAAACTTTATTCTTTCACTTTGTTCTCCTGCAACTCAAAAATACAGCATTCCCCTGACCTCAAATACTTGTCTGTCTGACCTCAAATACCTGTCTATCTGTCTGTCTGACCTCAAATACCTGTCTGTCTGTCTGTCTGACCTCAAATACCTGTCTGTCTGACCCCCGAAATACCTCTGTCTTTGTCTATCTATTGTCTATTTATCTGTCTGTCTGTTTATCTATTTGTCTATCTGTCTAGCTATCCATCTATCTATCTATTTGTCTCACTGTATCTCTGTCTGTCTGTCCATCTGTCTGTCTGTCTGTCTATCTATCTATATATCTATCTGTCTCACTGTCTATGTATCTGTCTATCTATCTTTTCATTATGCCTAAATATTTTAGCATTCATTATTGTTAGAAAATTTAATACAGTTTAAAAACATTATATAATTAAATTATTGTAATATTTTGTCTGTATTATTAGACCGTATAATCGGGTTATTTCATATTTTGGTATTTTTCCTCGGGTGTGATGTGACAGTAACATTTCCTGTACTGCACACCGTCATGACCTCGGGGGAAATCTGAACGTCAATCAAACGGATCAGAACTGTTGGAGAAATCTCACGTCCTCCTGCTCTGAAACGCCGAAGCCATTGAGACAGCGATCACACACTCTCATGTGGCAGCACGTCATGTGATATCATCCAATTTCATGAATAAATAGAATTTTATTCAAAAAGAACATTCGATACGCATAATATCTTACCAAAAAATGTCACTCAGCTGATGAGTGTGTGAGCTTTCAGTCTGAAATATTCATCCTGTTGTATTTAGAATTTTTCCAACATGAAACTTTATGCACTCATGCGCTCAGTTTTTTATTACAAACATCATGAAAAATCATTTCACAAAAAATGTATTTCTATTACCAAGTGGAAATAAAGTGTTAATTAAAACTGTCTGGTGTGAAGGAATTACAAGATCAAAGACGTCACATCGTTACATCAAATCCTGAACCGAGAAATTGTGATCAATAACTGATCTTTTATGTAAGATTTTTTTGGAGGTCGAGCTTTAGATGTTTTTTTTTCCCATGAGTAAATATTTTTAGTGTAGAAAAAGGAAAAAGGACTCGATCGTCGAGAAATTTTAAAATGTCACAAACAACAGTCGCCAGAAAAGCGAACGTCAAATATTGTAGCCTATTTAGAGATTAGCTAATTGTCAAATTAATGAGATAAGTTACCACACTAAGCTAAAGCCTGATGCTAACACAACCTCCCATAAAACCCTCAATGAACTGTTTTAGATTAGCAGAAGGGTTTCTGAACATTACAGTTTAATTTAATTTATAAACATTTCTGCAACATTTTTAGTCGTATGAACGTTAACACAAACATTTCCATGAGGTAAACGTTTCTTACATCACGCTGCTGTTGAATTGTAGATGGTGATTGGTGGTCAGGTGGTGAATTGTGGATGGTGATTGGTGGTCAGGTGGTGAATTGTGGATGGTGATTGGT
>JAOUQW010000001.1:17794618-17806725 GCA_028565825.1 Olivaichthys viedmensis
ATTAACAGTAGACCTGCCTCAGCTGAGTGAAGTGCTCAGGATGGGCTGTACTGCTTCAGAAGATCAGCAAGATACGCTGGAGATAAAACCATTCAGAGCTTTAAACGTCATAAGCAGGACTTTGTGGTCTATGTGGAACTTAATAGTCAGTCAGTGTAGCTTGAATAGAACCGGGGTAATGTGTAATGACTTTCTTTTCCTGGTAAGGACGTGGGCTGCTGCATTCTGAACCAGCTGAAGCTTCATTAAAGAGACAGCAGCGCCGCCAGCCAGCAACATGTTACAATAGTGCAGTCTAGAGATTATGAAAGCATGCGCTAGCTTCTCAGCATCATGTAGCGTTATAGCATATAATCAATCAATGAAGAATCAATCAAGAATCAATGATAAACTACAGCTTTTGGTTTCACAGAATAACCATTAAGCTCTAAGGTGAAATCAGTGACCTTATTGCAGACAGACTTGGTACCCAACATCAGTATTTCTGTTTCAGAAGAATTTAGGAGACGTTTCTATTCATCCCAGCTTTTATATCTTTAATAAAATCTTCCATTATGTGCTGCTAAATCTGGCCGAACTGCTAAATATAATTTTGTATAATCAGCGTAGAAGTGAACGCCAACATTATGTTTATGAAATACATTTTCAAGGAGATGTAAAGGAAGAACAAGAGATGTAAAGTGGGGCCTAAAACAGAACCCTGAGTAACACCATATTGCATGTTTTTAGTTTCTAACAAACTGGTAACGGTCTGTCAAATAAGATCTAAACCAGGCAAGAACTTAACCGTGTTTTCAGGCCTGTCCATTAAAATATCACAGTGGTGGACAAATCAGGAGCCCAGGCACCCGAGACAAGCCGATCACATGTCATTGAGCACTTTAGCCAGCACTGATTCTGGAAACCAGACTGAAATACGTCATGCTTGTTATTCCTACTTAGAAAAAAAAAGTAAAATAAGAGAAATATTCCACCAAATTTATGCATTGCCTTACTCTGGATATGAAGGCGTTCCTCTCCAGATAGCTGCAGTGAGATGTTCACGCTCTGATGAAAGTGGGCGAGTTTGGGCGAGAGTCACTCAGAGGAATTAAACGTGTGTTATATGAGCGGTGCTTTGATTAACGTTAACTCCATTATGCCCTCACACCCAAACTTCAAACCACGACAGTTTTGTGCTCTGACTGATTAAAAACAGGGGATCAAGAGAGTGTGTATATTTTTTTTATTTTAATTTTCAACATTGGGTGCTGGATTGGCTCTTCCTCTAGGTCCAGGTTTCCCAAAAAGAATCACAACACAAAGAACGTTGTTCAGTGTGATGCTTGCTTTATCATTTAACCATCCCTTTTTTTTGTTTTAGTCATGATCGTCGTTACACCATGATATTTTTAGGAAACAAATTCCAGATGTATTACAATATTTTACTAAGGTAATCATTAAAACTAGGAAATGGTAAAAAATATAAATTTTTTAACTTTTAAGTATGTAGTTATGTAATAATTCCACTTCACATCTAAAAAAAAAGAAGTTATTTTACTTTTAATTTGTTCGGTATAAACAAAATGTAATAAAGCTCTCCTGTAAGCAAATCAGCAGTTAAATATTTTTAATTACAATTTAAAAAAATGCAGGTACACAATTTTTAAATAAATGCACAGATTTTATTGTAATGTGCATTACAATAAATACTCTTAATTAGACTCGATATATTATTAATTTGCTATACAATGAACTTTGTACCACAGTATCAGTAATTAATCTATCAAATGTGATTTGTGTGATAAAAATGGGAATATAAAATAAATAGACAATTTTCTTCTTAGAGCAGAATTTGGTCTCTGAAACTCCAACACATTAAATTTATGATACAATAAAACACTGAGACATCTGTAAAAAAAAGAAAAAAAGAAAAAAAAATATGACATTCTGATAATTAGGGACAATAAATTAAATTAATGTGTGATATCTTTCCATTGGTGCAGAGCTATGCATATGTAAACATATTTACTTTTTCAGACTTCAAAAAAAGTTATTTCTTTCTTTCAGGACATATTTTAAGGGGACTTGGTAAAGTGAATATTTAATAAATACTCAAATAAAGGTAGTAACATTTTCTTTATAATACAAAGCCTTTCCCTTGACTACCAATTTTGCTTTGTGCTCCACAGTTTTGGCCTTCTTGAGGCTTTAACACACTAATGTTCCACAACGCACAGCGTTATTTTAACTCCTTTAATATTTATACAGTCAGGATTCGAAAGGCTGAGTGCACTACTAACAACTGGTTTTATTTCATGAGTTATTAAACAGTTCATCATTTACAATCATCACATTCCTACAGCAACAACCGCAGTTTGGTGTAATCGGCAGAATATGAGGTTTGGGTAAGTTCGCGAGTCCCTCATTTGTATTGTGTGTTAAATTATTATTTTTTAATTACATTAGATAAGGACACTATCCTTTCTATGAATTCAGAGCACCTTTTTTTAAAGACATCAGCTAATTTAATCGATTTTCCTATTTTTCCGTACCTATGTCCTTGCTATTCGCATGTTGGTACTGTTTCTAAAAATGCTTCTAAGATTAACTCGGTGAGATTTTAGGCACTAGAACCACCAAGAAATGAAGTGTACAACACCCGACACTTTTTGCGCACCCGCTCTTTGTAGCAGAAGAAGCAGAGACATCAGACATTTAGCATGAAAACATGAATTTGATTAAAAAACGTTATTGCCCTACAAACATTTAGGTACTACATACAGGTAGAGTGTAAGAATAATAGTGCATAGTGTGTGATTTGAGACACAGCCTTAGTGTTAACTAATGAAATAAACCCAGGCTGTGGTGTCGCACTCAGAATTTGGATCCTGACTGTATGTGTACATATAAATCATTTATACTTATTAAAGAGAGTTCTCTGCTACCTTTTCCCAATCTCATTCTGCCTGAGGAACTGAAGGTTGTTCACGCTGTCGGCTAATTCCGGATATTGTTCCACCGAGAGGATGTAATATCCGTCGTATCCTTGAACTTGTCCTCCGTTGAGCAACTGCCTCCTTTCTGCCTCCGTCCACAGGCGAGTTCCTGCCTCTCCGTCTCGTACGCGTCCTGCCTCTCGCGCCCATGCGCTCGCCAGCGCCCTCTGCCGTGCCAGCTCCAGCACGCGGGCACGCTCTTCGTCCAGAGAGGCTCCGTAGCGCACATGTAGCGTCAGCACGCCGCAGCGCAGCTCCACGTCTGCGAAACGGCGCGTGCGTCCGCCCATCACGGCCGTCGACTGCGACACGCTCACATTAACTCCGTTCTCCAGCTGCTTGCGGCCCGTCACGAGACGCAGTGCGGCCAGGTCCGCTTCAGGTGTGCCCGTTTTGACAAAGTAATGCGTGTCGCACCCGTCCAAAGTAAAATGCAGATCTTTGAGATACAGCGCACTGTTGAGGATGTTAGCAATTTTGACGCAGTCCTCGTTAGCGATGCTGAGCGAGCGGGTTATCACCGTGCCTTTGTAGAGCGCTGCCATGATGCCGCGGCCTATCAGAGACTCGCTGGGTGCAAACCAAAGCCATGGTTTTGATGCTTTCGCCGCCTGTGGCATCCGGTCAAACGCCAGGAACGCTTTGGCCTGTCGCAGGACTTGCTGCTGGACTCCAATAAGCTGTAAAATAAACATTTTAAAGTGTCATTTAATGTGAAATTTAAATCATGATCATCTAGTCCACTACCAAATTCTGCCATTATACACTAATACAAGTTTGTTTGTTTTTTAAAGGATGTTCTTCTTGCAATTTAAACTATAATGCATAATCTATCAGAGAACGCACTAATGGAGTCAACATCAGGTTTTTAACTACGCATACACTCTTAGAACGAAAGGTTCAACCTAGCACCCCGAAGCATTCCCCAGTTTGTCTCTCACTGGGAACCCTTAAAAAAATCTATGTACAACCTTACAACAGAGGCTTTCCCATTCATAAAAGGTTCCAGGTAGAGCCTCTTTAGAGCTACAGTCTAAAGCTAGAGTCATTAATTATTCAAAGAACCCTTAATGAACTCTTTTTTTTCTAAGAGCGTAACCTTTTGTGTATTTGGTGGATTAAAAGCTCTAAGGGGGCAGGTCAGAGCCGAAACATCGCTGTCCAGCCCCGGGAATGCCTTAGCTATTTCTTTTAGCGATTTCACACAAACCATTCTGTCAAACATATATTTGTCGCTGTGCTAAACAAGAAAAAAAAACACAATAAATACAGTTGTCAGTAGTGGACTCAGACCTCTGGACCCTACAGAACGACGTACCGGTAGATCATCCCAAATTTCACTCTTAGTCAGTTCATAAGAGACTCGAGTCCTTTCCGACTTGGGCACTGGAAACCCGGGAATACTGTTGTGGAGATGAAACCCGAATATGACCAGCCAGGTGTTCACATCTACAAAAGACAAATCCATAAACACAGACATGATATCAGTCAAAAAGAGCAGTTTATATTCTGCCCTCTGCATTCATGTGCTCGAGATTTGACACCTTACCCGTGAGAAACTCTTTTACGTCCTGCACCTTGCTGATGGGATCGTTGTTTCGAAACGTGTAGAGGTTAAACGGCGCTGGATTTTTCCCGATTGTTTCCCACACTGTGATATCTGGAGCGGTCCAGCGCCCTGAGACAATGTCATAATCCCGTGCCCCAAAATAAATCAGCTTAGTCAGCGGTTCGTAGAGGCCTCCGTGGAAACCGAGCACTAACTGGAGGTCGGGGTTCGAATCAGAGTAAATTTCTCCATACGCCGTGTAATGTATCTGCTTTAAAAGGGTTCCGTCACTCCCAAAAACCGCTAGCGGGGTACCTGCGTTGTCACAAGCTACATAAAACTCTTTCCCGCTGCTAATCTCCATGGCAAATAAATGCCCCTGAAGGTCGTAGTACATGGAGGTAATCTCCGCACTCGAGTGGTTGTAGATGTGCGTTATGCGGCTCGGGTAGCTCAAGTCCGCATAGAAAAACTGCAAATGTTGCCCCAAACTGGATTTGGTGGAAATTCTTCTTCCCAAACCATCGTAGCGATGCTGGATGTTCCAGCCGCTGGTTTTGCTATAAACACGTTCGAGGCGGCCGTTTGAGTTGTAATGGTAAACTTCAGCTCCTCTCTGGCACAGGAATCCGTCCTCGTCCAGCTCGTATTGAAGGTCTCCGAGTCGAGTGATGCGATCACGAAGATCGTAGCGTAACGGAAGGATGCGGGCATTGCTCGCCGGGCTGAGAAGGTGGATATTTCCGTTCAGATCGTAGCTATAGCGCCATATTGGTTTTTTGTTCCAGTAGACGGTCTGCAGCTGGCCGTCCACGTCGTATTCATAGCTGTATTTCGTAGCATTAGCAAAAGGACCGATTTTCATCTCTCTCGACGTGACTCGACCCATGTCGTCATACTGAATCGCGATCCAGAAGAGCAGCGTGCGAAAAAGCTCATACTGGATCTCCCGGATTCGTCTGTGGCCGTCAAAATGTTTGGTGTAGGTCATAACCGAGGTGGAGATAATCTGATTGATGTCGTAGTAGAGCACGCCGAATTTTCCAAACTGCTCCACTTTTCCCGAAATGTCATCATACTGGTAGAGGTCGATAGGCAACGGCGTCTCATTGATCACGCCCTGGATGCTGCTCACGCGAAGATTTCCGTCGTAAGCATAATCGAATCTTGCGCTCACCATTCCGTCTTCGCTAAAGCGATATATCTGCCTGTCAACTAGGGGGCCCAGTTGCCTGTATCTAATGGTGCAGATGAATCCTTCGCTTTGCAGATTCACAGTCTTTAACACGCCAAGCATTTCATCATATGTGAAACTGACACGCGTGCTATCGTACACGACTTCGGCTAGTTTGTCGTTCCAGCGATAGCGATAAATCACGCGCCGTCCTGTTCCTGTCCGAACCAATCGGAGAAGCCGCCCGTCTTCGCTGTAGTCCATGGCAACAGACGAGTTGCTTTCCGGGGAATGGTAAAGATTTCGGTAATAAGTCATCGAGCGAATCGTTTCCATGGTGTACCGAGCAACGCTGGGCATGATCACACCCAAAAGTCCACCATCAGAGTCGTATTCAAACGTGAATTGCCGCTGGCTGGCCAGGATGAGAACCATGGACTGGGACAAGCAGAAAAAAAACCCCCATTATTTACAACATATAAACATAATTTGTTCCATTATGAAACTTTATGCATGGCTCAAAGAGCATGGAGCATGAAAAAGTGGGACAAAAATGTGCATAAAATGAACCCGTTACCTTCTCCAGGTAAGTGTAGCTCCATGTTTTTCCATCCGGAAACACTCGAGTACGGATGCGTCCTTGCTCATCGTGTTCTAAGCGCTCTAACACGGATCCCCACTGGATGGCGCTCAGCTGCCCATTGCTTCTGCGAGTCACATTGACCGGCAGTAATTTGCTGCTGGGCATCCACAGAGCAGGCTGACCTGTTAAATCATAGCCAATTTTCAGCAGGAACTTGCGGTGATCGTCATAGATCCGCTCGGTTCTCAGCGTGCGGTCGTAATCGACAGACAGGATGTTCCGACCGTTCACCTGGAAGAGCAGGAGGAGAAGAAAAAGGACTGATATAAAATTGCTTTCTAGCCTTTTTCTCCAAAAGTGATTTTTGACCAAAACTTTTTGACCAGTTTCAGACTTGCACTGTTAATCAAATTAATTTAAACACCCTATATTAACATTTTTGTTAAACTTTAAGCATTTTAAATCCTTTAAAATTAGAAAATCTAAGTGATTTGAGAAATGTTTGTTACTTTATTTTGTTGTATATATCTAGATCTAATAGCAAAAGGCAGAGAACTAGTATTTTTTAGCACATGTGTATTTTTTTTATCTTAGTTGATATTAGCACTGTTTATGAGTCACTGCTTTACCTTATAATAAAGCATTATTTAGAGTCCCATTAGGATCTGAATGTGACCTCCTTAATTACACAGATTACACAGGTCTTTAAAGGATAATATTTTTTCTAATTTAATTGCCATTCTGTACCTTTTTCTTGTCTGTGACACTAATAAAACAGAATAGAACTTTTTTTTAATATAGCACTTTTTTACATAACAGATTGAGAGCGTTGAGGAGAACCTCCCCAAGATGGAGCTAAGGAGGAGAAACCAGGGGGGGAACCAAGTCTCTGCAGGGGAAGAATATCCTCCTCGGGTCACAGTGTATTACAGACGCAGATGGTTTGCAGACGCAGATTTTAAGTTAATTCAATAATTCAATAATTCCGAATGCTGGAGCTTTTTTCCCCGCTCACCTTTTGCTTTTGTTAAAATTGTTGTCGATTGTAATAATAATAATTGTAAAACCTGATATTGACTCAGTAAGAAGGCCCACCCTCCAGTATTGCATCATCATCCCTACTGCTTTCAGTCAATAAGAATACACTATAAGGACTTATATTAGTGAACAACGATGAAGTCTTTTTGAGAAATTGATCAATGGAAGATAGGTAGGAAGTTTCATGACTCACTCGTAGTTTGCGTCCAAACACTGTGATTTTCGAGCGCGTCTGTTCTTTCCTGAAGCGCCACTCGACGAGGTTCTGTCCGGCGTCGTCGGGCAGCGTGATGTTCCTTCGGGCCACCGTAGGAGATGAAGCGCCACATAGGATGTGCGGTTCGGTTTGGAAATGAGTGTTCAATCCGTTTGCATACAAAACCCACAGAGAGCTGTCGTAACCCACCACGTAGCTGGTTCTCAACTGATCTGTGAGCAAAAAATTGTTTTAAATGTTTACTAAAAGTGGAACAAAACTAAAAATTATGACGCATTCTTAAAAGTTCATATATGGGAAATGTGGGCGTATCATTGAGTCCATATATGGAAATGCGGGCGTATCATTGAGTCCATATATGGAAATGTGGGCGTATCATTGAGTCCATATATGGAAATGAGAGGTGCTCTGAGTAGGCGTGCCTTTAATTGGGGGTGGGGCATTTGGGACTTAATTTTCATCCGTTTTTTTTTTAGATTGATCATCATTGAGATGAAAATGAGATAAATTAGGGATTTTAAAATACATGCATTGTATTGCTAAAAAATCTAAAGAGACGACTTGGTTCAATGGAACTGAATGTTGGTAAACAGTGAACAGAACATGACTTTTAAAACTAACCCTGTTGTAGCGTAATGACCGTCTGAATCGCAGATTTGTTCCCCGTAATGGCGGCTTGTTCTTCTCTCTCTGAGTTTTCAATTTCCACCGATGAGACGACGGCAGCGTCACTCACCAGGCTCATCACCACGCCGGTGGGAAATGTCACGTTGGTCAGCTTTCCTTCGCTGTTATAACTGCAAGAGAAAGTTTTTTTTACTGGTACTGGTATGTGATGTCAGCATTTTTTCACAATTTCATGCCATGGTAAATGATGCATTGCGGCCTTTGGGGAACTGTTTTATGATGACTTTTGCATTTAGGGAGAAATGAAATATTTGTACTTTCAAACTAGCAAACTTTCTGCACACTCAAACATGATGGTATTATTTTGAATTACAGAAAAGCCTCTGGTGGAAAAGAGATTTTGCTTGTAATGAACTTGCAGCATAAAGTCGGCTCCAAAAATCTGAACCATGACCAAAAACTGTTTTTATTACAGCAGTAAGACTTGGTACCTATTATTCAAGAATACATTATTTACAACTGAGACAAATCCATTTTTTGTCCGTTATGTGTTATGCGTTATCTATCAATTCCAAAGCACCTTTTGGGACTTATATGGAAGCAGTAAATAGTGTAAATAAATTTCTGTAAATAACTTTTCACTTCAAACTCACTCGTAGAAGGTGGTCCATCCACTGGCGATCATCTTGGTTGCCAGGAGACCACTGTTGCCATGGTAAGTAAGCACCACAAGATCTCGTCCCTGCGTTCCCAGGCTCTTTAGCGCCCCATTGGAGCCAATGTTCAGCCAAACCACCTGGTTATCGGGTGCTACGATTCGGACTGGCTGCCGAGTAGCATCTCTCCGGATACGGAGCGTGTTTCCATGGCAATCGGTTACGGCAGTCAGATCTCCATCATTGCTGTAGCTGAAGTTGTACTTATAATCGCCAGTCACAAGACTAACAGTGTGCTGGTGTGTTCCGTTTGAGTCAAACATGTACACCTCCTGTTCTGCCGTGGAAGCCACCTCGTATAGGCCCAGTCTGTTTAGCTGCGGCCTGTTCATCCCGATGGCTCGGATCCGGATATTCCCAAGATCGGCGATGTATAAGGTTCCATCTGGTGCAGCTACAAGTGAAGAAGGTGCATTGAGACGAGCGTCTTTGGCGAAACCGTCACCAGTGAGGTAGCAATCGCAGTTTACGTCGGTTTTGCAGTCGCAATCGGACAGCGCCCCAGCCAAGTGAGTGATCTCGCCGCTTGGGGCCACACTGCGAATGCGACTCATCTTCCGCTCGTCTGTTTCAACGATGTGCAACATTCCGGTGAAAGACACAGCAATAGCACTCGGAGATTCCAAATGAGTGTGTGTGGCGCGTTGGGTCTCTGTAACCGAAAACTTAGTGAAGGGCATCGGACAATGAAGAGGTCGACCCGCCGCTACATTAACCTGCCCCTCTTCTGTAATTTGCAAAACCACATTGCCGTCCAGCACGAATAGAGAATTATCCATCGGACTCACGGCCAAGTCTGTCGGCCACTCTAATGAAACCTGGATCAAAGAGAAACACACAACAAACCTCAGCACCAGTCATTGGATTTCCATCCACCTGATTTTACCCCTTTACCCTAACCTTAACTTTTTTATCTTTTCATATGGTACGAATTGTTACAAATTTGCAAAAAAGTGTGTAACCAGGTTCAGAGAGCAGGAGGGACCGAGCATCTGTCAAGAAATTGGGAAAACATAAATATCGCAGGTGAAGTGGACAACTTGCGGTACGAATAAAGAACATGTGACAAAAGAGATTGTTTCTGGAAACTTTCTGGAAATTCGCTTAAAATTTGCAAACCATCTGGATGGAAACACAACAAGTGATTCAGTTGAAGCAACTCAACCTCAAATCCAATTATAAATTTTTTTCCAATAATCCTAATCGGTCAAAGGAGCCCGTATCTGTTTTATCTGTTTGAAGTGCTTTTGGACGAGAACAGAACAGCTGAGGTACATTATCATTTTCTCTACAGGACCAACATGTGCTTACATAGGTTGCATAACATTCAGGGAAAAAAGAGACTCACAGCTCCAGAAAGTTGTTTTCCTACCTGCTGGATATTCATAATCGCGTCACAGTTGAGCGGTTGGGCCGAAGCGAGGTCGTTTGACCCCAGCAAAGTCGTAACGATGCCATTTCGGTCCACCTTGCGGATCACCGTTCCATCCACGAAGTAGATCAGACCGTTTTTGTCCACAGTGATCCCTGCAAAGGATGAGGGAGATGAAGAGAAATGTGTGGGACACACAGCAGTGGTCTTATCTTCGTGTGAAGCAGGAAGGCAATGGGGGGCGCCTACATGTGTTACATTTGGCCTCACATTATTCGGGTCACTGCAGATAGCAATCATGCTCCATTATGTCGGCCACTGTTGAATTATTGCTCAAGGAAGAAGTGGAGGAGGATGTATTGGATCAGCCCTTCCTCCCTGCCTTCTCTGTGTTCGTTTTATCTCTTTTATTCCTTCTGTCGATTTAGGATTTAGGACAGATATCTGGGTTTAGACCAGAACCATGTAACTGTTGCTTGTTAAATGTGCATCTGGATGAGTGTTGGCAGGAAGGGGCCGTGTCTCTGATCTGACTGAATTAACGTCATGGCAGAAATGTCCGTCCTCACCAAGGTAAAGTGCGCTAATGCACCAGCATCCCACACACACATACACACACACACACACACACTCACACACACTATACGCCTATACTCTATTTTTAAAATCTCAGGTTTGCAGCAGGATTTTATAAAAACCAATGCATTATGTAGCTGTACAGGATCAAGGTGCTTCTGATGTTATTTTCTGACTGCTGGCCCACACAGAGTGAATTTAAAATAAAAATTGTTAATTTTACAGTATCATAGAAACAAAAGTGTTATTCCATTGTGAAAAAGCTGGATATTGTGATCATGTGCTTAAATTGTGAGTTACTTTCTGAAGAGTGAACCAGAAATTGTAAATCGTTTAACATAATAATTTCTTGATGATAATTTATTTGCTAAAAAAATTTTATTGTCTTGTCATAGGGCCGCACAATTCATGCATTATATTTAAATCACAATTACAATATTTAGTTTACCTAATGATTAAACATAATCTACTACAGTCTTGGTGAGCTCTGTTAAAGTTAGCTAATAGGCTAATGTTAGGTGTCAGTGTTTATTGACTCTGGTGCATTAAATCATAAGTGCCACATTTTTATATATTTTTGGTTGCATGTTGTGGTGGTTTGTTTGTCTGTTTGTTTATTGTCTAATTTT
Source organism: Olivaichthys viedmensis (assembly GCA_028565825.1). Classification (NCBI taxonomy): domain Eukaryota; kingdom Metazoa; phylum Chordata; class Actinopteri; order Siluriformes; family Diplomystidae; genus Olivaichthys; species Olivaichthys viedmensis. The sequence continues at coordinate 17,806,078 of JAOUQW010000001.1, forward strand.
ATTTTTAGCATTCAAAAGAAGAATATTTAATTCGTGTAATTAATGATCAGTCTTAATTTGATGCAAAGATCTATACTTATAATATACAATGTAAAAAAAGGCTGTTTTCTGTTGATTTTAAATGAAAGTGCAAAAAACGATTTTGTTCCCAAATTTGCTAAGTAAATACAATAAATATTTATGAGTTCAATATTATCGTAATTATATTTTTAACCATTATCGGGCATTATGTGCTCACAATGTTGTGATATAATTTTAAAATTATGTTTCTGTAATTTAATTATTTTCATTTGCAAACGTTTTGACGTTCTTAGATCTTCGAAAGCGAATAATTCCTTTTTCAAGCATAATGTAGGGAATTAATGCATAAATATATAACGTGTGCTTTGCAAGATTATAGTGAAATTGTGTTTGATGTAGTAACTAATAAACTGACAACTCAGTGTAAGTATATGTTCTTTGATTTATGCGAAATCATCATAACAAGGTTTGAAGTGTTTGATGTCACAATGTGTTTCCGGGGGTGCGCGGACACAAGCACGAAGCCGCTTTCGATAAACAACATTTATTGAATTATAAACATAAAAGGTTTAAACATACAAGACTACAGCACACCGCGACAGGTGTGCTGACACACAAACAACAGGA